>OZ026510.1:10101227-10256227 GCA_964019985.1 Aurelia sp. 4 Dawson et al 2005 | reverse complement strand
TAACTTTGCAGCCAAAAAAGTCAGATGGAGTAGAATCAAAACCTGGTAGGGCCCCAGCACTTGAGCGTCATGACATGGGGTCGCGGACTCGATTAGCGCTCTGTTACTTTGCGATCCTAGCGCTTGGCGCTAAAAACTGTGACTTCACCTTCATCTTAACCTTCAATTGATTACTTTACTGATCATAAAAATTCTTCACGTGCATTTGTGTGACGAACAAAAATAGCACCACGCATATTGAAAGGCTTGAAATTGTCTTACATGTTCCATGGCAAATTTACATGACAAATTATTTTTCTGTATAGTGAAAGGTTCTTCACGAAACTAAAGAAAACGAAGGCAAAGTTTGCAAAGCAGAAGATTCATGTTTCGGAAAAGACGTAGCAATTTTTCCTGAAGAGCATACTTCACATCCCAAAGTGCTCTCAATGAAGTCAGTAAACAGAGAGAGATTCGGGGCTCATGCGTGACACACGTGGAATCCCTTCTTCAGGTTGTCAAATTGCAATATATTCTTCACTTCAAAACCTTAGCCCTTGCGTGCCCTTGCGGCTAGAATCTTACCATAGCAAAATTTTACACAAAGCGGTCTTTACAAAAAGGATCATCGCAAATATGGACTTGGTACTTGTTTCTTAATAAAGCACAGTTACCTTCCAAAATGAAAAGTTGTCCCCAACATTGAAAGTTGGCATGCTCATGCTCGCGGAACTGAGATTCAGGTTCCGTCAGGACCAATTATATCTGTACCTTGGAGCGGGGAGGGCACTTCACTATTGATTCACATGAGGGAGTGCGCTCCACAAATTTCTGTTTTGGCCCGATCCCAGAAGACAGGGCAGATTTTGAGACCCAGTCCCAGCATATGAATATGCTCTCCAACAACTGCTTTTACTACAAAACAATAGAAAAAATTTTTATCATCCCAAACCTGATGCCCAAAATTTCTACCTAAAGTTAGACCCCAATCACAGAATATTTTGCTATAAAGCTGTCATTCCCAGAAGTTTCGATACAAAAAACAGAAGTAGTTTGTTTTCAATTTGTTTTGAGTGGGCTTGTCAGGATTTCTAGCTACTGAAAGCTAATTTAGGCCCATTGCACATGCCGCATCCAGGCATGGGACCCCTAGTTTAATGTCCCTTTCCGAAGGACGACGAGGTGAGTTGTGTGGTCAGTCCGAGTTCACCCATCCGGAGTTTGACCTCACTCGACCAAGCTTAACTTCAATCACCTGACGAAGACTGCATACGCCACTCGGCCACTCACCCCCTTTAGGGCACATCCCCCTGTTGTTAGACAGTGAATTACCTCCCCTGGACTTGTTCAGTCAATGTAATTGTGCAGTGGGGTTTCAAGCTCTTTCTGAGGTTGAATCTGACAAACATTTCCCGTTGCCGCCATTTTGAACCGATACACGATAAAGAGGCTATCCACGATTTTTAGGCCAGGTATGACGTCAGAGAGCACTCGAGGTTCGAGGAGTGGGCTTGTTTTTTAGCGCGCGTGCACAAGAAATGCCGAAGTGCAAAGGATGTAAAAACAGTACTGGAAGGAATAAAGTTGCATTTTATGTGATTCCTAACCCGCATCGTTACAGAAATGACAAGGACAAGTTTGAAATTATGAAGGAAAGAGCAGACAAGTGGCTTCGACATCTGAAGGGAGGTTACGACACGACAAATTTCCCATTTTCAAGAAACCAAATGATTTGTGAAGAGCATTTTGAAGCCACTATGTTCAAAGATGATATCAAAGCCAGGGTAATGGGATTACCCTGCAGGAGGTTATTGAGAGATGATGCATATCCAACAATATTTGAGAATGGCATAGGTGAGGAAGAACAAGATTGCCTTCTAAAAAGACCACAAAACTATTTGAAGGTAGGGGCCCAGCTTGTAACAATTGAGGAGCAAATCACTGATTTTTTGCATACGCCTCCCTCGAAATCACAAAAAATCACATAAAAAATCTCAAAATCACAAGAAATCACATACAGAAAGCATCAAAATCACAAATCACTGAAAAATTACTGAAAAATCACAGAAAAAATCACAAAAAATCACAAAAATCACAGAAAAAATCATGTGATTTCCAAATCACCAAAATCACGTACACTATGTTGAAAATTATTTGAGAAGTAATTTGCCCCTCAGTGACAATTACCCGTAAAAAGAACAGAAGAAAAAGAGGGAGAAGGTGTATGAACATTGTGCTCTAATTTCAATTATTGTATGGTCGATTTGCATAGTAATATAATTCTTTCAACAACAGATTACTTTTTCAACAGATGTTTAAAAGCCCTATTTGCCCCCTCCCCCCAACCACAACTGAAACTTTTTAGGCAAATAAAGCTTCTTTGTATGAACAAATTGCATGTTTTAACCAACCATTTCCACTACTGCAGGGCACAGAGCTACAAAAAAATTGCACAAATTCTACATCAGATGAGGTGCAGGAACATACTAGTACTACTGAGCATCAGATGAGCTCAGAGAACATGCCACCTGATACAAGAATTGCCCATAAAAGAAACGTTAAAGAAACAGTGGATGTTGGCATGCAGACAGGGAGGTCATTTGTGACTGAGTGCACTGTTGAAGTTGCAACCCAAACTATATCTAAAATTGTTCACATCAGAAGAGGAATAAAGTTTAAAAGGCACAAAGAACTGAGCTGTTTAGCAAGATCACATTCAGTGTGTCATGATGCAACCATTGTATGTAAAGCAATGCAAAATGATCACTGCTACCTCAATGACACAGAAAGCCATCAAATTTGAGTATGAAATCCAATGCCAAATTTGCAATGTCTACTCCAGACAGACAGAGAGCAATAGCAAGAGCTGTCTTTTGTTGATGAATCATGTTTATACAGCATGGGCTTTGCACACATTCATTCAACAAGAATACTGAAGAATTTCAAGAAGTCCTCACATTCCAATATGAATTCTCAAATGGAATTGAAAGTTGTAAGACTTTTTGATGAGAACCCTTAGGTACTTAAAGGTGTTCTAAAGCAAAAAAATCCATTGATGCAAATGAATAGCACTTTTGAATGATAAATATTGTCATTGATGATGCCTTACATATTTCATTTTTGAGTTTTCCACTATCTTGTGTGAGTGGCTGGCATCAGTTTGTTTGCATAAAGTAAAGAAAATGTACAAAGCTTGCAGTATTTTGTTTCCAAAGGAAATTGACTGAAAGAAGTTTTCTTTGATAACGATCAGTCCATGAGACAATTTCTGTTACATTGTTCAGCTCAAGTTAATGTATCTTGCAATTGTAACCTTTCAAAGATGAGATACATCTATGTTTCAATATATCATGCAAAGTAATTTGCAAACAAAATAATGTCATGAACTAAAACTTAATGTCAGTGGATAACTTGGACATGAAATGAGATATAGCTAACAAAGAAATTTAAACAGGATTCCATATCATTTGGCAGTGCCATTCATTTACATCAATAAAAATTTTTGTTTCAGATCACCTCAAGAATAAGTGGATTGCATGAACGTGACGCCAAATAGGTAGAACACTCGAAAACCAAACAATGCCATTGTTTTTTACTAATTAGCTTTGCTTTCTTAGGCTGCCGAAGGGATCATCACATCTATTTTAAAGCCTAAGAGATCTCAGTTTTAACTCAAGTGATGCACTAGAATTCTAAGGCAGGTAAATGGAAGTGTAACATGTGCAATGCCTGTACTGTTACAGCCTGCCACCTGAAACTGCAAGTGCAGGTTATCAACAAAATGAAGTTGATTGCTTGTGACAATACTACACTCAAAGAAAGCAATTTTAAACAAAAGTAAATGCCAAAGGGGCAGAGCAAAAACTTCACACACAGGCGCAAAAACTTGTAACTTTGAGCCCCCTTGGCCTTTTGCAACAGATCCAAAATTAGGCAACATTTGATATTTTCTTCCCAGGGCTTTCAACTCTTGATTTATCATTTCAAAAAGCTTATCTGTCCAAAACCTTCCTTATCTCAGATTGGTCAATGATGTCATTGAACTCACTTTCTGATGTCTGCCAAAGTTAGATACTAACTCTTCAATATTTTCTCCTTAAAATCAATTTTATGACTCTAAGCATACTTTTTACTTAATCGGTCATTTTAGCCAGTCTGAAGAGTATGGCAGTTCTAAATGATACCTCACACATACAGACCAATAAAGCAGTGGCATGCCCGCATAAAGGCTCTTTCATTCCTTGATTTCAAGAGTGAACAAAAGATCTCATTCATAATTGCCATGCACATAGAATTTTTGGGGATGATTTCTTGTGCGCAGTTGCCACACACTGCAGTCTGGATTTTTATTTAATAACACATTAAACGAAAGGCAACCAGCTGATGGAATTTTAGAGGTTGAACACTTATTTAAAATGTAGCCAGATTCTCGGAAGATTAAATGTTTTAATGACTTTTAACTTTCACCATTCATACGTTCTATTCAACTATATATTCTTTTAATCATCATTTGTTAAAATAACCTTTGTTTCATGTGTTTCTCTGTGCCTTTGTTAGGCATTTTATGCTGGGCTGTACATTTCCACAATCAGTAGATGGTCATTATATTATTTGAAAAACATGTTCTGCCACATCACTTTCTCCTGATGTTTCAGACTGAGGGAAAGTGAGGTGTGTCAAAAAGGCATAAATTCCTTAATGCAATAATTGTTCTGCAACCACAGATTTGGAATCACTATGTTTGATTTAGAAAAATTCATCATAAAGAATTTGAACTTGATTGTGTGATCATAAGAAATCACAATGATTGATGGCGTTATACTGTATGAATGATGACATCAAGAATTTTTCTTTTTTCTTCAGTTTCATATCACTCTAAGGTTCTAATCAAGCTGAGTTAACTTTGCAATGCAGAAGCTGATTAGATATTAATTGTGACAATATTGTCAAAATAGTTCTCAAAAGGGTCAGCTTTCATGTTAAATTAATCTAGATCTCGGTGATTGATTTGACATAAACAAAGCACATAATTATAGAGGTCAGCAAGATGGTTAGACTGTAAGATAATACTCCCTAGGTCCATCAGTGAAATTAAATTAGACCTATATTCATATATACATATATAGTGTATAATATGCAGAGTTTGTCTTTTTACCACATAGTAACAAGTGTCTCAAAAACTAATCTTGCTTGGAAAATCATTGGAGCTTTACCGCAAGGCCAATCTTTAAATTTTCTTTCAGCCAATATATAAATGAGTAAACACTGATCCTTTGATTTGTTTTAAATTAGTGAATTTAGTTTCTTTTGTACTGCCTGGATTTGAAGCATACCATAAATATATTAAGCTTCTTGTTTGGTGATAAATGTCAGAATCAAATGCAAACTATTGTAGACTTGCAGAAAAAATTGCAATAAAGTGGCTCTTAGAGGCAAGATTATATGATATATGATAGTATAGTGCAAGGAACTACTATTCCAAATTTTGAGTCATATGGTGAAAGAGTTAGCCACAATTATGGTACAAGAGGCAATAAAGCTACATTACGCGTTCCAAGAGTCAAAACAGAAGCAGCAAAAAAGTCTTTCTGGTTCCAAGGCCCATCTTGCTTTAACGAACTACCCATTGACATTCGAAGTTTAGATTCTATTGTTGTTTTCAAGCATCGACTAAAAGAACATCTGGAAGGATTATAATCATGAACTTAAGGACAGGATTTTTGTTTTTTAACAATAAATATTGAAGGATATTTTAGGTTCTTATATTGTAAATTGATAGCTTATTTTTCTTTATGTTCAAACAGGGCCCTTATTGATAACAATACTCATAGTATTGACAAGGTTACCCTGTATAAATATTGCTCTTATTATTATTATTATTATTATTATTATTATTATTATTATTATTATTATTATTATTATTATTATTATTATTATTATTATTATTATTATTATTATTAGTATATATATACTTAAAGAGCACAGTTAGAGAATGAGGTTTTTCTTGTGTTATTTCACACCTTCTATGTTAAGAAAACAAAAATTTATTTTTTTATGTTGTTTTAATCCTTGGCAAAATGTAGTTTATATATTAAGCAATAGCTTTCATAATCAAATTTTTGCAATTTTGAACCAGGAGTACTTTTTGGGACAACTGGTGACATTTAGTAGCCTTTCAATCATTTTCTACGCCCTCAGTGGTGCTGGGCTGTGGCCACCATGATGAATTGGCTCAACCTTACCTGGTGCAAGAATCTACAGTAACAGGAACATACAAAGCTATACCATATTTCATAGCCGCTATCAACAGGTTAAAGAAATGCCTTGCCCAGTGCTTCTTTAGCTGCACAATGAAACCACTTTTGTCAAAGTTGGTTGATACCATTGATTTGGCTCAAGCCAGCATTAAGAGATGCTAATTTGAATCATTTAAATTTTTTCGCATTGATTGATATACGGTAAGAATGATAAAAGTGTGTGACAAATGCATACTCTTGGATGTGAATGGGCTGCTAAGGGTCCTTGCAAGCGATGAAGCCATGGTAAAATTTCACTTCAAATCTATGAGAAAAGGATCATTATAAAAATCTTGCTAATACACAGTTCAGGAGTGCTGATGGAAATCAGCAGGCCTTTTGTCTAGAATGATTAATTGACATGTATTGTTTAATACAATGAGACATTGAATGGCCCATTGTTTTAAGGCCTCTTTCTGGCCAAAATGTGTGCCAAAAGCCAAAAAAGTTCTTTCGCTGACTCAATGGAAATAGGCACTCACATGCACCCCCTGGGACTCTAGGCACTATCCTAGAATTGCACGCCTGTGGCTATACTGATCCTAACTGAACCCTACCAAAAACCCTAATATAAGACCCTGAAGGCCCTATGTGTTATGATTCTAGACTAATCCAGAGAACTCTGTAGTTAGTTCCAGACTGGACTCTTCACAAACTGCACACTGAAATTTTCTAGCTTTCATTGCTATTCAAAACGATACTAAACCATCTAGTTGTAATCTGGTAATGTTGTAAAAATACATATATAGAGTACTGTCACCCTGAATGGGTCTAATCACAAAAGAACTGATGTTCTATGACTCTCCGAAATTTTTTCTTCGTGGATGCAGGCTTCATTTCCTTGCCAAATATTATTTCTAAGCCAAAAACATTTTCACCCACGTTTCCTCTCAAAACTGTTGCTAACATAAGCAGCAGTCAAATCAACAGCTTGCCTCAATTCTCGCCTTGAATGGGTCTAAATATTGTCAGGGCCTCAGCCGGGAAACTTTGCTAGCTGAGAAGCCAGGAATCTCGCTACAGTTTCTACATTGAATGAACTTTGAGAAAATATGTATGGCATCTGGCTTTTGACATTCTTGACAACACGAGAGTTTAAAAAACAGATCATGCTATTCCTGCGATTGATGAAGCTCAAAATTACGTAAAACTCAACTGTTGCGGTAATTCTCAGAGTGAAGAGACACCAAACTTGATGAAACTCTCAAAATGTGTCAAAATAAGTACAGAAATAAGTAAACTGACGCAAAACCGGCACATATAAACTTGCATCACTACGTGGAGTCGTTTGAAAAGAATAGACCCATTCAGGGCGAAGTTTTCCCGATCTATTTGCCTCTTGAAAAATGCTCATTTATCGGCAACAGGAATTGGGAAGATGTTTCGATAAATGTTAGAATTAACTCTCAAAAGGTTGGTATGAACTGTGAAACAGGTTAACTGGATATCAAAAGCACAAAAGTGGAAAATATACAGGCTGACCCATTAAACCCAATATCAACGCGGAGGGAAGATTTGACGAATCTTGCAAGTCCACAAAAGATAGCCTTGCTGAAAAGCTTCATATTTTTAGAAATATCGCCTTCAACGAAACACAGGCAAAGAATATCATAATGAAAAGTGCCAGCAAAACATTTCATTGGGTTTTTGAAAAATATCAAATCCAGGAGCCTTGTATTTTACGTCGAAGGAAGAGCGTGTGATTCTGACGAAAAACGGTATTAGACCCATTTAGGGCGAAAGTACTCTACTCAAAAATTAAGAAATTGCAGTACAGCAGCGGTGGGAAACTATCAAGCAAAAAGAAATCCTTACACATGCCTATTGCCTAATACATTTTCGCTTATTTCATGTATCATTTAACTGGCTACTTCGGTAATGCATAAGCATTGGAAAGGCTGTGTTAAGGTATCTCGCAATAATGCAATGCATTTTCATTTTGTGGGCCTCTTGACACCGTTGAAGAAAACGGCCTAAGTAGGCCAGGTAGGTAGACAACGAAGCACATTCTTTTTTTTTTCTACATTTCATTCTCATACTTACCCAGTAAAATGAAGCTTGAGTACTTTCTTCGTGGTACTGGAATGTAATTAATTCGTTGACTGTGCCTGGAAAACTTCTCAGCCCTGTATAAGTGAAGAATAAAGATGCATGCAATAAACGTCCCTTTCCGTTGACCGCGAAAGTATTACAGCTTTTGAATTTCCCACAATTATTCGTTACCAGTCTACCCTCGTGCGCGACGTTTCTTTTCATGGACCACAAGACCACGGGACCACGGAACATCGGAATAGAATTTTAACTTCAATTGCCAAATCAAATTTATTGTTTATCTTTACTGTCTTGGTTGTTGCTCGTATATCGATACTAGTTTCTATTTTGTTTATTCTCGTAATGACAGTATTTACGTATAGGCTACAAAACAATTGTACTTTTGAATTAGGCTATTATGAGAAAGGAGAATTCTGAATTTCTTATAACATAACAATGATTGTAGTCGATTCCCTAATCCTCTGTTTAATGATTAAGGAGTGTTTCCATCGAACTTTCGAATTTTTATCAATCTCGATTCATACAGCTGGAAGCAAGTATTCCGAGATCGCGCAAGGAAAGAAATGCAGGAGGGGACAAAAACTGTCAAGGTGCCGACAGCAAGCTAAGCGAATGGATTTTTAGGGACAACTCCTTTACAACTGGCTCAACAAAACATCTTAAAATATCCGTTACATTTATTGAAGAGACCATTGACCAAAGAGTATTTGATCTAATCAATGTAAAAACCAACAAGTGATTGCAGATGCAGAAAAAAATGTATTCCTTAAATGCGAGAAATCATTACAGTATCTGTGATGCCAAAAATAACTTCTCAAATTATCCCTTAAATTGATTTAGAATGCAACAAAAGGTCACAGAACAGGTCTTCAGTAGATATGAGAATTCATCACAAAAACTGTGATGCCAAAAAAAACATCTTCTCGCAATATCCGTTGGGTTAATTAAAAAGACCATTGACCAACAAGCATTTATTTGATCGATGTTAGAATCAAACATATGATTGTAGATGATGGGAAAAATGTATTCCTTAGATGTAAGAATTCATCACAGAATCTGTATGCCGAAAAACATTTTCTCAAAATAGCCCTTAAACTGATCGAGAAGACGAACAATTGACTAAAAAGTGCTCATTTGATCAATGTTAAATCCAACAAAAGGTCGCAGATGCAAAGAAGCATCTATTCCTCGGATGTGAGAATTCATCACAGAATCTGTGACGCTAAAAAAAATCTTTAAAAATATCCGTTAAATTGATTGAAAAGGCCATTCACCAAAAAGTATTGATCTTATCAATGTTAGAATTCAGCAAAAGATCGTAGATGCAAAGAAACAGGTCTTCAGTAGATGTAAAAATTCATCACAGAATCTGTGATGCCAAAAAACATCTCTGAAATATAGCCGCTAAATTGATTGAAAAGACCATAAGCCTGAGCAAAAATATCATTTAATCAAGGATGCAATTCAAATTGAATTTTTTACAAATTTCCTTTCATAGACGACTAGAAACAAGTCTGGTCGGTATATCTCATGAGGATCTCATGAATCTACAACCATACGTGGTAGAGATGGAAGTTAATCGTGGATACCCTTTCTGTTGCATTCTTTACTAAACTCGGTTCATACAACTTTAATGAAGACTGCCTGTTATAGCTTAAGAATCTGTTCGAACAACTGACAGAGGTCAATCAAAGATGTTGTTCCTGTTGAATTTTTTTCTCAATTTCTCTTCATAGGACTTGAAAAAAGTCTGCCGGTTATGTCTCAAGAATCTGCTCCACCGAACGGTAGGGATAGAAGTCTATCAAAGTCTAGATCAAGTTTAATCACTTTTAACCCTAATCCATATGGGCTTTTTTCAAGCTACCATTTATGGGGGGGGGGGGTTCTTTCCACCCCCCTCTGAAAACTGCCTTAGCCTGGTCAGAATTCAATGCAACTTGGCACCGTTATAGATCAGGTAATTTCTAGCATGTAACGTAATTTGGGTGTGGCTGCCATGCCTTATGACGTCATAGTGACGTCATGAAGTTTAAAATCAGTGAAAATCAGGTTTCCAAGTTGAATTTGAATTCAAAGAAGGTTTTCCATGAAAACTTGGTAGTTTTTGGTTCAACTTAGCCACAAATTTGATATGAAGATATCATTCATTTCATTGAAATTAATGAATTTGGAGTCATATTTTGGCAGAAATTAGCCAATCTGAATGATGTCATTAATGCATTGAATTTGTTCTCTGTAGAAATAGACAAAAAGAAGCTGCAAAGTGGTAATACTCCATTAAAAACGTATCATTGGAGTGTTTTCAATCGAAAAATTTTGAAAATATTCAAAAAGCTTGCTAATTAGCCCAAAATGGCGGCCAAAATGACGTCATAATAAATAAATGCTGACATCATCAAATTCCAGAAATTCCGGCATCAAATTAAAGCTCTTTGTTTACTGATTCATTTGGTGTATAATACTTCATAATTTGATCAAATCTTTCCATTCAAATCATCAAAAACAATGATTTTTCTGCTACCTGCTTCCAAATATTGGCATGTCACGTGACCTGTGAGCTCTATTGTTTAAAAATTTTTTGATCAAAATGTGGCGAACAGATAATTGGTAAAAGTCAGAGGGGTTTGGGGGACATAAGTGATGTCTTTTAAACACACGGCAAGAAAAACCTCGAGGGGGGTGGAAAACACTCCCCCATGCGGATTAGGGTTAAAAATCGTGTCTTTAGTGCCCATCAACTTCGAAGTAGAACGGGCAGATAAAAAACTATATAGATCTTAATCTCCACTCTTTCATGGTTTCATTGCTACTTCTAGCCTGTAACAAGCACAATTTATAAGACTAGTGGCTATATTTTTTCTCAGCTCTCATTTGGAAGTGTTATTTTTTGATGGGCTGCACTCGCCGCACCATCTTTCTTCCGGCGCCTCCGTTGGAGGGAAAGCACGACCACAGAAAGAATTACATTAGTGTAGTACCTTCAGAACATAATTTCTATTTTTCCATTTCAAAGATGACCTTTTGATAGTCCTAAGAGTTTATCATCAATGTGTAAAAATAAAGCCTCCTCGTAGTGCGTAAACAGTCATTATATGGGGAAGTAACAAATACAAAAAAAGGGAAAAGATCGTGCAAAAAGAACGAGTAATAGGGGAAAATGTTATTCAAGAGAGTAAACCAAAACAGGGGGACATGAGAACAGCAAAAGCGAGTAAACAACTAAGTTAGAACAGCACTGACACATATGTGCATTAAGCACAGGCCTTTTTTGCTGTCTGTATTTTTGATCTGTCTACCCCCAGTTCGGTTCACGGAATAGTAAGGCAATTTGGACGAATTGTAGTAAGTCTACTCAACTCTTGTCAATTCCGAGACCGAGGCTGAATAAAGATTCTGCCAAAAATTGGCAACATAGCGGTGATAAAGACATGTGAAAATTGGATTTTAGCAATAAAATTCATCATGAAGACAGTCTTGATGGTCGCAGAGAAGCCTTCCCTTGCACAGTCTATTGCCAAGATCCTTTCAAATGGCCGAATGTCATCAAGAAAAGGTATGATAACTGCAGATGCAAAAAGAGAAATACAGAAATGGTCGGTCCCGTTTTTGGCCACACTGCACAACTAAACGAAGAATAGTTTCATTTGTGTGTTTGAACAAAGATTGGGTTATTTCCTCAGGCAAACTAGCCATATATTATGCCATCAGATCTTTGAGAGCATATTGGTTGGTTACTATCCTCTAAAGTGCTGATCTTAATAAGCTTTTGAAGTGTGTCTGGGATTTTCAAATCCCTTCTCCTTGATTGAAACTGCTTGCTGTTGCTGTCAAAGATTGGCAAATGATTTTGCTGCCCTCCAACCATTGTCTTTAGCTTTAAAAGATGGACCATAGCACAGAAAAAAGGATTTGAGATACATTTTCCAAGCTCCTCTATCTAGTCTGTCCTATATCTGGTCATGTACAACTTTTTGAGCCATTTGAAATTCTCAAATAATTGAAATTGGCTCAAAGGGTACAAAATTGCTCTTTATTGAGATCAGAAAATGGCCAATCTCATTCAGGTATATTTTAAAGCTAGTTAGAACATGTCATGTCCACAGGAAAACAGATATTATGATGATTTATTAAATGATTTAATGTTTTTCATCTGTTTACCACGGACTTGACATAAGAGGTTAAATGTTTAATGTTTTAAGGGTCATACTGTAATTAGACTACACACAACAACTTGCATTCTGAAGCTTTCAAATATCAATTGTTTGTCCAGACAGTTTGACTATGGAATGTTATCTCAGATGAGGTCATCATAAAACCTGCAGTAGATTCTTTCAAAAACAATATTACACGGTGGATAGCTCCACAGTCATGGATCAAAAACCCTGCCATAAACACTTGGGGACTTCCCCCTCCTCATACTAATTAATTAAAACACTTATATTAACACATTTATTTTTATCTCAAAGTAAATGTGGTGGGAGGGGGGCGTCCGTTCCTGGTCTCTTATTGTGGTTGTCGCTGTCCTGTGCTCCATGTTCTGGATGGTTGGGACACAGTTGCAGGTTGGCGAGGACCGTGGTGGGGGAGGTGGGGTGGGTGTTTCCAGCTACACGTAGAGACATTTTAACAACAATAATTTTGCTTTCTTTTGGTCTACGGTCTTTTGGTCAATATAAAGCTTAGGTTCATGCATACCTCTCCTTGAAAATGAAATTGAAACTAGCAAGACTACTGTAGATATTACTCCATCATACCTGTCTTACCGCCCGTAGTATGGATTGCCATTCAGCTCAAGTAAAACATAATGACCAAGTGCCCTTACACCAAAACTACTAACATTAAACCAATGTGGTGTGGCCAAAACCAATTAAACCAAACCCTACCATTGTTAGTTTTATCAGGTAGCTTCGTACCAAATAATCAATTAAACCTAGAGACAATAAACCTAATTGGATTTCAAAATTTTTGGGTCTTTGTATTATTTGGTACAAAGCTACAGTACCTTGGAGTATACCTTTCTTTTCTTTGCTAAAGTATTAGAATTGTAAGTGCCATCCAAAGTGGGGACCAGATGACCTTGTGTCTATCCCTGCTTTGAATGGCACAGTAGAATGTAACAAATTTTTGTGTTTTAATCTTTTTGATATTGATAGAAAAAAAAATGTGGTGTGTAGTTATATGTAGTTAGGTTTTGTAGCTGTGTTGTAGTGTGAGTATCTTGTATCTCTATCATTGGCTAACTCTTTTTTGGAGATTAATATTGTAGATTGTAGACAACAAAAATTATTGACATCAATTTTATGCAATGTGCTATGCTATGCTATATTTGCTATCCTTCTTGTGAAATTAATTTCAGGTACGGCAACACTTTAGCTGTGGACATTGTTTATTTTTCAGGTATTTCTCCTGCATGTCAAATTCATGAATACCATGGTACTTTCATTGGACAAGCAGTAAAATTCAAAATGACCTCAGTGTGTGGGCATGTGATGTCACTTGATTTTAAATCAATGTACAATAACTGGGATGCTGTTGAACCTGTGAGTTTTTGCTATCATACTTAGTGTCATGTAAATGTGATATATCAAATTGTAGAAAGTTTTTCAGGAAATATTTTCCTCTTAGGGATAAAGATGTCAACCCACCCACTTACCCACAGATTGATCTTTGTGAATGTTACAGTAGATCTTTTGTTGCAGGGAGAACTGTTTGATGCTCCAACAAGGAAAAAGGAAGCTACGGAGAATTTACAAATTCCTAAATTTCTTGAATCAGAGGTATAAATATCATTTGTTGTATTTGCTTGTGGTATGTTCTCATGCAAAGTAATTTCAAATTCTATATCAACCTGTCTGTATATAGTGTAGTTGCTCATATATAAGAAAATTCATTTAGGGGCTGACAAGTTGCCGGTATACTACAAGTGTCCGGTATACTACAAGTTGCCGGTCTATAAGAAACTCTCCTTTCAAATAGGATTCTTTCCTCTTTCAGCATTTTTCAAGCTCTAGGACCAAATTGAAACAATAGATTAATCATAAGAACAACTGTAAAGGTCTGAAGATCAAAATAATCACATATTGTTTGTTTGTATATGTTAGGATATCAAATTTGAAAGGCTGGAAAATGATTCTAACATTGAACTATAAAGTAATTTCATGATCTTAAACCAATGATAAAAGACATTACTGTAAAAAGTCATTTGAAAGTTTGAAAGGCTACTGCTCCCTGAGTTACATGCAATTTCATTTTGCAATATATTATTGAACGGCTAACATGTTCAATTATTTTGAGAAACTTTCCTGGCTAAAATCGGTCACTCGATTTAGTTTCTGTAAGTGATTTTCCAACATGAATCCCTTTGAGAAACCTTAAGAAGTCCTAAAATTACAAGCAAGAATCCATGTTGTGTTTACCTCACAGCAATGACCGTCAGCACGCTTTAGCACGTGCTTTCCTCTAGTGGGTTGAAAAGTCTTCCCCCCTAGTGTGAATAACTTCTTCAAGGGGATTCCCTTCTCCCATGAGGACAAAATACATGAACACGTCCAAGAGTTGTTGTTGCTAGGAAGGAGAACAAAGGGAAATCTTGCTTGGTGTTTTCACTCGTTTTTGCAGGTTTTTGAAAGGGAGTTTCTGCAGAAAATCTCCTATTTCGACAGGGAAGAACGATCGATTAAAGCTGGGTAAATTTCTGAACCTAATTTGACATATCATCGGGATAAAACAAGATGGTTTTCAATATCATTGCTCTGATATTCAAGGAACGGGATTTTTTCAAACGCCGTCGTTTTCATCGACTCACCCTGTACTATTTATGAATGGTGTATCATATTTTAATCCAACAATTTTTATCCTTTTGCTGCAAAATGATCAGTTGCAATTTGCAACAAGTGCTTAGTGATATCGTCAAGCACTGATGGTATGAACATTCAGACCTCGTACTTGATGACATCAATAAGCCGTTGTCTGGGATTGTTCAATGTAAATTTATAGAGAAAGGACTTAAAACGCTGGGCTGAAGTACCTTACAACATTCATAGCAGTATGACCTATCATTTTACCAACAATCATCCCAACCCCAGACTTTTCCTTTAATCTTGATAGGCAAGAAATGCTGACTACCTTGTGCTATGGCTTGATTGTGACAAAGAAGGGGAAAACATCTGTTTTGAGGTATGTACCAGATGTCCCAAAAGAACCCTCTCCCCTCCTCGTTGTTTTAAAAATCATCGAAATTTGATTACAAAGCCAATCTTTGAATTCTTTCTGGCAAGCAAGGCTTTGAAATATCTACTTGAAAGGATCTTTCTGTAGCCGTTGTTAGTTTATGTAATCCACCTTTCCTTATAATTTTCATAGGTTATTGACTGCACCGTTCATGTGATGAGAAAAGGACAACCTGGAGAGAAGGTAGGAATTTGTTGCAATTTGAACGGCTCGATCAAGAGATATGACGCATTAGATCACTATTGTGCACATCCGAACGATTCTTCCAAGTGCATCAAAATATGGTTCGATTCCAGGGCCGTCGAGAGGTTTTGGAGGCCGGGGGGAAAACTGTGAACTGAGGCTATCTGCGAGCGAAGGGAGCAAAAAATGTTTTCGATCATGTCCTTTAGATTAGCCAAGATGCATTCCAGAACTTTCCTGTAGTAAAATTTCAAAAATCTTCATTTATGAGGTCCCTTAGACCTTGAGGCCCTGGGGCAAGTTGTCCCTCCTGCCCCCCGTCTCCGCGGGCATGTTTTTCAGATTCTTACTTAGACTGCATTCACACGATACCAGCAGATTTTGAAAACGGTGAATAATGTGACAGATAGGCCGCCCCTTCAAACGAAAATGGCACATTTTTGCCGGTAGATTTTGAAGACGGAACCCTAACTGGCACATTTTGAAAATGGCATCGTTTGAACACTTGCAAATGATGAAAACGGAACATTTTCAGCGCTTTCAAATGATGCTAAGTGACTGTTCAGGAGTTGGTACATTTCTCTTTCACTACATTCCTGGAGAAATTGCAACGAGTTTGTTACCATCAAATTTACCATAGTTTCTAAATTGTACCGGTATCGTTTGAACGCTAGCTCATATTTTGCTACCGTCACATTTTTCACCGTTCTCAAACTGTGCCGGCATCGTGTGACCGTAGCCCTATACCCCATTTACACAGAGCAATGATACAGGATGGAGATCAAGATCCGAGTTGCGTTTACGCGGGCATCAAACGAAAACGGAACAGGATCGCAATCCATGTGCGCATGTGCATTCCACATAGTTACAGAGCCTAGAAACACTGCAAAACAATGGCACTTGTATCTACTACGTATGTAAAAAAAATTAAGTTGGGATCGCCATCCGAGAAGCATTTACACAATATATTTTCAGGATCGAGAATGCGATCCGGATCGCGACCGACCTCTGAAGTGGGGTCGAATTTTAAGGGAATAGCCATTGCGATTAAGTGTTTACACGGCAGATTGTTTTCAGGATCGGGATTGTGATCCAGATCGCGACCCACCTCTGAAGTGGGGTCGAATTTTAAGGGAATAGCCATTGCGATTAAGTGTTTACACGGCAGATTGTTTTCAGGATCGGGATTGTGATCCAGATCGCGATCCACCTCTGAAGTGGGGTCGAATTTTAAGGAAATAGCCATTGCGATTAAGTGTTTACACGGCAGATTGTTTTCAGGATCGGGATTATGATCCAGATCGCGATCCACATCTGAAGTGGTATCGAATTTCATTGGAACACGATCGCGATCAAGTGTTTACACGGCACATTATGTCAGGATCGAGAATGCGATCTGGATCGCCACCCACCTCTGAAGTGGGGTCGAATTTTAAGGGAATAGCCATTGCGATTAAGTGTTTACACGGCAGATTGTTTTCAGGATCGGGATTGTGATCCAGATCGCGATCCACCTCTGAAGTGGTATCGAATTTCATTGGAACACGATCGCGATCAAGTGTTTACACGGCACATTATGTCAGGATCGAGAATGCGATCTGGATCGCCACCCACCTCTGAAGTGGTATCGAATTTCATTGGAACACGATCGCGCACAATGGTGATTTAAAAAAGACTTGGAGGACTATCAATATGGTCCTTAACAAGAAATCGAAAACCACCCAAATCGCAGCACTCCAGGTTGATGGGAGGCAAATTTGTGACAGTGAAAGTATGGCTGAATCGATGAATGAATTTTTTTGTAGTATTGGCAATACCCTTAGCGACAAGATACCTAAAACATCAAATCCACTTCTAGAAAATGAGTACTCGGTAAACCCACAAAATCTACGCTTTGAATTCAAAGCCATCAATGTGTCTCAGTTAGAGAGGGTTTTCGGTAAATTCAAAACATCTAAGGGATCTGGTGCTGATGGTATTGCTAATTATTTTCTTAAGATAGGCCTATCCGTTATCGCTGAATCACTTTGTGACATTTTTAATCTTTCAATCGCAACTGGTGTATTCCCAGATAGCTGGAAAATTGCAAGAGTGGCCCCTATTTTAAAAGTGGTCAATCAAATGATCGTTCTAATTACAGACCGATCTCAGTGCTGCCGTTTCTGTCCAGGGTTTTCGAAAAGTTGATTTACAACCAACTTTACGACTACCTTGACAAAAACAGGCTTCTTTTTTCCAAACAGTCTGGGTTTAGATCGCTGCACTCTGTTGTCACCTGTCTGCTTAACTGTACGAACGACTGGTATATTAACATGGATAAGGGTCAGTATACAGCGATGGTGTTCATAGACCTCAAAAAAGCTTTTGACACTGTTGATCATGAAATTCTTCTTAAAAAGCTGGCGAAGTATGGTATCATAGGTCTTGAGAATACCTGGTTTACTTCTTATCTGGAAAACAGAATGCAATTCTGCAGAGTTAATGGGGTTCCCTCAAACGTTAACAGTATAAATTGTGGGGTGCCACAAGGCTCTTGTCTTGGTCCTCTTTTGTTCTTGATATATATCAATGATCTGCCATTTTCTCTTCAAAACAGTCAGGTTACCATGTATGCAGATGATACCACCATATCATATTCGTCCAATAACATCGATGATATCAACGATTACCTAAATAGAGACTTGAACTGCCTGAAGCAGTGGCTTCAGGGAAATAAACTGTCTTTAAATGTTATTAAGACTCAAGCCATGGTTGTAGGATCTCGACCTAATCTTAAAAAGATCTCTGAAGGAAATGTTCAGTCCCCCTCCTTTGCTATAGGTGACTCGCAGGTTGAGATTGTAGAGAAAACTAAGTATCTGGGAATTCAGCTAGATCAACACCTTGTTTGGGATGAGCACACTAGATTATTGCGTGCTAAGGTCTCCCGTGCCATAGGGTTTTTAAGGTATGCCAGGACAATACTACCCCGGGAAACTCTTGGTCAAATATATAGAGGAATCGTAGAACCGCATTTCCGCTATTGTTGCTCTGTGTGGGGGAGCTGTGGGGAATCCAGAAGGCTTACACTGCAGAAGTTACAAAATCGGGCTGCCAGAATTGTAACAAACAGTAGCTATGATGCACCTGCTGATGCCCTTATACAACAGTTAAAGTGGCCAAATATCGCTGAAATCATAAAACGAGAGACAGCGACGATCGTTTACAAATCTTTAAATGGTCTTGCACCAACATATCTCTCAAATATCTTTTCAAAGAACTCTTCACGGCGCACTGTCAAGTTGAGAAACTCGGAGACTGACTTACGCATTCCGCTTTATAAAACCAGTAATGGGCAAAAATCATTCTCATATCGTGGTGTACATCTGTGGAACAGCCTTGAACCTGAGGTTAATCAAGCGCCCTCTTTATATGCTTTTAAACATCGCCTTTAATTTGATCGTGGGTGGCGGGATGCGGTTGGATTGGACTGGGGTCGGTCGGATTCTTTGCCTTTCTTGAGGTGCTATAAATGGTGTCTTATTTCAGGGTGGGCATGGGGTCCGGTTTGCTCTGGTCCGGTCTGATTGTGTCATGCCACTCACGATATGAAAATTATGTAAATATTGATTTTAATTTTACTATAACTTTGTACTTAGATTTTTTAGTTTCGTTTGTTCATATATTTTACTTGTAAATTTTAGACTAAGTTTTTGTCACGGCCCCCTGAAAAGCAGCCTTTGCCGACGGGGTTACCGTGTTTAAAGAATATAAAATGAAATGAAAAAATAAATAAATGTTTACACGGCACATTATGTCAGGATCGAGAATGCGATCTGGATCGCCACCCACCTCTGAAGTGGGGTCGAATTTTAAGGGAATAGCCATTGCGATTAAGTGTTTACACGGCAGATTGTTTTCAGGATCGGGATTGTGATCCAGATCGCGATCCACCTCTGAAGTGGTATCGAATTTCATTGGAACACGATCGCGATCAAGTGTTTACACGGCACATTATGTCAGGATCGAGAACGCGATCTGGATCGCCACCCACCTCTGAAGTGGTATCGAATTTCATTGGAACACGATCGCAATCAAGTGTTTACACGGCACATTATGTCAGGATCGAGAATGCGATCTGGATCGCCACCCACCTCTGAAGTGGGATCGAATTTTAAGGGAATAGCCATTGCGATTAAGTGTTTACACGGCAGATTGTTTTCAGGATCGGGATTGTGATCCAGATCGCGATCCACCTCTGAAGTGGTATCGAATTTCATTGGAACACGATCGCGATCAAGTGTTTGCACGGCACATTATGTCAGGATCGAGAATGCGATCCGAATCACGGTCTGGTATTTTTTGCTCAGTGTAAACGGGGTATTAGAATAGCAAAAAGATCTATTGGACAAATGCACTTTGCAGTAATTCCTGCGCTGATTTCTCGGTTTAACAAAATTGAAAATTGATTTTGTTTTTTACTGTAGAGTATAAGGTAGCCTGACAAAGTAGACTCTTCGTTGTTCAATTTCTTTGATATTGAAATTAATGGAGAACATGAAATTATGTGGTTCTGAAGCAGCCAGTGAAGCTGCCCAAGTCGACTTATGAAAAGAAAGATACGACTTGTTGCGAACAGTTCCTCATTAATTATTCATAAGAGAGTGTGACCTGACTTGAACCAATGTTTGCAACAGGACCTAAGCGCAAGGAATTTGAAAACCAGGGGGGCAGTTGTAACTGTCTACACAGGTGTGTTGTTGTGGAAATGGTGGCGTCAATATATAAGCATCTGTTCGTTTTGACATACGTCCATTTATGTTTCAATGTTGGTTTCCCCTGTCACTTTGCTTCAGGGAAAAGCAGTATCTTGTCTGCTATTTGTCAAACATCATGATCAAAGGTGCCGTCTGCTGTACCAAAAGCCGTCCGGCCATCCAGCTGTGTTATCCAGTTGTGAGCTGTTCGCGCCAAGTCGTCTCTTTCTTTCTTACAGGACGACTTAGGCAGGTCCAAACAGCCAGTAACTTCTCTATACATCAGCAATATCTTGCCAGCTTTGATCAGGCTAGGGGTGTGTTGCAATGGTACCAATTCTTAGAACTTTGACTCTGCATTTGTATTTGATGGACTAAGAAATTCTCAAAACGTTTTGAGGTTGGGTGGTCTTGGAAGGTCCTCTAAACCTTCCATTTAAATAGCAGATCATTCTCATTGTCGCCACGGTAAATCCAAGCCATGCTTGTTTAACCTTAATCCGCAAGGGGGGGGTGTGTTTTCCACCCCCCCCCCTCGAGGTGTTTCTTGCCGTGTGTTTAAAAGACATCACCTATGTCCCCCAAACCCCTCTGACTTTTACTAATTATCTGTTCGCCACAGTTTGATCAAAAAATTTTTAAACAATAGAGCTCACAGGTCACGTGACATGCCCATATTTGGAAGCAGGTAGCAGAAAAATCATTGTTTTTGATGATTTGAATGGAAAGATTTGATCAAATTATGAAGTATTATACACCAAATGAATCAGTAAACGAAGAGCTTTAATTTGATACAGGAATTTCTGGAATTTGATGATGTCAGCATTTTTTGATGATGACGTCATTTTGGCCGCCATTTTGGGCTAATTAGCAAGCTTTTTGAATATTTTCGAAATTTTTCGATTGAAAACACTCCAACAATACGTTTGTAATGGAGTATTACCACTTTGCAGCTTCTTTTTGTCTTTTTCTACAGAGAACAAATTCAATGCATTAATGACGTCATTCAGATTGGCTAATTTCTGTCAAAATATGACTCCAAATTCATTAATTTCAATGAAATGATATCTTCATATCAAATTTGTGGCTAACTTGAACCAAAACCTACCAAATTTTCATGCAAAGCCTTCTTTGAATTCAAATTTAACTTGGAAACCTAATTTTCACTGATTTTAAACTTAATGACGTCACTATGACGTCATAAGGCGTGGCAGCCACACCCAAATTACGCTACATGCTAGAAATTACCTGATCTATAACGATGCCAAGTTGCATTGAATTCTGACTAGGCTAAGGCAGTTTACAGAGGGGGGTAGAAAGACCCCCCCCCATATATGGTAGCTCGAAAAAAGCCCATATGGATTAGGGTTAAAGCTTTTTGTCTTTGAATTAGAAACGTATTTCCGTTTTCTGCAAAGTTTATTTTCTTCAGAATTTGGTAGATTTGGGATTGGCAAAACAAGCATTATTGTTCTTTTGTTATCAAACTTTAAGTTCAATTTTAATAGCTCTTTCTGCAAATCTAAAAAACGGAAAAACTTGAATACAGGCTCCTTCACAGTAGCTATGCAAATGGCAAATACTTTTTGAGACACCACGTACATGTCGTTTCTTCAATCATAGACGATCTTCAGGGCAAAATTCTCTGCAATAACTGACACAGATATTCGACATGCAATGCAGAATTTGGTTGAACCAAACAAGAACGAAGCATTATCTGTGGATGCAAGACAAGAAATGGATTTGAGAGTTGGTTGCGCCTTCACCAGATTCCAGACAAGATATTTTCAGGTTAGTGCCACTCGGTTATGAAAATCTTTTCACCAATTACCTACTAGATTACCCAAAAAGAACAGTGAAGTGACAGGGTAAGTCGATAAGATCCGGCGTTTGAATAAAGCTTTTACCACGCTGCCTTACAGGCTTGGAACGATATCGCAGCTAATATAAGAGAAATCTAAACACTCGGGTGCTTGAACTAAGAGCAAACATGACAAGCTGAGAATACCAAGATAGTCTATACTAAAACACGACCCTCTGGAAGAACAGCCCATTTATTTAGGTATCACTCGCATTTGTTTAACTACAGAAACATGTTATTAAGTTTATAACTGAAGAGGTATTCGTCTATGAATAATGATAATGATGATGATGATGATGATGATGATGATGATGAAGGGCTACTGCTCCCTAACTACGTAATGATTAATACTTTGCAACATCTGATTGAATGGCTAACACGGCATGGCAAAGCTTATGCTTATAGTATGGCAAAGCTTCGCTTATAGCTTCGCTTATGGCAAAGCTTATGCTTATAGTATGGCAAAGCTTCGCTGTAGTAACCACAATTTGCGCATTGAGACAGGCAGAAGAGACAATACCCCTCCGGAGTTGAGATATTGTCGCCTTTGCAACACTCAGGAGGTAGAAAATGAACAGCACTTCCTCGTTGAATGTCGAAAATATGGCGTTCAACGCAAACAGCTTTTTGAAACAGCTGAAAACGAAGTTAAGTCATTCAGTACAATGAATCCGAAACAAAAGTTCAATTACCTCCTCTCAACAGAAAATATAAAGCTGGTGCAAGAAGTTGCTAAATACGCGAGAGACGCTTTTGAGTCTCGAAATAACAGCCTAAACAATGGACCATGACCGCAACAGCTACCTTTCTGCATTAGTGCCATTAATTTAGACTTAGTTATCAGTTCTTTTATTATCATTATATTCGTTTCGTTAAAAAGTTGTTAGTTCGCATTATCGCTGTAATTTTTGTTTCATTGTTTAGATTAATTAGTTTGTATTTTTGTTAGGACGACGCTCCGGTATACTGTGTAGCAAGTCTTTTTGTTAAAATGAAATGAAATGAAATGAATGGCTAACACATCTGAATATCTGATTAACCATCAGGTCCATTTTTGTAAATTCTCACGTAACAGAATTTCCACCTTCTTTGCTTTGGCGCTTCAGTACCACATTTGCAGTTAGACTTACATATTGCAATCGATTATCCATTTTCGAATACATAATAGCATACACCATTTACAGCCGGATTGCACAGCCCACCAAACGAGCTAACTTTTTGATTCACCCGGTACGTACCTAGAATGTCTGCAAGCCATAGTATCACTCCTCCGCCAAACTGAAACACCTACTCTCGAGTACCGAATAATCGTCCCCCCCCCGCTTATTTATTTTTGAAAAATTTTTCAACCCCCCGCTCTTATTCCAACCCCCCCCCCCCCTTTTATTAATTTTTGGAAAAATGAAATGATAATAGACATAATTTCTGAATAAACGCAAGAAAAAGTCTCAAGAAGTGCATTCAACAGAACCAGAGTTCAAAAGTAAATGTATCAGTAACATCACTGTTCACATAAATATATAACAGATAGGTGTTTACCTAAGAAAAGGGCTGTTTTCTATTTCTCCAAGCAGCCCCCCCCCCCGATTATTCCAACCCCCCGATTATTGTTATGTCGAACCATTTACAACCCCCCCGATTATTAACACCCCCTCCTGTTTATTCGGTACTTGAGAGTACATAATAGCATACAGCTTAAATCTTTCAAATCTTTAAAAAGGTGGCTGTAAAATTGTATCACATTTTTATTTGAATTCATGCGCTTGAAAGGAAGTTTGGGTAATTTGCTGTAAATCTACCGTGACAATTTTTTGATATATTGATTATTCTCAAAATGGCGGCATTTTGACTTATTTTGCAAAAATTCATCGAAAATTTTGAAGAAATTAAAATCATCATAAATCTTAAATTAATCGAGAGAAATTGATACAATCTTCAAGATAACCATAGTTTATGAAGGTCTACAACATGGTTGCAAGCAGAAATTTGTTGCTCTTCTGGTTAAGGATTTAGAAATTTGATGACGTCACAGCCTCAAAATTAATAAATGCCACCATTTTGAAAGTAGTGAAGGTATCAAGAAATTGCCACGGCAAATTTATTGCGAATTACCTGAAGTTCCTTTCAAGAACTTTAATTCAAAGAAAAATGTAATAGAATTTTACACCCACCTTTTTAAAAGATTTGAGCTCTATGCTCTACTTAATGTACCTGCAAAATCAACATCGGAATTTTTCCACTATCATTACCATATTGGCCCGACGTCCAATGTGAAACCGGCTGAAGTATTTGTTCGTAAAAGTTTTTCATATTTAGCACTTTGTATTTGATGGTATATTTAGTTGTATTCGTAGGTAGTTTCATTATTGTAAATTTTGATATTGAGGATAAAAATGGCTAACATGTTCAATCATTCTAAGAATCTTTCCTGGCTGAAATAGGTCACTTCGCTCTAAACAAAGAGGGCTTGTTTGTTTAGAAATATTACGTTCAGACCTGATCTTATCTACGATCTTGGTCAAAATACTTGGGACGAGTCACAAAATTGCACTACTTCGGTTTTTGATCACGTTTCCCGCGCCCCCCCCCCCGTTTCATTGTTGCTTGAATCAAGCTTCATTCAACCTTCCCGACATTGAATTTCGGTTAAAGCCCGAAACGAACGTTTTTGCCTCGATATTGTAAGAAACATATCGAACACACGAAACATTGCCTGTATCCCAGCTTGTTTTGACCAGGATTGTAGTCTCGTTCTTTTATAGGGGAAGTATGGTGATCTGGACAGTTCGTTGATTTCATTTGGTCCTTGCCAAACACCAACCCTTGGTTTTTGCGTGGAAAGACATGATCAGATTCAATCATTCAAGCCAGAACCATACTGGCAATTGCAAGTCGAGGTAAAATCTTTGGCAATAATTGCCTTTTCATTTGAACTAAGGGCCAGACGCCAGCCTATATGCGTAAAAAGTAGTGGATGCGTGTAAATGGGACGGTATGATATCGTACATAACAAGGGCAGATTTTGTAATGCAATAGCATCAGTCGCTTTGGCTCACACCTCAATTCAAAGCGATTAGCGAATCCAGACAAAAGAAATTCTCTCAAGCAGAAATCTCTCAAAATTCTCTCAAACGAAGCTGCGAAATTGCCCTGAAACCAGTACGACAAACTCTCGTTTGGTGCGGGTGAAGGGAGGTTGTTAAGAGAAGTTATGTGCTTATAACGAAAGAAAAAGGTTAAATCTAAAGTCCTGTCTGGCGGATTTTGTTTATTTGATTCAGGAGCTGAGGAATGACTGCACACATCTGAGCAATAGATATGCAAGAATCGCAGTGCCCTCTGCTCGGCTTCTAAATCAGATGAACAAAATCTGCGGGACAGAACTTTACATTTACCCTTCTTCTTTCGTTATAAGCACATACCTTCTCTTAAAAACCTCCCTTCGCCCGCAACAAATGAGAGTTTGCCGTACTGGTTTCAGGGCAACTTTGTGGCTTCGTTTGTTTTGAATTTCTGCTTGAGATAATTTCTTTTGTCTGCCTTCGCTATTCGCTTTTAATTGAGGTGTGAACTAAATCCACCGATGCTATTGTATTACAAAATCTGCCCTTGTCATCATACATGTGATTGATGCGGTTAGCGCGTGTTGTATATCATCTCAAGTCTCATACTTGGATCTCAAACATGAGTGATTGATAAATTTCTAGAGAGGAGGATTTCAGAAAACTAGCTTGACGCGTTCTTTTGTCTGGAAGTTAAAGCAGCCTGAAGAGCATCATAATTTCCTATTGATGCTCAATCATTCTTCATTTCAGGTAAAACTCAGCTCCGGACAGTGTATCAAGCTAGACTGGGCACGTGTTCGAGTTTTTGACAGAGATGTTGGCAATATGTTTCACAATATAGTGAAAGGATGTTCCCATGCAATGTAAGATCTTTCTCTATCCAATTTTAAAACAATGTACGAACACGAAGTTACCAAGAACAAAACTTACAAACTAATTTTCTGTGCTACAATGACCATGCCATGAGGACCAGGAGACAATGACTACCCCATTGCTATGACATGAAAGACAGGCAACTAAATCTGCATATGCATTGAAATACAAATTTGATAATAGCTGGTATGCAATAGTCAATTCAAACCAAAGATCTACAAACTAGAAGAAAGTTTTCAACAACAGTAGGGAAACAATTTTCATCTCATCTGCATAATTATAGGAAGTTTGTTTGCAAAAGTATCTCCATAGTTGATATTCTGTGTGTGTGTGTGTTTTTTTTTTAATTCAGGGTGATAAGCGTACAGCAGAAAGAGAAGTCAAAGACACGGCCTGGTGCACTGAATACTGTAGAGCTACTCAGGGTCGCATCAGCATCATTAGGCATTGGACCTCAACAGACGATGCAAATTGCGGAACGACTATATACACAGGTGATTAAGGATTTGCCGGCATTGTCAGCACGGGAGAGATCAGAACGATGATCAAAAAGATCATGTTATTCCGTGTGTTCCAAAGAAGTACTCCTGTTTGAACAATCACCAAAATTTGATAGCAGAGCCGATACTCGGATTTCTTTTTTCAAGCACATGAAGGATCAAACGGACGAAATCGGCTAAAGTCTATTCATACCCATTTCAAGTCAGATTGATCAATCTGTTTTTGATAAAACGTCTTTTGATTTTCCTAACATATTTTGTATGATTGAAAATCGTGCCAAAGATGCAGAAAGTAGAAAATGCCGAAGCCTCCCAAGAGTAGGGTCACGTGACTTGACATTGGTAAAAATAACCTTAGTTGATTAGGCTTATTATTCCCTGGCATAGGTGATCTTGTAATTGGTTTAGTAATTTGCAATTTAGCTCCTTTTAGGGCTGGTTAGTTTTGGATCATACTGCAAAAAGCGCCGATGATTGCCGTATCAATTTCTTTGTACATGTTAAACTTCTAGTTTAATCGCAAATGACAAAAAGAAGCGCGCACCATCATTGGAGACCTGAAGGATCATCAAAGAATCTGAAAATTTTGACTCTTAGGCAAGATTGATTATTATGCTGAAAAACTGTACATAACTCAAAAGGCTTTCCAACGGTTAATTTTAACCTTGTAGTATGTAAAACAAAATTCCGTCATATATAAATGTTTTCGGTTCATTGACAAACGAATTTGAAAAGGACATTTTATCAAGGATTTTTATTCGATTTTCAGTGATTTTCTAAACAGGAGTGCTATTTTGGAACACCCGGTGCGGCTGCGATGCCTTACAAGTGATGGTTCATAAACTGTTTTTGGCAACAGGTGCTCTTTATTTCTAAGTGCGATGATAGCTAATCCCTGATGTTTATTGACTATTTGTTGTAACCTTCTTTATTGCCCCATACAAGTGGAAATGCAGCTTGTAATAGAGTATTGCTATAAAGATGCCAGACAGGAATATTTTAGCATAATGCTTTGCATTACATTAATTTCAATTGATCTGATTGGCTGATTTCTTCGCTACCGGAAAGGATGTTGGTTGAAAATTCCTCAACACCATCCTTAGCGCGATCGTCTATTATTATTCCAGTACTATTTTTTGTTACCCCTTGTTGTCGCCCGTTTGAGATTCGATTTGTTTCCAATGTCCAAAACATCACACTCACTAACTATTGATATTATTTGTTTCAGATTTATTTAATGTAGAAATCAGCCACTTTTGTCAAATACCCTGTGTATGTTGATTTATGTAGATTGTTTGCTCAATACAGGGCTACATCAGTTATCCAAGAACAGAGACGACACATTATCCAGAGAACTTCGATTTAGTGTAAGTTGATGAATAGAACTAAAACCTGTCTCAAATTAAATGTCACGCAAGATTTGCGATAACGCAGTACTCATGCAAAATACTTCCACTGTTATTATTCGCGGACTTCGAATTTGAGACAGACCGTAGATTTTTTGAAGGGATGCAGTGCGCTCCATAGTTATAGCGCCCTAACAACCGTCAACCTTCTATGTTTTACGGTTTGAAATTAATTCGGAAAAGACAATTTTCATTTCCGAAGATCGATCTTCAAGGAGCTGGGTCACTGAAAGGACAAGTCCAGGGTTGCTATGATTAATGCTGCAAAGAAAGCTTATCATCTACTGATGCGTATTTTAGCATTTATTTCACATTGTGATCTTTCCAGTGGCTGTCAGTTCCAACAAAATTCTGACCATTTGGAACACATCTTGTCTCTATGTCGCCATTTTCTTGCAAGTGCACACGATAAAGAGGCTAGCAACGATTAGGAAGCAAGAAAACAATAAGACAGCCTCATTTTCGTTTGTGTTATATGACGTCATTTCACTCAAATCGCTTAATTGAATGCGTCATTCCACAAGGAGAAGTCGAAAAATAGTGGGAAAAGTAAGATATACCATTAATAACAGTATTTTCTTGTATTCATCTAGCCTCACTACCATAAGGACCCTCAAATTACGGTCATCTCATTGAGTTGAATTGTTGTTGTTGTTACCGCTCCACTGAGGGCCTTATGGACATAGAGCTATAAAAACGGCAAAAACTTTCAATCGGCGACAGGATTCTGTCGCCCTGTCGTCTACCGATCAGCATGTGGCTTAGAGCAAGGCGGTTTTTGATTTTGTGGCAAGAATGATCTTTTACCGAAGTACTGATACCTAATTTGATAGTACAACAGTTCTAGAAAACTGATTTTAAGGCATTTTAGACCTAGTGGTTGTGAGGAAAAAGTAGCAGATGATTTAGGCCCACAGCTACATTCTTTAAAAGAATGCGAATCGAACGACAGATTGATACATTTTGCAGAATGCTCGAATGTACACAATAATGATAGAAACTCCAACATTGCTCAATCGAACTTTTTTGTGGAGCAGCGCAAAGGTTTCAAATAGAATCAGTGCGGAAATTTACCGTTTCCGCAAGCGTTTGGGAATAAGTCGTAGTTGTAGCGATATCAGTTCAGGCAAACAGCGAAACTACGACATGTAATCGAGTCTAGCTGTTTGTAAGCTCAGTCAATGCTTGTGACCTTAGATTTGATGTATCTCTGTATTGCCATGGGAACAAGCTAGATCTTGAGAAAGATTCATTTTCAAATTTAAAGAACATCCATCATTTTTTGCAGAGGAACACTTCGTCAGCAATCCAGTCACCATGTTTGGGGATCATGTGTCAGGGACCTTCTCAAAGAAGGAATCTCAAAGCCAAAGTAGGTTTTCATCTGTTTTAATTTTACTGTCATTGTAAATCAGAAATTGTATCCTCTGTAACAAGGACTGCTTTTGTAACACAATGGAATCTGTAGCTTGTGATTGACACCGGAATGGAATGGCTATTGCAGACAAATGAAGTTCTTTTAACCAGTAATTCTAAACAAACAAAGCCGTATATCCATGAAACTGGTCGATTTGATTAAGTTCATTCAAAACTCAATTCCATTCCAAACTCGTTGAAAGACTATGCCTCAAAAACTATGGGATCATTTCATTGAATCTTAACTTTGTTGTCTTGATAGCGACTAAACCTTTCATCTATTTTCATAATTTTTGTCGCTTTCCCACTTCTAGAAGTTATAAGCATAAAGCTACTTATTTCAAATTGATAAAGCATCCAAGAACATATGCAATGAACCTGTTTATTCAGATGAAAGCTTTCTGACCGGATGTCCCAGAGAGTACTTTTCCTTGAAAAATCCCCAAGACGTGATTATAAAACCAATCGTAGAATTGCCTCGTTTCTCTCTTCCTGCGATGATCAAAATGTGCTAAAAGACGGTAAACTTAATTTTCTTTACTTAACTGGTATAAATCGACAGGCTGACTAATTCATTTTGAGGCATGTCCTACAAGCAGCATCAAAGATCTTACCTTTGTTTTGAGCGTTTTCTTATCATTCTTCTGGTTCACAATAAAGTTGCAGTTCAGTTTTCTGGCATTTATGATCAAACCAGAAGCTTGATATACAAAACAAACTAATATGGTAATCATTGATGCTTTTGCTGTGCGCGTTCAGACTAAACAGCCTCAGAGAGAGCTATATATACTAATTTTAGAACTAATTAAAAGATCAGCTATACTTTGGAATTTACTTCATGTTTAGGAAGGGCTCAGATGCTGGTGACCATCCTCCAATTACTCCTATGAAATCAGCCAGCGAAAGTGAATTATCTGGAGATTCATGGAGAATATATGACTACATCGTGCGCCATTTCATTGCGACGGTAAGCAAAATTTGTTTTCTTTTGCATATCAGTTTTAATTGGTGATCTGGCCGAGTGGTTAGGGCTCAGGGGTGGGTCTACCCGCGTGGGGTCGAATACCGTCGCTGGCACTACAAACTACAAGCCAGCAGTCAACTTAGCTGGCCATCCTTCCAAGGTCGATAAATGAGTATTAAGAGGTAGCTGTGAGGGTACAAGCCATACTGTACGGCATCATGAGTCAACTGTGTCCTTCCCTGGGTGTACAGGGAAAATTCCAAAAGAAGGCATGAGTTTCCTGAGCAGTATTGGAATTGTAATGTTCTCCTTAAAGAAAGGCTTGCTACCAGAAAGCATTGACTTGATTTTCCTCTTGTAGATCAGTGCCGATTGCAAATATATGCAAACATCAGTACACTTCAATGTGAATGGAGAGGAATTTAATTGTGAAGGTAAAACAATGAAGTCCCCTGGTTTCACGGCAGTCATGTATTGGCTTGCAATCCAACCCGATGAATCATTGCCGCATTTTCAGAAAGGAGATACCCATGAAATCAAACAGGTATATTCTTATTATACTTACACTTTCTTTTTACTTACACTTTCTTATTCTTACTTACACTTTCTTTTACTTACACTTTCTTATACAGGTATATATATATATACTTACACTTTCTTTTGCACAATTTTTCGACTATTTGTTGATCGATCAATCGATTTATTGATGATCATAATGATACAATTCCTCGAATCCCAGATTAATGAAGCTGGTATACCTTTGTTTTTTTGATTCGTTGATTAACTTATCATTACAATAGCCGTTTGAGTTCCAATGACTGAAAATCCAACATTAATTTGAATTTCCTTTTGTGTCAACAGGTGAAATTGGTAGAAAAGTTCACAAGTCCACCTGATTTTCTAACGGAAAGTGAACTGATTACTAAAATGGAGAAGCATGGCATTGGAACCGTGAGTTTAAACTTTTGCATTCTTTTTCTCATGGAACCTCAGCCTTTCTCATGTTTCATGTTAACAGAATCCTGTCAGTTTATTTACCCAACTCCCTAAAAATCTGTTGATGTTTCGTTTAGTTGTATTTGATGAATTTCACGAATTTTATTATATCTTTTAAGTTTATGACTGTGTTTTATTCTTTTCACCTGGCTAAAGAATGTTTTCGTAAATATTAAACAAAAGTGACAATAAGGTTTATCCTTCTTCCATTTTTCTTCCATTCTATTCTTCTTCCATTTATCCTTAGGAGAAGCATGACATTTGAACTGTAAGCTTCAACTTTTGCATTTGTTTTATCATAGAATTTCGTCATTTCTGTTGTTTCATTTATTTACCCATCTCAGAAAATTACGTGGATGTTTTGATATACGCAGCTCATATCTTGGCCGTGATCAAGAAAAACATTTCTAGATCGGTAAAGAATTGATTAACTATTTTACCTGGTGAACCATTATTCCTTCGAAACAGCCTCGAAACAAGATGAGCGAAGGACGATGTTCTCGGTGAAATAACTTCATTCTTATCATAGGATGCAAGTATCCCAGTGCATATCAACAATATTTGCCAACGGAACTATGTTCAAGTGCAAAGTGGTAGAAGACTTGTTCCTACGCCTCTTGGAATCGTCCTCGTGCATGGCTATCAAAAGGTTTGAGATTAGGCTTCTTCACATATATTCGTTTGCACGAGTTTTGACCCAAGTATTGATTAGGATATTGTGATAGGCTTGAGATGCAGGGAATACAACCACGACCTACTTATTGCCCTTGAACACGATTACATATTGCTGGTACGATTTAAGAATGAAAAATATTGTCACAGATGGGCCTCCTGTTTGTAACGTGTGAACAGGTAGAAACGATGAAAATGGGTTGTGTAGGAAGCTTTCGAAGCAACAATGATTTATTCTTAGGCCTAGATAATTTTGCTGTACCGAAATCTAGAATCTTAGTCACGAGGATTGCAGAGAGTATGGGACCGTCAAGGATCTGTCACTTTCAGTCCCTGCAGGTACCATGTGATCATTAGCTGATACTTTAGTCACTGTCACATGTATAGCCATTTACATAGTTTGGTAGTATATATCGTGTGATCAAAGCCTTTAACCTGGCCAGACCATGTTTTGGAACTGCAAAAGTGTTTTCAAAATTATGATATTTTTCAGATTGATCCTGAACTGGTGCTACCAACAATGCGTGCTTCTGTGGAAAAGCAGTTGAATTTAATTTCCATGGGAAAGGTAAAAAATATTTTAGAGAGAAATTGAAATTAATGCTCGCCAGAATTTAACTTCTTGCAAACAAAGTTTTGATTCTGTTGTTTCTTAGTCGCAGTTGCTTCGTGTGTTTATGTTTGGAGTGATTTGTATAGAATGCATTTTTATATTATTAATTCCTTGGAATCAGGTGAATAATTTTAAAGGACAAGTCCAGGGCTGTTATAGTTGTTGATTATTCTATACATTACACTGCTGTAAATGAGGTGTATTACTTTTTTCCATTTATTTCTATCTTTATCTGCGAAACTACACATTTCGATCTGCTAAGAAGTGTAAAATGACGTCATTTCATACGACGTCACTTCACGTTGACCTGAACGTGGCTGCCAGTGTTGATATTATACCACTCACATTTTCTTATCGCGCCTTCGCACCCTCGAACAAAGTACAAAATGGCGACGATATTTGGCCTAACTTTCGAAGATTCATTAACCAATTAATAAAAGTTGGAGGCATCAAAACTTGGAAAGAGTTCGCGATTGGTGTGCAGCAACTGGTAAGGTTGCTTTTTAACAACATTTTTATCAACCCCGGACTTGTCCTTTAAAGCTACAAGCTTTCAGACGTCAGAGCAGTTTTAACCAATCCAATATACTGCATTAGTCAAAACAAGCTATATGTTTAACAGGCTGTGGAATAAACAGTATGTGACCGATATTCAGAACTAAAATGTTAATCGATCAAAGGGAGTACAAAGACTAGCATTCTTTGACTGTACGAAATTCACAAAAACAAAAATAAACGATGAAATATGCTACCGGTCTTTGTACTCCCTTTAAAGGCAGAGTTAGCTATGGAATTTATTTAAATTTTCTGAATCAACCAATGTACTTTGACAGGTTCGTCTCTACGTCTTTTCAGGCCAATTACGAGGCAGTTTTGCAGCATGGTATAAACTGCTTCAATAGCAAATTTGAATATTTCCACAAGAATATAGAGAACATGGATGAATTATTTGAAGTCTCTTTCACAAAACTGTCAGAGACGGGAAAACCACTTTCAAGGTATAATGTAGGATTTTTAAAACAAATTTATTCAAACTTTTTGAGGCGCTCCTAAACTAGCGTACAGCAGTCATGATCCGAAAGGTGTAGCTATTCTTATTCAGTTACGAAAAATCATGAGCTGCCCCGATAACTGCATAAAATTTGTAGAAGATTTCTCCAAAATATAGTACTTTCATTAACATTTCATTGTCGCTTCAGCAGAACTAACCTTACAATAATTTGGGGCCTAACTATAAACCTGAATTACAATGGGATAGCGTGTTAACAGCAACCTAGCAACGGGACCGTCTGAGGCAGTTACGGGTAGGATTCAGCAAGCAAAATTTTGACAAATTTCAAAGGACATCTTACGTTAGACAGAATCTTGTATGATATCCATCAGTTTTTAATCGTCGGTAGTGTAGTTGTGGTCGTTAAAGGGAATATTTAACATAGAGTCTAACTTTGTCATAGGTGTGGGAAGTGCCATCGCTTCATGAAGCTCATTGTGCAAAAACCATGCCGTTTACATTGTGCACATTGTGATGAAACATATAGTTTGCCAGGGGATGGAAATGTCAAACTTTTTAAGGTAGATTTTGGTTCTTTTTTTAGCCATCTCTCTCGTTTCATATTCAAATTTTTGCAAAATATTTTTTCACTGTTTTACAGATGTTTTTAAATTTTGCAACATTTTCACTTGAATGACAGACGTTTTGCATTGAAACTCCTGCTTCACTGGCTGCAAAACACAGCAGAGATGAACCATAGCTATTCTTCATGATCCTGTGATGAAATTTGCACCTTCTACGCGATGTCCTAAAATAATTGCGCCCCGTTTGTATGGCTGCTGTGGATAAGCTTTATGTTACATTGCTTCATTCTTCATACCGTTACATTGGATAAACTTCAACTTAGACTGCGTTCACACGACGCCGGCACATTTTGAAGACGGTGAAAAATGTGACGGTTGCAAAATTTGAGCTAGCGTTCACACGATGCCGGAACAATTTGAACACGGTAGGAAATTTGATGGTAAAAATCTCACTGCAAGGCTTTGATGCCGAGGAAACATATATACATCCTAGGGATCGTTCAGTATCGTTCCAAAAGCGTTGCAAAATGTTTTGTTTTCATCATATTTGAATATTCACATGATGCCGTTTCAAAAATGTGCTGGTTAAAGTTCCGTTTTCAAAATCTACCGTTTTCAAAATCTGCCGGCAAAAAATGTGCCGTTTTTGTGTGAACGGGAGGCCTATCCGTCACATTTTTCACCGTTTCAAAATGTGCCGGTATCGTGTGAACGCAGTCTTAAAGAAGCAGTCCATTGTTGGTATTATTAAATAAACGAATAAACTATTAGTAATTTTGCTGCGAAAAGAGCTTTGTTTAATACGACATCTCGGGCTTAAACCCATTATCAAGTGAAGTAAGATTAGTAGAATGCAGGATAACAGAAGAGTATATTCGAAAGATTAAATCGAATGTAAGGGAATAAGTATGACGTAAAGAGACAGGAAAGCAAAGCAAAAAAATGAGGGAGAGAAGGGGTAGGTAAGAATAATGCCATTGCAAATAGTTAATTTGCTTGTGAGTTCTAACGGAAAGAGATTTCTAAGTTTGAAAATTGTGTGCTTTTCCAAAGACTTTGGAGTATCTTTGTGGGTTTTTTGTGTCATTCCTAGGCCCCAACCTTTTCTGCAGAATTTGATGGCAGATTAGCGGCTAGCAGCCGAACAGTTTGGCTGACAAATAGATGTGATGCCCATTTAGTATCAATAAAGTAGTTCATCAGAAAGAGTCAAATGAATGAAGTCTTTTTCTTGAGATCTTCTTTGTTTAATCTTCTTTCTCTCCAATGCAGGAGCTTCGTTGCCCTCTGGATGAGTTTGAGCTTCTGTTATGGGCTGGAAGAGGTGGCAAGGTGCGTAATGTTATCTCCTTGACTCACAATGGTGCCTCTTGTTCTTAGTTAATGTGTCTACCATCTCTTCCAAAATCCTTGAAAGACTGAGCTCAGTTTTCTAAGAGATCTCAAATACAGAGATTTTGCCTCGCACAAGTAAGTCGAAACCGATACACAAGTGCAAAAGGCTGCGCATAAACCATTTTTTATAGGAGAATACCTGAGCTGGTTTAATATTATAGATTAGGTGGCTTTGTGATTTTCAGCGTGTACTGTTTGGGGACATTCGATAAATTTGTGTAATGCTTTATATTTCAGAGCTCACCATTATGCCCATATTGCTACAACCACCCACCCTTTGAAGATATGCGGAAAGGAATGTGCTGCAATCAATGCAGTCATCCAACTTGTAAACATTCAGTGGCAACGTTGTCTGTAGCCAGTTGTATAGATTGTGAAACTGGAACATTGATTTTTGATCCATCGTCTGCGCCGAAATGGAGAATGGCTTGCAATAAGTGAGTGTTTGCTAGTCATTTTCAGCCTTTCAACTACCATGCCAGTAGCGTTGCAGGGGGAGGGTAAAATGAGTAAACTTGAAACATGGCTCCCTGGATGAGCAGCAAATATGTCCTAACAGTTCAAGAATCACGTCTTTTCCTTGCACATATATTGAATTGTATTATTAATGGTAAGTTTGTTTTTATCATTTTAGCCGAAGGGAGTTGGTTTTATGAATAATTTCAGAATAGATATGATACGATGCATATTTGAATACAATAGATACTAATGGTTATGGTCAAAACCTGATGTTTTAGCAAATTAAGGCCTTTAAATTTGATACTATCATGAGGGTGACTGCCAATCTTAATTGAACTTTTATATGAATATTTGGTTAAATGTGATAGCATTTGTCTCAAAATGACACACTAGCAATGGAATGGGCGTGCCTGGAGATAGCCAACTGCAAAATTTCATCTTTTCCGTATGTGTTTCTCTGTTCATGATTATGCTTTTAACTTTCAGATGTAAAGTAATTGTTCATTGTTTCAAGAATGCTCACCGGGTTGCTGTAACTGATGAAGAATGTGAATGTGGGGCAGCTTACATGGATGTTGAATTTCACAAGGTTAGAGTACAGTAAGGCCCCACATTTAAGAAACCACCTAAAAGAAACTTTTAGGCTACTAAAAAATGATTAGGCCCCCTGCCTATAAGAAACTCTTGAGGCTCGCACCCAAAATAAAGTTTCTTGTATTTTGAGTAACATTAATTGCTGGTCTGATAGAGTGAGAGCATTACACTTCATACATGATTCATTAAGAAATTACTAGCGAGATATTTTGGATTTAACAGATTTTTGCCTAAATTTTAATTCATGCCCTGGACAATCATTGTTGACATATATGAATGGCTGAATATGGATGATATACCAATAGACCGTCCCGTTTCGGTTTAACTTATTTGCCTAGGACTTCAAAGAAATTAAAGTAGCAATTTAAGAAACTTGAGCCTAAAACATGAGAAGTATCAGAGATATAAGAAACATTTTAGGCTACGGTGTCAAAAGTAGTTTCTTAAATGTGGGGCCTTACTGTAGGATCAGTTTTTGCGTTTATATTATGCTCATATGGATCACGGGCTGTTGAAAAGTCTGCATTTAAAGTAGGTTTTCGTATGATATATCGAGTGTTCCTAGTTTACTTTTTCTTTGCTGATATATCAAGTGGATATTTAGATCCCTGTATGAAGGATTCTCCGTTTGATTGGAAGTTAGCAGCAGGTCATGTCAATCTGCTGCTTGGGGGATTAAAATTGCAACTCGACATGTCAGAAACGAAATGATTTATTAGGAAGAATCGATTTATTATACGAAGATCTTTCTTTTTGGAATTGCGAGTTTCCTACAGCCCGTTCCTGAATGTTGAATTTTACAAGGTAAGGCTGCGATCAGTTTTTGCGGGTTGCGTCTACGTTATTCCAAGCAACGGCTGTCTTTAGCAAGACTCCTTGACACTCACATCTAAGATCCCAATACGTTTTGTGATGTATGAAATATCATATTACATTATGTATTATGATGGCAGATCATGAAAATGACTGAAAAGTTCAAGCGGGAGATGTCTCCGCGAGATTGTCTCTGAAATATTTTCTGGTTCCCAAATGACTAGACTTTGATGCTTATTATGAATTGGCGAAAGTGTGGTAATTTTCAGCGTAGGTAACCTCGTGTTATCTTGTTTCAGTCTCAAGCGAACATCGTTGGTGTGGAACAACATCGCGGGTGCCCATTCTGTGACCCCCTTTTCGTTGCTCATGTAACTGCAAGGGGAACGAGACAACATGGAAACGACACCAACCCTCATGGCTCTAACAGAGGGAGAGGCAGTGATAGAGGTCGAGGCAAGCGTGGCAGAGGTTGGCGCGGCCGTGGAGGAAGGGGACGACGTGGCCGTGGTGGAAGGGGGCGAAGGGGTCGTGGAAGAGGGCATGGCTCTGATGATGATTATGATGATTTTGACAGTGGTTACGCTGCAAAACCAAAAGAGAAAATGTCCTTAGCTGATTTCTTTTAACGAAGAAGAGCCTAAGTCGCCTCCGAAACTAACGGTAATGTTCTAAGTGGATGGCTGAAACGTAAAGCTTTGAAGTGTCGTAAACCATATACTGGATGAGTTAGACAATTGCTACACGTTTGAAAGCCTGCGGTTTTAACCAGATTCTTTTTAATTGACAATGCCTTTGTACCTTACATATCAGGGTAGACAAGGTATTTAAAGGCATTAAAAAAATCCGTATAAATTCTGCGCCCATGACCAATATCAACCTCGTTTCAAAGGTGAAACAAAATTTTCATTTAACCTTTATTGACATTAAATGCAAAGAAATTAATGTGAATAATGCAATGATCAAGAGGTCTTGTCAGGGCTGCTAATGACTTTAGCACCATCTTACGATGACTAAAGGCCGTCAGCGGTTTTATCAGCCAAAAATTTAGGACGCTCGAGTATTTATATGGACGCAATGCCTTTCACGTCTAGGTACTTTTCACTAGACCTTTTATCTGTTCTAAAATATAGGCAGGATTGAGCGACATTTTATGCATTTTGTGCGAATGGCTCGATCAAGTGCGATTGAATGGCGCTATTAGACTTATTACAATCTATCCGGATGTTTACTTGCAATTACGTCAATCTTTTTACCTTGTCTCTTGAAATAAATTATCTACCTACTTATTTTACTTGGCTCAAATAGGATTGAGCGAAAAATTGCAGATTAATAGTATGTATATCGCGAGCGAAATTTACAACGAATTTTAATCAGTCTATTACTATTGTGCTCGTTTTTTCGGTATACTATCAATGAAAGTCTTTCAGATTTTCTCCAGAAGAGCCAGATGCCCATAGAAGCGCTTTCGAGTCTGCGCAGTATCGATCTCAGGGCCATCGCCCTTCATACCTCCTTTAAGATTTTGCGCATCCCCCAAAATGTTTCAATCGTCTTAATCAGCGAACCAATCAGACTTAACGCCTTTTCCTTTATGATTTACAAAAGGGGGGAGTCGCAGTATCCCGGAGAACCATTGGAAAATTCTACTAAATGTATAAAACATAAAACCTTGTTCGATTAAGTCTATTTTAGAATGGCTTAAAGGTATATTCTAGTTACGAGTTGCGCAAATGTTTTAGATAGAAAGTTATCATGAACCAAAATACATTTAGAAGTATAATAATTTTTGTTTGTAATTTGGTTCTCTTCTGTATTTCTCGGTTCAAAAAGTGGTCCTTGATGAATTTTGATAAAATGTGGACTGCAGTTCTATAGAAAAATAAGAAACACTGCAAGACGGTTTTTAACAAGAATAGGCCCTTTGTTAAGAAACGTACCTAGGGTATAAGAAACGCTACTTCAAAGGTTATAGCTAAAGTTCTTATGAGGAAATTAGTCGTAAGGTAGATGCAGATGTTTGGGCACAATTATATATTTTGTATCTATCTCTCTGCGACAGTGAACCGGGTGAATCAAAACAATTTTTTGCGTTTGACGAGCTGTGAAATAAAATGTATGACGCCGATATTCAAAACTGAAATGTTAATCAATCAGTAATAGGCTAACTTAGATGGAAAAATTTTGTTTGGCAAAGTCACTCAACATTTAGACCCATTCTGACCCACAATTTACTTGCTATTGAAATTAAAATGTTATTTCTGACGATGACAATATAAACTTCAATGCCACACAAATCATGGACCAGAATGAAACGTGGAATTTTCGATTCCCATACAGACCACTTACGGGCACTTTTCAAATTGTTGGGTCAAAAAGATGAGTGACTTTACCAAACAAATTTTCTCATCTAAGTTCGCCTTGGACTGATAGATCAAAATTTTGTTTTGAATATCAGTCAAATGATTTTTATTCTAGAGTCCGCCAAATGCGCAAACCTTTTTTTTTCAGTCACCTGTTGTAAAGAATCAGGTTATATTGTTAGATAAATCAAAAAAGCATATTAATCCGTTTGAAATCAAATAACGAACAGAATGATATATATATTTCAGAGATCGTTATTGTGTTATATGTTTCTAGCGTTATGTCAAATTATATCAGTGCATTGAATGTTGTTGACAATTGAAGATTCTAAGAGGCCCTTTACATGAGACCTGACATGAAACTCATGCCGGCATGAGTTTCATGCCGGCACGAGTTTTCATATCTGGTGCTGGTCTGAGCTACTGTTGTGTTTACATGATGTCGGGGCGATATGAAACTTTCATTTCGGGGCGACATGAAAATTTCATGTCGCCTTTTCATGCCGGCATGAAAAGTCATGCCGGCATGAAAATGGGATGAAAACCTCATGTAAACAGAATTTTCTCATGTCGGGGCGATATGAAAACCAAATCGCCTTCGTTGATTGTTGTCTGTCTTTTGTTTTCGTGCGGAGTCACGTGAAAAATTTATGACGTATTTGGAAGGTTTCATATAGGGTGACATGGTGACATAAGTTCATGCCGGCATGAGTTTCATGTCGCGTCTTCATGTAAAGGGCCTCTAAATTTCGTTTTGGGCGTCTAGAGTGAGGTCAGATTTCGGATGGGTGACCACTGAGGCCTGACCTCGCAACTCACCTCGCCGTCCTTCGGAAGGGACGTTAAACTAGGGGTCCCGTGCCTGGATGCGGCATGCACAGTGGGCCTAAATTAGCTTTCAGTAGCTAGAAATCCTGAAAAGCCCACTCAAAACAAATTGGAAACAAACAAACAAACAAACAACAAAACCTAAAGCTAAATAAAAAAGAACTACTATTTACAAGTGCCATTCATGGCGGGAAAGACACAAGGTTGGTCACTAGGTTGGGTGGTCCCCACAATGGATGATTCTTAAAATTCAGCTACAAATTTCACGATAATATGGAAAGAACACAAAACGAAAACAACAAGAAGAACATGATCAAAACCAAAACCAAAGAAATAACATCACAACAAGAAAACGACACAGAGAAACGTTTCAGACAAAAAGCCGAGAAAAGGGATACTACACCGGGTGAATATTAGCATGCTGAGAAAATTAATGGAGATGCTTAGTTTTTTGATGAACGAAGGACTAAGCGCAGTAAAAACTAAAACACAAATCTATCGAAAGAAAATTGTTAACTCCTGTAACAGAGTTACGTCCAGATTGATCTGTAACTAGAGAGGAAACTGTTAAAACATGGAAGAGAAAATATTTTTGTCTTGGTTAAAGGTTATCTTAGTTGTTCTGTTGCAGCACTCGACAGTTTTCTTTCTACATATTACGATGATTTTGTTGCATGTATGGGTTTAGTACCATGAGTCCGTTATTCAAATCTATTTTTGAATTCCATACCATCAATCATTTGTTTATGTCAAGCTTCCTCGTATGCAAAAAAGGCGGTTCCGTTAATGAGAGATGAGGATTTTCTTTCATACTTCAAATATATGAAATAAATACAACTATCCTGCGTAGCAAACATTATCTAAAACTTTAACGTTGTTAAATATGATATATAGGGCAATATAAAGGTTAAATCAACAACTAAACTAATCTTGTAGGGGACCGTTAAGCTTTCCTGCAAAATACTGGATCGAGCGACATTATTGATACAATTTATACGAAAGATTCGATTGAGTGGCGTTTGAGAGTCTATCACTATCTTACACATTCGAAAATTCGACAAAATATATCAAAATATCGTTCGAATAGGATTCTTTTTTAGAATAGCTAGAAGGTCTATTGATCGTATCGACTTTCACCTTTTCGTCCCAAGTTTCCCTGCGTTCTTTGGTTTCGTGATATCACTTGGTCAATAAGGGGACATGATATCACTTTAAAAAACCGCCCAGAGGTAGGTCCGCGTCCCGTAGAGCGATTGCGTATTCACCAGTGAAATTGCTAGAGTTTTGTTTTTAACCAACCAGGATGCACCATATAGACAGTTTTTGTTGTTGCATACAAAAGCAGTTGATGGCGCCCGGACTTCTCGCAGCTCCAATGGATCTATTGTTTATACAGAGGAAAATTAATCCCAGGATGTAGGACAGGAAGACCTTCTTTGTACTGAAAGTTTCCTTTTCAATGTTCAAGATCTTTATACCAGACTTTGAGGCCCCGTCCACACGTATTCGTTTACGTCTGTAAACGCATACATTCTTATACGTTTACACCTTGCGTCCACACGTAAACGGCGTTTCAAGTTATCCTAAACGCATACATTCGAAAACGCTTTCCAAAGTGGATACTTTTGAAAAAGCTGTTTTCACGTCTCCGTGTGGACGGTCGTAAACACATGCTTTCGTAAACGGTGACGTCACAGACTTCATATTCACCAGTCATTCGCAGTTTTTTTGAAAACACTGTTTTCGTGTGGACGGTCGTAAACGCATACTTTTGTAAACGATGACGTCATAGATTTCATGCCCATCATTCATTTCCCATTGTTTTGGCGTTTACGTGTGGACAGGCTAAAACGCTCCATAAACGATTAGTGGATCAGTGTGGACGGAAAATATCCTATGCGTTTACAAAACGTAAACGTATACGTGTGGACGGGGCTTGAAGCGATTTTGTTGAGTGAGCGAGTACTCCCGCTAGTTCAGGCCATTTTAAAAAAGTGGGCAAACTTTTCGAGAGTAATCCCTATTGCCTAGTGATGTCAACAAATCAAAGACCGCAGGGAAACAAGGAACGAAAAAGCATACAGGAAAGTCCTGCCTTGAAGAAACTCGTTTAACAAAACAGCCTGATTGGTTTCTTATGTTAAGATACACTTCCTTAAAACAGGGTGTATACCATGGTATAAAGAAACACTTTTACGTTCCAAACAGCTATCAAAATTGTTAAGAAAGTGTTTTTAAAATATGCACTGTTGCACAAGGATCTAATGGTTTGAGCCAGAACTGACACTTTCTTGAAATAGACGATTACACTGAAGATGGCGGCGAGGAACTTTTTACCAAGATGCACTGCGTTCTGAAATCGAATTCCTATAGAATCGTTACGAATTCATAAAAAGAACGCAATGCATCTTAGTAAAAAGTTCCTCGCCGCCATCTTTAGCGTAATCGTCTATTGTAACAATATGGGCTTCAATTTTCATTCTCGTTTCTAGAGAACTGAGACCTAATGGAGACATATTCAAATATATGCCATAAAATATTACTATGTACTATTGTAACAGAAATTGAATATGAATGAGCATGGATAGTCTTGTGAGAAGGTATTTTCTTCAGCGAAATCAGGCCTGAGTTTCTTATAATGCAGTTTCTTAAAGGTGGGACTTTACTGTAAGTCTATTGATCTGATGCGAAACTGTCGATTATTGGATTGATCGAAGGCCTGAAACATGTATGAACCACTGCGAACTAATAGACCTTTTAGCTATTCTACAAAAGAGCCTGGATCGAGCGTTATTTTTATACAGTTTTATACGCGAGATTCGATCGAGTGGAGTTAGAGGTTCTATCACTATTATGCACATTCGAAAATTCTTCAAATTGCATCATAACATCGTTCGATTCAGATTCTTTCCCAGAATAGCTAAAAGGTCTATGGACAAGTGTGGACAAGCCTATATCTAATACTTTATCACGACACAACAACTTCAGCATTGCAACGTATAAAACTGCATAAAATACCCTATATCTAAGCTGAAAATATTTACATAAATGATAGTTTGTAAAGTTCCAATTGACTTCATGACTCTGTTTACAACTTTCAGATCTAAACAAATATATGTAATTAAACGAAAATATAAAACGATAGCTAACTATCTGAAACTTTTGAGGCTGAAAATTTTTAGATTAAAGGCACAATGTGATGGCTCTGATTGGCTAGTTGTGATGTTGACATCACAAAGAAGAGACGTCACCTTTGAATAACCACAAGAGCTGTTGGATCGTACCTTTTTTCTCGAGAATAAAGGCAGTCAGGTCGTTATCACCTTCACGAATTTCAGTGTACAGCGAAATTACTGAAGCCGACCTAATCTATTACTTCAAGAGTTACGGCTAACAATGATCCTTTGTGGCGCCAAAATCTCCTCATACCCGAATCCGTTAAAACAGTATATCTGAATTAGCTCTTCCATGCTGTTTTGATGCAAATATTCATCGTCCGACATGTGTGCCACCATCGTTCTCTGCAGGGAGCTATCTGGTAACTCAAACAGAACCCCAAACTGGATTAATTTGTTAATCTTTTGCATCGAGAAGAAAGTTTTGCCCGGAGAAAGAAAGTTTTGCCTTGAGAAAGAAAGTTTTGTCTTGAGAAAGAAAGTTTTGCCTTGAAAAGAAAGTTTTGCCTTGAGAAAGAAAGTTTTGCCTTGAGAAAGAAAGTTTTGTCTTGAAAAAGAGAGTTTTGCCTTGAGCAAGAAAGTTTTGCCTTGAGAAAGCAAGTTTTGCCTTGAGAAGGAAAGTTTTGTCTTGAAAAAGAGAGTTTTGCCTTGAGAAAGAAAGTTTTGCCTTGATAAGTAAGTTTTGTCTTGAAAAAGAAAGTTTGCCTTGAGAAAGAAAGTTTTGTCTTGAGAAAGAAAGTGTTGTCTTGAAATAGAAAGTTTTGCCTGGAGAAAGAAAGTTTTGTCTTGATACAGAAAGTTTTGCCTTGACACTTGTGGGCCACCGTAAATTCGACTGTCATATTATCTCAAAGTCGCTTTTGGCCTAAATTTTCTTTGCCTTGCTTTTCATTCAGCGGACAAAGGAATATGTTCGACAATGGATCTTATGCAAAGACAAAGGTGTAGAATCGAAGTTTGATATTTCTCACTGTCCAATTTCAAAGCAGGCCAAAGCAACGGACAAGCCTCCCATACCTCGCACGTGCCGTCTGCAGTTGTTTGTTTGTCCATAACAAAGGATGATCGCAAAGCTTAATGATTAGCAGAGGGTCTTTAAGGTTGTCTGATTCATTCAATCAGCACCATGGCAGTGTACCTTCAAGCGCCTATGACTGCGAAGGGGCGTTTGTAATGACTTTATTTATGAACCACTGCGAACTCATCTATCTAGGATTATCGAACTAAGTGAATATACAGTGGAAAAAGTGTGGTTAAGCCTAAATCCAATACCGGGTGTCCAAAAAACAAGTTTCCCAATTTGAGCTATCATTTTAGTAAAACTGCGTATTATTTGATAAAAACGATAAACAAATCTATTATACAATGGTCAACTTAGGATCTGAGTATTCGTTTCATTTCTGTGTCTGCACCAATTGATTTTGTATAACTTGAAAACGGAATACATACAAGTAATGCTCAAGAAAAAGCTAGAAACAGTTTACCAATGAAATCATTGAAATTGCACCTCAATCCATGGAAATTTTACATTTTCACTATATTCCAACAGTAATGAGCTTAAACTCCATAAAGGGGCCCAAAATTCGTATTTGTCTGTTTGGATGGTAAAAATCACGATTATGCTTGATGTTCAAAAAAATGTATGCCGCACAAGACCAGATCACGAGGCCTACCCTTGGCATATTGCCGAGTTTAAAGACAAAATTTGTGAAATTGGCAAGCGGTTGTTTGCCTTCACACCTGCGATGTAAAGCATGGAAGGAATGGAACATATAGTATCTCCTTCGTTACATTTGTCACCTTTTCAAGGGCTTCTCCGACATAGTATTTTTGGAAAATTCATATCTTGGAGGCCTTTTGATGAGCCTAAAATGGGAAAAATCATGTGTCTTCAAGTTGGCCTTTATGCAACTTATTGCTGTTTTTACATCGCTCACGAGAGAATGGTACGGGGAAACGTTTTTGGGGACAGCTAGTATTTTATTACGATACATAGGCTTCAGTACTGCAGAGTATAAAGCTGCACAAAATACCCAATATCTAAGCTGAAAATATTTACACAAACGATAGTCTGTAACGCTCCAATGGATTCCATGACTAACATCATATTTTCATATCAATACCAACATACGTTATTAATTGAAAACATCAAATACCTCTAAAGACGACGAACCTGCGCAGGGCTAACCTCGGCTATCACTTCGTAGAAAAGAAATACAGCAAACGGTCCCATTCGGTACACAGATAATGACGAAAATTTAGCAAATGTAGGTAGGATAAACTTCACATTGTCAATTGAAGCTTGAATCACAGTGGAATTTGTAGAATATTGTGAGCAGATTGCCACAGCTCTTGTGTATGAGGGTCTAAATAGGGTCATATTTTTCAAACAGAATTATGCGTCTCTGCTGACCGAATTGCCGGAAGAACAAAGACTCACCTAATCAGTCTAGAGCATGTTTGGGTCTATCGACAAAAATAGTTTTATTCTGCATAGTTTTGGTCCTGCTTTAATTTCTGTTATGAATCTGTTACAACATCCGTACACAACAATCAAATTCCAGACGCTAAGGAGATAAAATAGCTGCGCATTTCATCTTTATCTGGCGCATCGGTCATTTCCCAGAATTCATCCTCGGGTTTGATTACTTCACGACACATTGGGCATGTCTTGTGGACATCATGCTGGCTGCTATACCTAGGGTCAAAAAGACATTTGAAAGTGCTTTCAGATCATGCTGGCTTGTATGCCTGGAATCAAACAGATAAAGGAAATGTTTCAGATCATTTTGAGCCGCATACCTTGAGTCAAACGGGCATTGCAAAGTGTTTTCAGATGATGTTAACTCGTATAGCTACAGTCAAACAAATACTGGAAAGTGTTTCAGATCATATGGCTGGGTCACATGACTTTAAAAAACCTGTTATCCCTAAAATCTCCATTGTTGCCCACACGTATTCATTGTGCTCTGCACATATTTTGGTGGTAGGGTTGATCCACAAATAAGTTACACCAAAAAATCCACCAATATCTCGGTAATCTTACAATATATATACAAGTGTTTCTTATGTTTCTCTACGAAATTAAAGAGTCAATCTTCAAGATAACCTCTTCATTTTGAAACAGTTGGTGGTAAATCTCTGCAATATGGCCTATAAAAATGGTGCAAAATCGTCGTTTCGCAAGAAGTTTGTTTACATTACACGACCCATTCCCTTTAAAGGTAGGACAGAGGCAACGGGTGTCTGATTTATAACGTCGTTTCTGCAGCATGATTTTCCAAACAGTGGGCACATTCTGTGACCAAGACCAACCCAAAATGTTTACCAGACATGCAATCCAAAACATTAGCCTGTGAACAGGCCCCCCTCTGCAAGGCTACTGCCAACATCAAAATAAAAGATTAATTCTCACCAAGAATCAATGCATTCTTTACAAAAACAGTGTGCACATGCCAATGAAACATCTGATTTACGATCCATACAAATGCAGCATTCGACTTCTTCACTGCTAAAAGCATTCACTCTGCATGGAAAGGAATTGGAAATATCAATACAGCAGTGTCCCGCATATAAGAAACATGAATTTAAGAAACACTAGAACTTGATTTTTCAAATAATACCCCCTCGGTGCAGGTCTTAGAGGAGCTTGTTTCTTATTCAAAAACTAAGTATTTACAGTAAAACTCCGCAAACAAGAACATATTTTTCTAAAAGACAGACTGGCTAGGTTCTTATAAATGAGGTACTTATGACATTTACAGGGTTTGGTTCTTATCACAAGGACAGTTGTTATTACTATGATGAATTTATAGCTACAGTATACAGTATGTGTTGAATATACTTAAGGGTATAGTGACTTCATTTCAATATCAGAAGGTATGGTATTTTTGTTATTGACAAAGCAATTCAAATCACACAGCTAGATAAAAGAATTTGCATATTCCTGAAACTGTTGGAGGTGTCCAGTTGTCAATAAATTGTTTACATTGATTTGATGAAATTTCTTAATCATAGTGTACCATCTCATAAGAACATTGAAGTAAATCAGTCTGTATTTGGTTCTTATATTTGGGTGTCTTTTCCCACAAAATCAGTCTGCAGGTTCCTATTTCGCTATGTTCTTGTTTGCGGGGTTTTACTGTATTAGAAATTCGAAAAGCATGACAAATTTAGCTTTGCAGTTGAATTAGACTGTACATATTCAAATGAAAACAAGAATTTTACATGCAAATGAAGCAAAAAGCACTTTCCTCGGATAATTGTAGCTTTTCTTGGTAGTAAAAATTTACAAATACAAATCAAAATAGCGTAGTTTACATGAAAATGCAGCTTCTGTCTACACAGTTCACTGACAGCACATGATTTTTCTAATAAGAAACCAAGGAAACTTTACCCTGGTTAGGACTTTATATTTCATTTTATAAGAAACAAATCAGACCTTCAATTGAAAACATAGTTCCTTATATGCGGGGCACTACTGAAACGTGTCTCTGTTTGACTGCCTACTGTGCCCTTTAAATCGAGGCAATACATCCGGCAAGTTTAAAGGTTTTTTATTCAACAAGAATCACTTGCATGGGTCATCTCTCGGGTTGCCATTTTTGCCACCATTTTCATGAGCATATTCTGTGCTTTATTGGTGTCTTTGTCCCTGTGTAGCAAGGTTTAACGCAGGGATACATGGGACCTAGATAATCAGTCTAACCTGACTACGGTCGCTCGGCAACTGATCAGGGTAGCAATGCAGCTTGTATCAATTTCAATCTCATATTCTTTTTTATGCCTTTACCCCTGCATGTCTGCTTTTACAAGAAGTAAAGGAAGAACCCTTTAATAAACACCCTCATACTCAAGTTGAAGTCACAAAGAAAATTTACCTGTCAAATATAGCACTCGTAGTTATTTGATTTTCCTGCAACAAAAGAAAAAGTGTTTCATAACGACCAAGTATTCTAGACTGATTGAATATTTGTAGTTATCGGTATTGATAAACTGATGGACTGAAGGACCGATTTTTATATGAAAGTACGCGTAAGTCCCAGTTTGAGCAAAAATAAAAAATGCAGCTGTTGCTGTCATTGCTGTTGATGTTGCTATGTTTGCGATAACTAATACTATATCGTGAGTCAACAAGAATTCCACTGCAATGAAAACTACGATTTATGTCAAAATTTTTACCAACTGAAGCTGCTTTGCAGACTCTTCAAATCACTTTTTATTCAGTCGCTTAATGGAAAAAATCTATAGGGACTAAAAAGAGAGCAAAGTCTCGTTCGTACAAACCGGAGGACAATTCTCTTCTCTGTAAACACACGAAATCGGCAAAGATTAGCTTTGCAAAGAGATTCTTGGGAAGGTCTGCGTAAACAGATTTTGGATTCACCATAGGATATTTTTGTTGATTTTAGATGCGTAGAGACTAGAGAAAAATTCCTGCTTCGATTCAGGAAAAATTTCCAGGCTTGGTCTCTCATCAACTACACTATTTGTAAACAACTCAAAAGGTACAATAAAAGTAATTTGTATTCCATGAGCAACGTTTTCACAAAGTCTTCAATGTTGTTTTCTCGCCTCTCGACGATTGACGCAGCAGACGCACTCAGTCAAATTTTCCGAGCGGACAGGAAATCCATTGTTTGCTAGCATTTTATTGTGCGAAATTCCGTCCGCGCGGAAAATTCGACTGAGTTCAAATCAGCCTACAAATATTATGATTTCATCCGTTCACTCCCGAGGGTGTATAAATCTTGTGTGATGGACCGTCCCATGGCGCAGAATGGTCTTCAGCGCCTCTCGTCTTATTTGGATCCCATGGGTATTGAGTTGTTTACTTTTTCATTATCATCTGGTATGACTCGTTAAACCTGTTTTTAGAATTAGCACTATCCTTGCGTTCCTTTCGCAATCAAAGGAATCAAGATTTCATTCAAATTCAATCAGCCGTGTCTGAATGCATTGAAATGAAACAATGTTAAAAAGTTAAATAATACAATCACGATTGATTTGATTACCAAAGGAACGCAAGGTATATAAACCAGACGGCGTATTTTCGTTGTTTTCAGTGATGGTGGCACGATTTCAGTCTTAAACGTCCTACTCACCATGTTTACGTCCTAACTAAGAATGTTTTAATTACCACTGGGTTTTTCAAATATCATAAAGATTCTGATGTGACCCTAGAACTTTAATGGCCCAGTCACTTTAGTCAAAATGAAACTTCGTACTTGCTCTCGTTACGAAATTTATCCTTTGCCTTTGACATCCAAAGCATATTGCATACTGATATCCGTTGAGTGAGGGCACTGTATGATTCATGAGGTGCTGTTACCAACAGGTCTTCAATACCACTGACTTCTACTGCGTCCAGTTTTGGTGGAGAACCAAAGAAAAAAAAGTTCACAAAGGAGAGATCGATTGTGCAAAAAATATTAAGAAGCATACCGCACTTCCAGTGACAGGCAATGGACTTTCTTCTATCCTGTTTACGACATCTCCATCCATATTTACGATTGCAAATTCACCCAACTCATCCGTCAGTTCTTTCTTGTGAATTTGACGAAAGATCTCACACCTTAACTTCCAAAACTGTATGATGTTCATATACCTTGTGAGAATTGGATCTGGATCATATCGTCCTTTTTTAACCTAAACAATGAGGTTAACTTAATGCAGTGTCCTTATCAAAGGGCCTTTTGCAACCGGCATGCTTTGTGAACGCCTTCTTTGTGATCTCTTCGTTGTCGCCATCTCAATGGTCCACTGTAATTGCTGATGGGTGTATCATTCTGCAAAAATCTCGTACACCTTTCGGCAAAATCCTTATGCTTTCAAAAAATATATATGCGTTTAAAATCCCCAAAATCGAAATTTTTTAACACATCCCGTACGCCTTTCTTAGAAGCGTGATACTCCCTTGATAATGACCGAAAATGAAGAGATGGTACACGCTACGCACACCAGTTGTAAGGCCCCTTGAAATCCTTCAAATCAACATTTTAATTCATGAATTGATACATTTCCTTTCAATAAAAGGGTGAGGTCAGTAATAGACGATTATGCTCAAAATGGCGGGGGGGGGGGTAACTTCTTACCAAGATGCATTGCATTCGAATTAGGAATCGCTAACGATTCTACAGGGATTCGATGATAGAGCACGATCCATCTCGCTAAAAAATTTTTCACCACCATCTTTAGCATAATCATGTATTGCAAGTCCTCCTAATTTTGCGATTATCCCCCTTGATTAGCCTTGTACTACCCAGTATTTGAAGCACTTATTTGTGATATTTTATCTCCCATAGCTTTATTTCAAATCACGTGGTGACAATCAGTACACTTTGATTGTGAATTCATACAATTTGGGTGCAGGGATGTGCCATCATGTAGGGTATCAATGTTCATGATGCCGGAATGAGGAATGGTATATTTTCAAATTTTGGTGTGAGGTAGAAAGTTATGTAATCCCCTTTTAAACAACTGGTAAAGGTCAGGTACTGGATACTTTTCAGAAAATTGGTATAAGGTGGGCATACAGTATATACTTTTTGGGAAAATGTATAAAATTACTGTAGGTACACTTATTAAAAGAACTGGAACAGTCATGTTTTTTAACCTTGCATGGCACACCCCCAACCTAATCTGGTCAATCTTTCCCTGCCCCCCCCCTTCTGCAAAAGCATATTAGTTTTTTTGATGCAACCAGGAAATTCCCGAGGCTCCTTTCATTCTGAATTTTTCATGCTATCTGCAGCAAAACAACTTGTATGTTTGGTTTAGTTGCAGGCAGCTTCTCAATCACTGTATTAAATTGCTGGTGCCTCGTTTTGAAGGGATTTGGGAGATATTCCACTCAATCCACTTATACTGGATTCAGGAGGAGCACTGTTTGGCTCTTACATTGTTTGGCTCTTACAATAAAATAAACAGAAAACATAAAACTTGAAGAAATAAAATGTACCTGGAAACAGAATATCCTTGCAGATGTCTTCCAGTGAAGTCCACCATCATCCTTGGAGTGAAAGAGCACTCGAAACTGTGATGCTTTGCATGAGTTTTCAAGTCTAGAAATCGAAATATACTTGATATGTTATATCTGCATCCTTTATATGCAAATTGCACTGTTTCTGAATATGGCATGATAGATTTTTGAAAAGTTTGGTCAACTGGCAAGTCCACTGTAAGACCTTTACAGATACTCTTAAAAAGGGCATTGGGTTTTGTGGGATTTGTTCCAATGCTTCCATCTTCTCAAAAACTATTACTGCAATTTTATATAGAATATATACTTAAAACTCATGAATCCCAGTATATACAGTACTTCACTCACATGTGATTCAAATCCTCCACAGCATCTGTGAACATGAAAATAAAATCAAATATAATTGGAATTTTATACATATACATTCATTTAGGAATTTTCTCACAAAAGTAACCTTTACCTAAAATTTTATGCTTGATATTTGATATGACCTTAAGATTCAATTTCACTTGTGAATCTTAGCAAGAAGTATCACTTGTGATGTGGCTAATGATTGACACTTTTGGGGACCGATTTCATGGCTGTGAACTTGTTTGTAAGAATATGTAAGCATCTTCAGGAATGCAGGCAAATTTTGTTGGCAAATGCCCAGGGCCGGGAGCTAAAAAACTTCACATTTTCAGTTATATTATGTATGTACCAGCAAAAGCTCCAAGTATTTTCAAATGCCCACAGGACCCTGGGAGAAATTGGCAGTCAGATGCCCATAAGTCACAATATTTTAGATGCAAATGACTGAGAGTGTCCAGGGGATTGCCAGGGTACTTTGGAATAAGCTATGAAGGTGCAATATACAGTAGGTACTGCATGAGGAATTTTTATTCAAAGCTGATCAAAAGCGTACCATTGAGATCAGTTCTTTTAAGGAGTGCTACTTCTTTGAAGATGGCAGCTCTTTCACTAAAGTTTGACAAGCCTTTCTTCAATTCAAGCTTTCTTTCTTCTGTAAAGACTTGATGAAATGCATTGGTCACATGACTCTGGACTGTTCCCATTTGCAGCCAGGATGAGTGTGAATGTATATGAATACCTTTGATTCAAAAAGACAAAGCGATGTCATGATTACTATAATGTGCTTTAATAACAGGTCATCAACGAATAATTTTCATCATAATTAACACAGTTGGGCCATTAATGGCTTGGCCCCCTCCCCTTTTTTAATAGACCAAGATTTTTGCTTCTAGTGGGCTTCCCAAAGCATCCCTCAGACTATCTTTGCAAGGTACAATTTTTTTGTCTTAGGTTGGAGGGCCTGTGCAAGCCTTTGTTAAATTGAGTAAAGTGATGCAAAAAAATTTACTGCTACAAGTTTTCTTCAAGATTGAGAAAACAATATTACTAATTTCAATCTTCATCACAAAGATATATTTTCGACAGATTTGATGAGCTGAGCTGGAACTCCTCCACCTCCTCCCCTCCTAACAAAGCTAACAAACAGCCCAATTCAGTTAGCTGTAATTGAAATTGTTTGCAAATCACTTCTGAACATAAAGTGCATTTTATTTTACTGAATCTTGAAAATAAGATGGTTATGACGCGTCTACAATAGCAGGAGAATGTGCACTGCTGACTTACTTCACTGCAAGTGGAGTAGTACACCCATAAATCTCGCAGATGATCAGTGATCGGCCTTTCTTTAAAATACAGTCGAATCAAGATCCTCACTGTACGCCAGGCCATGGTGAATGGATTATGCAGGAGAGTACAGGCCAGGCAACGAAATGACACCGGGCTTTCAGAATTTTAATGAATCTGCTGATTGTTAACATCTTTTATTACTTCTATTTTATTAGGCCCAAGCAAGACGTGCGTGGGCGCTCCACGTAATCAAAGCTCTTGGCGTAGATTTACCACAAGTTTTTGCATTAGATTGTTAGATTGTGCAAAATACTGATCAATCAGCTAATAGAGCAATAAATCTGAGAATTAAATTAGGTAAAGTCCTTACCGATTAGTCAGGAGACTATTATTTCTTTGACACGTTCAGAGCTTCTTGTGTTTGTTTCCAATCCAACGTTTCACCATTACGTCGTTTCATCATCACATGATTGATGATCACAACAGCAACAACAATGAAAACTGTAGCTCATGTAATCAGTCTTAGGATTTTTGCTGTTGTTGCTGTTCAGTTCAGGTCCAACTAACTGAAGCCAGTTTTTGAAGGCGGCAGCTCAAGGAAAGTTAGGAAAGTTGCAGAGAACCCTTTCACCTTGGCTCAAGAATGGACATCCAGAAGGTAAGAAGGTTCGTGGAGTTTTATGAGGCAGACATTTGTATCGTCCATTTTGATTTTAATCCAGAGAGGAGATAATTAAACTAACAACAATAGACAGAGAAAGAGCAAACTCTCTCCTCAGGCCTCACTTCTTTTTTGGCACATGGAGGAGGGCATTGGCTCGTCATGCAATGAAAATATACAGCAGGTAGTAATCCCATTGCTCCCAGCTGTATACCATTTCTTTTAATCCTGTTCTTTGTATACATTGATTGTATTAATCTGTTGCCCCGCCATCAGATTTTTGTAACATAGGTCTGCTGGCCTTACATCTTTGTTGTTTAGTTATTTATTTGTACTGTCAAGATCATAAATTGTGTCTTGCTTGTGAACTTTCAGTCATATGAAACTAGGTCCCCATTTACACGGGATCGGATCCAAATGGATCTGTACCCAAAGTGTAATGGATAGGGCCTTGAGTTTACACAGGACCCCATGGATCCAAATCCATTTGGATCTGCTATCCATACCCAAACGGGATCACTTTCAAACGGGATCACTTTCAAAGGTGATCCCATTTGGATCCAATCCCAAAAAAGGTCTTGTGTATACGGGTGGGATCACATCCAAACTGGTAGGGATAGGAAGTGACACAATTAAACTGGAAATCCTTTGTTGACATTTCAAAGAGGGTCGAATCAGAGATGAGACAGAGTCAATTAGAGTGCAAAATTTCAAAGAATCTAAATTGAAATAAGAGAGAGGGTCTAATAGAGCGCTACTAAGAGTTCATAAAATCCAAATGGATGTGATCCCGTGTAAATGGGGCCTTGAGAGAAGAGGGTCCCATAAGTCCACTGAAACATCCTGTCTAGCATTTCTGTGACCATCTGTGAAAATTTTGAAGTTAGCAGATGCAGCAAAGAAAAAGTTATCTATTAATAGGACAAAGAAACTCCCATACATGCACTTTGCTCCATGTGGTTGCTTTTTACGCAGATTTTTGAGTAGAAATTCCACAGGGACTCCAGATAAAACTGTAGATTATCAATTCCCAGAGCCAATGATAAAGCAACCCAACTTAGCCTCCTTTACATGAACCCATATTTACTTTAAACTTGCAGATCACAAGCCTTTTCAATTTGCAAGCCAATTAAGTTGATTGTTTGGGAGACCTCATCAAAGGCCATTGGAAATTTTCACTTTTTTATAGAAATGCCCAAGGGTTTTCCAGGAAATTTTCGTTATCAATTTTGCTCTGGAAAACTACATGGACATCTATGAACAAGGCACTGACTTTTCCATGGGCTAGGGACCCTCCAACTAGAATTACAGTAAACCCACCAACAGCAATTTACAGGAGCTCATGCACAACAGCGATTTAATGGTGTCGTACTGTACAGACTGTGGTTTTGAGATGACCAAGCATCGTCTCAAAAGATAGCTAAAAGCCCTTACTTTAACTTTTTTATTTGAGAAAGCCAAGTGCAATCAACAGAGCTGCAGCTTGGTCCAGTGGGAGGGGGGTACTTAGCGTACGAACATACGGGGATTGGCTGGCTGGAAAATCTAAAAAGCTACCCTGCCCCGGAGTCAAATTCCTGAAAATGATACCCTGTCCTGGAGTAAAATTTTCTTAAACAATACCATGTCCTTTAGTTTCTTTGGACAAAGTTGTGCTCTGCAAGGAAATTGGTACGAAATCTATAAAAAATTGTGGAAATATTGCCATCCAAGTGATTTGAATCACATTCACCAAGTGCAAATGGCTTAAAGCGACCTTTTGGAGTAAAAAATGACAAATATGGATCCTGTCATGCCAATTTTTACAAAAATGATACCCTGTCCCAGAGTCGGAATCCTGAAAATGATACCCTGTTCCGTGGCACATCCTGTAAGGGAAATATTATGAGTACCCCCCCCTGGGAGCTGGGTACATTTTTTGGTCCTCAAGTACATTAGTTACAGTAAATAGATTATACCCAGTGACTCAAAAAGTTGATCCCCGGTTTGCAAAATCATTGGAGCAAAAAGTAGGTTGGTTTTAATCATATGTAGAAATTGATCTTTTTAAGTGCCAAAGGAAACTGAGATGTTTATCTCTTGGTTTTTTTGTTTAGCAATTTTCAAAGCAGTTCCACTGGTACTGTAGGTTTGAGGGATTTATAAAAAGCAGTCACATAGAGCTACCTGAAAATGACTTAAGATGCATGATCAGATCTTTGAAGTGTTTTGACGTCCATTCAGAATCTTTGTGAGACTTAGAATGGCTATTAAAATAATAAGCTGAAACCACAGAAACTGAAAATCCATATCGTATCCATTGCACTAAAAATTAAGTGTCCTGGAAGGTGGACTGGTTGCATTTTGATAGCCATTTTAGGTCCTTTTCTGCATATTCTGCAAAACTAATCATTTGAATCTTTCAACTTTACCACTGGACGTCTGCTTTGGAAAGTAGAGGGACATCAAAGGAAAACTTCAGTCCTTTAGCTTTTAGAAAAGTTAATATCTATATATCATGGATGTGCAGGTACTTTGGCTGCAATGATTTTCAAAAAGGGGCCATAGTCTTGAGTCACTCTGTAATTTTTCATTTTAGCAATCAATTGGATTGATCATTGGTTGCTCTGTCATTGGCATCTCTGTGTTGGCATTTCTTTATGCCAGAAGAAAAAGGAGACCAATTGCACTGGATCCGAAACAGAAAATACCTTTCAAGTTGATTGACAAGGAGGTAAGATACAGTAGAATCTGACTTTGTTCTCAGCAAGAAAAAATGCGTTTAGATTAACAAGAAACAACAATGCCTCTTATTTTTGGGTTCTTGCCTTGATATTGCCTTGTCTTTATTACTGGAGAGATTTGTAACATTTTCCCAAGCTTTTAGCAAAAGTGTTGAAATCTGAGATAATTATTTGTTCTAGAAGCTGGTCTTAGGGCATGGTTTTACAGTATGAGGTCAAGTAACCTTGCTGCATGAGTTACAGTATTTGTGAGTGGCAACCCCATGTATATACAGTGTCTCCCTTAATAAGGCTCTAGGTATTTTTTATATTAAGTTTCTTTGAAACTATATATATTTCCTAAAATGACGAGTTTACTCCTTATGACCTTGTAACCAGTGATTTTTTGACAGGTTGTCTCTCATGATACAAGAAGATTTCGCTTTGCCCTTCAGACCCCTGAACATATTCTTGGATTGCCCATAGGTGAGCTATTATTTTGAGACAATTTGAAGTAGGAATAGTAGAAATAGCAGTCTGAAGGCAATATTTCTTTTCAAGCAAGGGGATACATGATTTATTTTATGGCTACAGGTAAAGTCTTTGCAATGCATATCAAACAATGCATTTTTGGCTCCTTTTCAGTTGAAATATAGTGCCGATTAGAATGGGATAAAACTGATCATGGGAATCTGTAATAGGTGTTCAACAAGACAAACGGACATGCTTCATATTTTCTGCGATTTTTTTCATTTTGTTCTCGTTGCTTTTCTTTTCTTCGTATCTGGCTCTCATCTCATCCTTGTACGTATATATATAATGATATTTTCTCTCAGGTAAACACATCTACTTGTCTGCAATCATTAATGGAAATCTTGTAGTGCGCCCATATACGCCTGTTTCTTCTGATGATGAGGTTGGCTACTTTGATCTTGTCATCAAGGTAAGTAACGGCTTGGGTATGGGTGGTAAATTTCGGTTGGTGGTAATCTCCGGACGATCTGTTTCGGAAAACTTTGTCACAAAATTGAACTTGCATCTCATTTGTATGGTTTCGATCACTTACTCGATCTTTTCGCATATTTTGAATTTTTAAAATAAACCTCTGCTAACTGTAACTTCGATGCTGTGACGTGATGCTGTCTGTATGAGTATTCATTATCCTTACTTACAGGTTTACTTTGCGGGAGTTCACCCGAGGTATCCCGAGGGTGGTAAAATGTCACAGCATTTGGAAAGTTTGAAGATAGGCGATACCATTGATGTCAGAGGACCGTCTGGAAAGCTTACTTATGCCAAAGCAGGTTTGAGATTAATCACTGTAAATGTTCTCAGGAGCGATAGGACACGCAGTGTATAGCAGTTTGTGATTTATATCAGAGGCAAGCCACCGTGACTTATTGTTTTTTTGTGTTTCGAACTTATTTTTCCTTAGTATACAACGACCTTCCAGTGTTTCGTAATTTTGAAATTTTTTGGTGGTGAGCCACTTTAAGTGCAGAGCCACCTTGATCGTGTTTAAGGGGACAGGGTTACGTAATGTAAACAAACATCTTTAGAAACGACAATTTTGCAGTATTTTGGAATAGGCCATATCACTGTGATTTTCCGCTACTTTTCTCAAAATGAAGGTGCTATTTTTAATATTGACCCTGGCACTTCTTAGATGAACAAACGAAACACTCATATATTGTACGATTGCAGAGATACTGGTGGATTTTTAACAGTGACCTCAGTGTGGATTCACCCCATCCACGGAAATCTGTGCAGAGCACAATTGCCATGTGTGAGATAACAATGTATTCTAGATTCTAGAGAAAACAGCTTTGTTTACGGTTACGTAACCCTGCCCCTTTAGAGCGCCAAAACTAGGTCGCTAATAAGACTGCGAATGTCCGTAAACTAAAGGCTATTTCGAGACTTTGGAATAATCCTTCAACCGATTTTGTCCTTAATACATAAAAACATTACCATGACCGATATTTCAATCTGATGTGATGATCTTTCAAAACAGGATTAAATCAAAGAATCTAATAAGACTTTAGATTCGAAGCAGCACTAGTATCTACCGGGTTGGGTGCCCGGTAGATACTAGTGCTGCTTCGTGAAGCTTTCCTGGCTTATGAAAGATATTTTGTCAGCCATATTTGCGTCCTCGATAAGCATTTTTTTCGGAATTTTTAAGTGTTTTTGTCCATATTCAGATAAAATATTACAATGCATGTACTTTTTACTATGCCTTCTAACTACTTTTCAGCTATGCGATATCACAGAGTCGATACCACAGGTAGCAACACACAATGATTACGCTTTTGGCCGTTAACAAAAAGGCATACGAATAGATAGTGAATAAGTAAACAGCTGCAAAATGCTACACATGCGATTAGATACTGATGAATACTAGAATCTGTTCCTCATTGGATTTTGGGCCAGTATAAGCTCACGATGCCAAGCAATAAGATCAGCTGACGAGAAAACAATGAAGACAGCAACTGCTACTGCCACTCACTGATCCCCCTGCAGATTCTCCACCGCTCAACGTGCTGCTGATATGCAGATCATGGTTCCTGATTCGCAATATCATTCATTGTGCGTTTGTCGTTCTAATAGGATTGCTAGAAATCAAAGATGGTACTAAGCCATTGGTAAAGAGGCATTGCAAGAATGTTGGGATGATTGCTGGAGGAACAGGTAACTTCTCCCGTTTTCTATCAAATAAAGAAAAACCAGGATATCAGGACAGATGTTCCTGTGATCCTAAAATTCAGATTTCACTGATAGTCTTGGGTCCCGTACAGACATGTGCCTTTGACATGAGATTCCCCATTATTGAACCTGTGAGATTCCCCAGCATTCAAGCTGTAGACTCATAACTAAATATGTGGCATTCTAAATTTTCTTCGAAAGGAATCCAGTCATTTTGAAATCACTGACTAAAATTGACAAATTTATTTAAATGAATCGTCTGGAATGAATAACTCAAATTTCAAAGTTTATTTAACTGTATATTGTAAGTGTTTATTGGATGGCCCTTCTTAAAAAGCATCTTGTGCTGAAAGGTCACTCTGCTTAAAAGAATCAGATATGAAAATATGAAATAAAAGAAGAATCAGATATGAAATAGATCGTAGCGTTCACGGTATACATTTTGCCTGGAAATTCTTTGTCAATAATTCCGAAAAGGACTAACACCAATGAACACAAATGATGAACACAAAAAAAATGCATATTCTACTTATTTCGCACTGTAGGTCTTTTACTAAGTTTATGCATAATTTGGAATACCCCTGCAGCAAGTAGTTGATATCGATTTTCTGTTGCTTAACACTGGGGAATGAATATTCAAACATTGACCAGTCCCTGCCATTTAAGATGGCAATCAATCCCATGGCAATTAATGTACAAAGGATATCTCTTACCCATGAGAAGTTGCATTTCCTTCATTATTCCGTGTGAGAAGTCATTTATAAATTGATCAAAATTTTAGGCCCTTTTTCCGTCATTTTGCAACCATGAAATTTTTATAAAGTTGAATTTACCAATACTTCTAGTGACGTTATGACAGCGAGAGAAATCACAAAAATACTTTGATCTTTCGACTTTTAACTCGAGTTTGAATGATTCAAATCCGTGTAGTAGTCTTGGTGTTATTTATTTTCAAAAGTGGGAACTTTTTTCTGGCTCACCCGGTATATCAAAAATCCTCTCTCTTGTTTTCTTTGCAGGAATCACACCAATGCTTCAAGTAATCAGAGCAATTCTAAAGAACACTTCAGACAAGACTAAAATTTGGCTTCTGTTTGCTAACCAGGTACGCTTCTGTAGAAGTTTCGTAGTCTGTCCTAATGCGGGGTTTAAGGATCATCTCCATTTTCTAAGACATCATTTATGTACAGTTTAGCCCAGTTAGTATTTGGTATATGTTTTTGCAGACGGAAGCTGACATTTTGCTCCGACCAGACTTGGAAAAAATCGAAAAGGAATTTGGAGACAGATTTCATCTGTGGTACACATTGGATCGGCCAGAAGAGGGTAAGAATGCCAGTTTTCTAAAAATATATTCATATATATATTTATCCCATTGGTAGTTGGTACTGTCATACTTCAAGAAGAACAAAGGTAACTTACACGAAACATCTTGGTGAAATATGTCTTTGATTTCGTGATAACTTTACGTATATCTGTTGTATAGGATAGGGTGTGGATTTGCTCCAGTTTTTTGGCTTGATCAATAAACTAATGAAAGTGGAAAAGGACAAAGAGCGAGGCTTTGAGCAAGCCTAGATAGGGCGCCTCTTACTTTTTTCTTAAAGCAGCTAGTAATTTCTACCTTTCAATATGATATTTTCGAAGCCATCATCATTATTAGAACAAAATATTTTCGAGATGTAATTGTTTATCTTTCCTGTCAAAGGTTGGAAATACAGTAGCGGTTTTATAAACGAGAAGATGATTGCTGAGCATATGCCAAAACCCGGCCCAGACACGCAGATTCTGATGTGTGGACCTCCTCCTATGATCCAGTTTGCCTGCATTCCAAATCTTGAGAGAGTGGGATTCGACTCAGATATGTACTTCTCGTTTTAAATTGATACCCAAGTAGAAGCCCCCTGAATTGATTTATCAAATATATGAAATTAAGTGGTATTTTCAGATCTTGCAGGGTGCTCTGACTAGACTTGCACATGTGTTGACTGAAAATAAATGACAGAAGATTTGGACATGTAAAGCACGGTACTTCTAGAAATAGATTACTGTCTATATTCAGGTTCTCGTTAATCTATTGTGAAACAAGCGATCATAACCAAGCGAAACAAGCGAACTAACTGTGAGCTTCGTAAATAGACGCCTCGACGACCCTCGACGAACTCAACGACTGAGTGAATGGGTATGGACGTTGTTTCTTTTGAAACGACCCAAATGACCTGCTGTTATTTCTGTTTCACTTCTAATCTGTCATATCTTTGGAGTTGTTAATTTGGTTCACATTAGATGGGTCTAGCACACAGGCTAACTAGGGCTTTGCAGACCACTGACCAATTGTACGTGCCAGTTCCGCTCCAAACTCTCTTTTGTAACTTTTTGTCAAAGACCAAATTGATTTCGTGTGCCATAACTGTTAACTTTCTACTCGCATTTCTATGAATTTCTTTAGCAATCCTGTCATGGATTCTACCCCCATCGTCTTACATGGCCACAGATCTTCGTGTTTCTGATAAGATTCGTCCTTTTGATGAATTTTTTGTATCCATATAAAGTACTTACAATACATGTTTACCTACTCTACACATTAATACTATAAAACTGCACAACACTACCGGGACAATAACATGAGGAGCAAAATTGCATGGCTACTCCCATGTTCTTATATATAACAAAAAAATGAACACTACCAGGATAATACTATGCGCATACTAACCGGCTTTGTGTTGTACAGGAAAATATAAAGCCCGAGGTCTTTAAAGTACAGACCGAGCTTGCGAGGTCTGTTCATTAAGACCGAGGGCTTTATATTTTCCTGTACAACAACAAAACCGGTTAGTATGAGTTTTATTACCTGACATCTTCTAATCTTGACTCGTATTTAATCAAACACATATTGTTAGCTTTGAGTTTACTGTACATCTCAATGGCCTAGGCCTAAAGCAGTTGTTGTGGCGACAAAAACGCGTCTTTGTATCGTATTATACAAGGCTACGGGAAACCCGCGGGAAAGGTTCGATTCGCCAATAGGAATGGCGGGATTCTGTATTGCCTCGTTTTTGAAACTTCAATCAGGTAATAAACAAAAAGAAAACTAAGAATACTTGTAAACTAATCACTATAAGCTAACTGCAACCTAAATCAATTACAATGAACGTTTGCGACATAAAGACTATGGGAAAGATATTTCAGATTAATGCCCCTGATTTCTACCGAATTATTAGCCTCACGATAGTCCCAGATATCGCAAAAGCAACAACAACAATAATAACAACAACAACGACATTTTTATTTTTGCTCAATCTGGACGTTCAATCTAGTTGGAGCGTCCAGCAGTCTATCAATAGTGATCACTACGAACATGTCATCAGTCTACCGAATTATGTCAAATTAATCGATGGATTAAATGCAGAAAGCCAGTGTTTAAAATTTATCAAGGGCTGCAGAGTGCAGAGATGATCCTGTTACATTTGAGAAGGACATATAGTTTGGCTTGCTCTGTTACATTGGCAGAAAGCTCAGACGCCTGTTTTCTTACATGCTGTATCCTCTCGGCACAGAGCTAAGTATAATTTTTCCACAAAGAGGTAGTTTACGTCAAATGAAAGTAAAGCATGTCAGGTTTTGATACAAAGAATGTGTTATATTCCAGTGTTCTTGAGATTTTCATTTTTTCTTGGTATAGTTTTTGATGGATCTGTTACTTTGCTGCAAGGTTTCATTGAATCAATTTTTAGCTTGATTACATCAGCTATTAACTTTGTATTTGAATCTCTAGAAAAAGGTAAAGTCAAGAAAAATAGCAGAATACTGTAAGATGTGTCTTTGTCGTATCAACATCTGTCGCGGGGGATTCTTCCATCAAGATAAAAAAGCTCATTTATAGTAAATGGAGTCTTTTCAAATCTTGGGTGTTGCTTTGCTAAGTAAATCTTCCTTTAAAGTTTAATGTGTCGGTTTATGCAGCATTCATACTTAACGATATTGAGCTAGCATTATAGTTAAATCAAAAGAAACAAATAATCCATCATTGTATGTCTAAATGAGACGTATTTTGTTCAAAACCATATACTCTGCCGTTTACTTCTGCCCTGCCAGATCTCTCCCTTTCTGCAGATACAACAGGCAGTGGCTGCCGATTCAAGTTAGACTTTTTGCTTTGGAGATGATAATCTGATAGGGCATTTGTATGTAACGAAAGCGAGTGCAACAAACTCTGATTTTGGTTGAAAGAAAGATGTTAGTTCACTTGTTATATCCATGAAGGTTCTTATGATTCCCTACTTCTCGTCGAAAGTGCAGTTTTCTTTGAAGAGAAGTCTGAAAGTAAATGTGATTGATAACAGTCTCTTAGACAACTTCGATCAACCAATTAAAATTTTTAATTTTATGGGACGTGTTTCCCAATTTTTGCATTTTCGGATGTGCAATGCATTTGCTTTTCAGATGAAATTGGGAAGTAAAATTTTGTTGATAGTTCATCCAGTTGATACTCCGTGGGAATTTTCGAGCTGACCAAAACGTTCTCAATGCTTTTATTAGTTTCCATCCCCTTCCACAAGCAGTTTTTGCATGTCTTTTTTTACGAAGGAGGCTGCTTAAGACCTTTTAGCCGTTCCAAAAAGGGCCTGCAGCTAGCAACATTTTGATACATTTTTTTCATACTGGCGTCGCAAATGTTCTTTCGTCCATTCGCCTCGTAACTAAATAAACGGGTTTCTATCCAACCAGGGCCTCAAATCAAACTTGTTTGGCTGGTCAATATTCGTCATTTCGTCGTTTTACCTGAATCGAAACTTGAGTTGACATTAATGTTTTTCTGACTTCGTGAGGCGAGAACTTCGGAGTGGTCGCCGTACTTTGAAGGGAACCTGACTGATGATATGCCAAGTGGAAAATGAAATGAGGCACTGTTTTTACTGGCGGAAATATTGCTCGAATGGTGTCATTTCATGCAGTTTGTGTTAGACTTTTTACTTTTGAAAGAAGATTCGAAGGACAATCTACGAATTCGGATAAATCAGCCATGGGACCTAAATGTGTTTCCAGCAGGTAAATGGCGATTATTTTCGTCTGCCAAGTGCAGTTAACTTAAAAAATATTTTCACCTAAAATTGATGTTTTAAACATCAGAAAATTAAAGCAATTCAACATTAGATCTTTGCGCAATTAATTTGTTGAAGACAAGGAACCAGAATCTTTTTCTGAAGAACACTTTGAAGATAAAGTAAAAACAAGTCAGAAAGGAAATGTTTACAGACATTATTCTATTGTCCTAATACTTTTGCACCCCAAGTGTAATTTTAGGTCTGATTTGTTTCTTATAATATCAGATACAAAGTTCAAATCAGGGTAAAGTTTCTTTTATTAAAACAGTCATCTACTATCAATGAACTACTGAGACACAAGCTCCATTGGCATACAATCTACAGTATTTCAATTTGTATTTGTAAATTTTCACTACCAAGAAAAAGGAAAGGTGCAGTTATTCCAGGAAAGTGCTTTTTGCTTCATTTGCATGTAAAATTTTTGTTTTCATTTGACGATGTACTGTCTGATTCAACTAAAAAGCTGAATTTGTTATGCTTTTCAAATTTCTTTTATATGCATAGTTTTTAAATAAGAAACGAGCCTTTCTTCAGACATGCGTCAGTTTCTTATAAGAGGGGTATTATTTTAAAAATCAAGGTCTGGTGTCTCTTAAATTTCTGTTTCTTATATGCGGGACACGGCAGTATTAGAAATCGCTGTGGGCTTTGGCGAAAGTTTACTTACTAATGAAATTTCAAAGTGAAATTTTTTTTTGGTTTGATAAACCAAGTGGACAAGTGTTGTCAACGCCATGATTCATATTGATAAACTAACAGAGATTCTCTTTACCTAACATGTTTCCGTCCTCTTTGATAAGTCCTGTATGTAACTCAGGTTCTTCATTTGTTTACGCGCGAAAATATTTCTTTTTTCTCAATCACTAAAAATGTACCATGGTTCTGGCTCGAAGTCATTGATGTTAGATCTTTATGCCCCGAGTCCGGGTTTTCGGGTATGCCAACACAAGCACTGGCTTGGCTGATCGACGAGGACCTCCCCACCACACCAAGGAAAGTGACGAAGAAGACGGAAGTGTTTAGCCAGGTGCGTCTATCTTACTTCATTGCCTCATTTGTTCATAACAAGATTCAAGCATGTTCCACATATTAAACTAGAACTGCTTCTTATGCTTGAGACTTTGGTGATCAAATGGAGATTAACCTCTATGTGCAATGGTCAAGTTATGGCGAAGGAAAGTGCCTTACCTATAGCTTTCAGCAGGTAGGCATAATAGGGCCTAAGTCTAAGGCCTTGCAGGGAAACAAGCCCAGTTCTCTTGTCACTTTCATCAGATTTCTACTGTACACAAGAACCTTTCGGGAAAGCATGCAGTTAACAATAATAACAATTACAGCTAGTCCAGAACTTATTATCAGCTTGCAATAAATGTGAAGAAAATTAAAGGCGAGTCTGTTTCCTATTCAATAGAGGCTATTGTTCTGACCTTAGCAACGGCTCTACCGTCTACCTACCTTTAGTTTAGTTTACATTTACGCTGGAGCTAAATTCTTGCATCATTGAGTCTCTATGACCTTGATAACTCTGGATAACAAGAGATATCTTTTATCGAGTTGGTTTTCATTCTTGGAAGGGGACAGATGGCCTTTGGCTTTAAATTTTAAGTAACTCAGCCACAAATCCAGCAGACTGGAGTCTCAAAAGTTTGTATCTTGTGCCCAAGTTGAGGTGGCCCAAGTCAAGTAAGACTATGTGGGAAACCACACTGGAATTGGCATATGTTGCGCCACATTTATGTGGCAAACAGACTCGCTCTAAACAATAGAAATACCAATAGGACAAAAGAAATTGGCATACGTATGTGGCGGATGGTGTACCCAAATTCCATTGGGGGTGGGAAATTCTCTGTTGAGAGAACAATTAGTTAAAACAATTGATCCTTTGTTTATTGCCAGCTGCACAGCTCAGGAGAACCCAGGGTGCATATTATGCACTTAGGCCCGAAGATCTTCGGCGTAGACCTGACGTTTTTGTTGGCGTAGCGGCATCATTTTGTCAGCAAAATCAGTTTTTGGCGTGGCAGCATTTCAAAATCTTCTTATCTTGACATGAATGTGAAGTTGTCCTTGATCTCTTAGCAATTTCTTTTGATAATACATGCATTTCTTTTGTAAGAAGCTAAGAATTTGGGCCAGAAATCAAAGTTTCTTAAAATCATCAGTACTCAGATTCTTAGCAGCTCTCTTTCCCTGAAAATACCTGGCGTACGAAAGCTAAGGGATCGGCGTACCTTCGGCGTAGGCCTTACATGGAATGCACCCTGGAGGAGAACTGATGAGTATGCAGGAATTGTGCGCGCAATATCATGAGCCTGTAGTAAAAACTCTCCAGTCAAGCCAGACATGTTGTCATGTCTATAATTAGAAATTTCAGTAATTTCTATCACATTAGTACACAATGTAACTTTATTTGTTTAGACAGTGGTAAAAAGCACTGTTTCCTTACTGTCAACAAAAAGCTTGAACTTACATAATTCTGAATAGTGTTGATGGTAATAGTGATGATGTCATCTTTTTTTGTAAATTCATCAAAATACAAAAATTCATGCACACCTGCATGGTCTCACAAAGCCCTACTCAGCTACATTTTAAAAAGGCAGCTAATCATGCCTAAAAGCTAAAACTTTCAGTCAGCTGTCATTTGTGATGAAATTAAAAGCACAATTGAATTGATCAATCATCATTGCTTTGTATAGGAAATTGGAAGATCATTATTGTAAAGCATCAGACAGATTTTGTTATATGATATTGTTGGGGAGACAAGATACGCTTGATTGAGGAAATTGATATGTCACCCCATGCAGTGAGTCAAAGCCCATGCGCCTGTCAGAGCTTCAACCCCAAAACAATACTGCGCATGAGCTATAACCTACTGCATGGGGGAGCACATAAGTTTCCTCAGACAAAGCATACTGTATCTGGTCTCCCCAACAAGATTGCATTGGTAGCTTTAATTGACACCTCAGTCCACAGTGATTAGTGACTGCAGACAAAAGAAATCCTTGCAACCAGTAAGTTAAAACAACCACTGCTGCAAAATTGCCCCCAAATCCAGTAGGGCAAACTTGCCTTGTGTGTGTGAAAGGTGGATTTGAGACCACCTTTCACTTGCACAAGTGAGAGTTTAGTTTGCCCTCTTGGTTTCAGGCCAATTTTTTGCAGTCGTTTTTGTTTTGATTTAGTGACTGAGATGTTTTGTCTACAGTTGCTGATGACTTTGAATTGACTCACGTGCCAATCAAATTAACTGTTGCTATTGTAGTACAAAATCTGTCATTGTTGGATTTAAATCATTTGCTGTGATGTTTTAAAGAATTTTGAGATGTGCGGAAAATGCAGATAGCACAGTACATACAGTATCTTATATATATATATACTAAATATATAAGGTACTGTATGTACTGTTTATCTGCTTCAGTTCTGAGCTACAGTATTTGGTAGTTGCAGAGATTTGCAGTGTTGAAAGCACTTGCAATTATTGTAACTTGAAAGAGAGGTTTCCATTTGTGTCGCAATTACAGCTTGATTTATTTCCATCAAATCTGATGCCAAAATCAACAAAGTTAATAGCTGGCCCTGCCCAGGTCAAAATACAATATGATGAATCTACTGTATTGTACTCAACAGACACATCTGGTTTTTTTAGTGTCGCTAAAGAAGCAAAGGATTTGTAGGCATCTCTAGCCTTTTCATAGTGACTACAAGATATATATATAGCTTAAACTTATCTGAGAAATGATCCCAATGTTGTTGCAAGGAAATTGTGGACTGTGGTTTCTATTACTCAAGAATGATTGCAGCAAATCGCAATGAGTCATAGAGAAAGAAAATTTTCTATTTTCCATAATTGTTTGCTATGGCTGATGCAAGGGGTCACAGGGGTTCAAAGACATATTTTTAACTTGTTTTTATATGACTGCAGAGAACCGCAGAAAAACTGTATCATTTTTACCATGTTGCAGCGTGATGTGACTCCTTTTGATCATACGGAAACCAGGCTTAATGCTGTTTTCAGCCACTAAACCCCTGAAACTTCTGGGAGACTCTCAAACGATTATTGCTAGAGACTTGAAACCTGGCACAAGTAACAAACATGAGGCAAACAAGGTGATATCACCTGTTTTTGTTTATGTCACGCCACTACATGCTGGCATCAGAGATGTTGCTACATAAATTAGGTACAAAACCACATGGACTTTGTTGCATTGTATCTTCTAATCGATAAAACATATTGATATGAGATTTGAATCATAGAAAGATACTGCAATATCCTTTTCATTCCTTTTTTTCAAATTCCTGCTTTGCAACACTAATGCTTTTGCTGATGTCAGCATTTATTTGTTTTGTGTGCAAGGGTAATTTTGGTCTAAGATTTGTTATAGACTTGTGAAAAAATAGCAAAAAATGCTGAAGGTAAAGAGACCTCCAGAGTCATAGGATGTTGCTCTTTTTTCAAAAAGTGAACCCTAGCATGGTTCTTCATTGGTACGCATGTGCAAGAACAAGTTATTGATGGCATCACCAGAGATCAATAAACAACATATTAAACGAGAGCCTGTTTCAAGACAAGTTCAGTAATGTTTGTTTCATTGCTATAGAGCCAATGGTTCAAAATTTATGACTGAAAAGGTATTTATTTTGTGGAACACTCAATTCAAAATCGTGTTCAGGGCATCTAACGTGGCTGCAGAAGATTTAATATTAACGGTAGTTACAATGTATTTAGCAGAAAAGGATTGAACAGGCTCCCAACTACTCAACGTTTTCCTAGACCATACACCTGGAAATCATCTCTTTGCTGATACAAATACCCAAAATATGTCCTTCATAGTACGAAGTTCTATGAAAAGAAGTTTCCCCAGAAGATAATCATGTGATCTTAACCCTAGTCAGACTAGGGGGTGACGCCCATGCAGCTCTTTGAATATCTCTTGGATAGTCTGATTTTAGTGGCTTTTAGTTTCCATCCAAGAGACATCCTTTCGTGTTAATTTCAAAACTTTGATCCTGATTTAGGCAGGGGGTCAACATATAAACTTTAAGATCCGATCAGTTTAACCAGCCTTATTTTATGCGGTGAAGGTTATGCTGCCACAATTTAAATTTTAATTGTATCGAGATGTCAAGCGTGTTAGTGAAAGTTACGATTTGAATCAGCTGTTGTCATTAATCTGTATTTGAAGATCTTTTCTTTTGTGCGCACCGCAACTAGCGAGAGATCACAGAGTTCTGATTTACCGAACATAAATCAGCTTTCAGAGAGAAGCAGTGAAGTTTGTAGAAACGAGACCATATGCTTGGGATATAATTCTTGAAGTAAATTCCCTTGATGAGTGTTTAAGAATATTTCATTAAATCGTAGTAGGATATCGACTGATAAAATGATTATTGATTAAACTCGATCTTGTTTGCACTGAAGAAATTCTATTTTATTTGTTGCTTGGGACGCTATATGTAGTCAGTTAATTAATGGATGCTAGTTCTCAGAAGTTGCTAAAGATATAAGAGATTCCAAAGAGATTTATGATCATCGTTGCATGTGTTGGATTCAGTTGTTCTTCGCTGATTCCGCTTAACTTATTGTATGACTCTGCCACTGGCTGTGCGTTCAGAAATTTTTGTAAAGCACGAAGCAAATGGAAAGATCAAGGATAGAATCAAGGCAGTATATAAGAACCAAGTAAGAACTGAAGAAAGGCGATAGAAAAGTTGGCAATACTAGATTTTACGGAGAATTGGTAGCAATCCTTGAAATCTCGTTGATCCTTGATTTTGTGGATAACGTTTCAAAAGCTGAAGAAGCAAACTGTAGATATTCAATGTCCCGCTCAAGTTTTGCACCAAGCCTTCTCTGAATCATGATTGAATGTTTAAAAGTGGCTGCAATTGAGATTCGATGAATGGATGTGACTTTTCGATGAACAATATTGCAGATGCAAGCTTTATCAGTATCAAAGGCCCAGAGTAATATTATTACTTTTTGTTACTGCACAAGTTTGGGAGCTGTGGCATAAAAGTTCGAAGGAAAAATGAAAAGATATCTGGCGAAAGATTTGCAATATTCAAGGTTGTACTGTCAATTTTGTTTAGCGTTTTATTTACCTTCTATAATTGAACCATCTTATCACTGGAAATTAAATTTTGAATGATAATAATTATAAGGAATGAATGCTGACGAACATTTTCATTTGAAACATTTCAGATTTTTAACAACCGTTTTTTTAGTGATAAAATCACTTATATTGTGCCATATTTCTTTATGGCTATAGTCACATCATAATTAAAAACACTAAGCCATATCTGAAATATGTAAAAAGATACAAAACTTAGCAAGGTTTCTTAAAAAATCTAAGCTAGACAGTCCATTGAGCAGAATACCGTTGAAATAAATTGGTTTTCAAACAAGATGCGGAGCTTTTACAAAGTCGCAGGCTGTAACTAAATTTAAGAATCTGTTCCAAAGGAAATGGGCAACATTTATTAAAGCAGTATTATCGTAGACTTATTACATTGAGTCCTGGTAATCGCTACCACCCACCCAGCCCCCGCTTATTATAGTATGAGCGATGAGTGGGTGGGTGGTAGCGATTACTAGGAATCAACGTAATTAGTCTGATATGACCAGCCGTTGCTAATGTAACCTTGCCTACCAGTAATGATACTTCATCACTTGCAGATTTAGTGCAACGAGGAACCTTACATAATTTCTGTAATTCTTTGAGATATTTGGTGCTGGATCTTTTGAACGTTTAAAGGTTATCGATAAACGTAAGTATTTCGTATCGTATTCTGCTCGTAACAGGCAACTTGGGTAATCGATTCAATACCGGCGTTATGTGACAGTGTCTGCGTTCACCTGTCACACGTTTTTTTTTTATATATAAGAAACTTGAATCGGGCCATAGTACTAAAAGTTTCTTAATTTCACATGAAATTTTTTCCATTTTAGTACTCTAAGTTTCTTAATTAGTTTCTTATTTTTTGAATGCAGAATTATCAATGTGGTCGCTGTCATTGCGGTAGATATGTTTCTGGGATAAACAGTGTTCTGTTATGTTGAAAACACAAATGGTTAGATAATAGTGCTCAAGAATAAAAGTTCAACGATCTGTTTGCTATAATATCCATGCTTTAAACATTGAAAAGTTTCTTAGTACTTCTCAGACATAGTACTAGAGTTTCTTAAAATTTTGACGGTCTTAGTACTAGTTTCTTATAAACCAGTTTCTTATATAAAAAAACGTATAGCATAAGTTGTTAAAAATTAGTAAACTAGTGAGTCAGAAAAAATTTGGGTTGCTCAACAAGGCATATTTGGTCGAAAACAACGCAGTTGGGGATTGGGTCACTCGAGTCTAAGAATGACGGGGCCGTATGACCCATTATTTTAGGGGATGAGCCATATCTAAGGATTTTCGGCCGATTTTCATACCCAATCGTCAGGATTTCAAGTAGGAAAAGCCTATTGAACTTCCCAGAAATCAAGTTTCATTGCACTACTAAAGTTACAGCGATACAGACAAAGTTACAGACAAAGTCAACATGAACCAATTACAGAACTAGGGCGACGGAATTCCAACGATAAAAGTAAAAGTTGCGAAAAGCTTTTGTTACAGTTCAAACAGCTACCCATTTCTATTAGAACAATTACATTTTAAGACCCATAATTAGGTATTTTATAGGTCCAAAACCCGTCCCTATGGGCCGCATGTAATCGTTACTCTTCAGTTCAGTTCAGTTCAGTTTTTAGTTCAGTTCAGTTTTTCATTTTAAAATTCCACTGCATACAAAAAATCTTTCAAAAATACAATACATTAAACTAAATGACTAATTACAACAGGGACGAAAATAGATGACAAATTTTACATAAGGGTACATAGAGTTTTGTATGGAGGGGAATTTCTTAAGGAGGAGCTCTCTCAGTAGGTAAACTAATCGAGGAGAGAGCACCCCCTATGCTAAAAACTTATCATTCTCTACATATTGAAGTTACACTTATTGTCACATGTTTGTATCACAGTTTAGTTGAAAGGCTTAGCTATCTTTTAAGATGTTGCATGATCATTTTCAGGAGTTATTACCATCTGAAACATCAGATTCAAAGCAAATTTCGAATTCCGGATTCCTCATTTTGAGTGAAAATAATCACCATCATTTCCAGTCAATATTTTCTGAAAACTCTACAAGTGATGGATTAGAAGTTGTCTGCGGGAATTTTTTGTCTCCATTATGATTGACCTCTGCCTCTCATTCAAATTTCACGCTCCAAAGCAGATTTAGAATTCAATTGTTTTCACATTTACCAAAACATTGACTGAAAAGCGAGGGAATGGTCCGACAACTGAATGAATTTCCATCTATTTAAAACTGCTTTTCAGCCATAACGCATACCTTAAGCTGACCAAGCAATATCAGAAGATAGCGGAGCCCCCCAGCCACATGCTGATACCTTGTTTCCCATCATAATATTTGCTTTCGAGAAATTATTTGCGATCTAGCTCTTGAAGTCTTTTTGGATCACCCGGTATAAATTCATTCTGCTTGATCAAAACCATAAAAGTGCCCGACTTGCTTTTTTGCCATATTGGAGATCTTCGTAAATTTAAGATTCCTTGTGAATTGTTCGAGGCTCCGCCGTTAATATACGAGTTACGATGCTTTATTTATCTTTGATTCTCTGTATGAATGCCTATAATAAAAGCTGTGCAATTCTGAAAACATGATACCAAAATTGTCCACGGTAAAATGTTGTGGTCAAATTTTAAAACTTTGAGATTTATCTCAGACGAAAGAGTTAAAGACAAATGATAGATATATAACGTCTAGTTTAAAAACAGAACAAAAGACGGGCGCCTGCCATCATTTGTCCAATTGTTTTGATAATCTCTCGAGATCATCAAATATAATTGAATACAATAGGCTATATTTAGATTGCCCAGGCCCCTGATTTAAGTCACCTTATATCTCCGTCTTTTGTCTTTAAGAACAAGATTTCGTTCGAAACTAGCCACCGGTAGCACTGGATTGTACTGTAGTTTTAAATCTTTTAATCCTACGAGTTAGGCCACAAATCAGCAGACAGTTACGATCATTCTATATTTTGTTTTAGTTGAAGGCTGAATGAGAATCAAGTGACAACATGGGAGGTGCTGAATCAAATTTACTTCCAATGCCTATGGGATTTGACTACATGTGCATTACATTCAGAGCATATGATCGAATACGGATGATTTATGCAACCGAACAAGAGATCAATTTGGTGAGGCAGACCATTATGCAGTTTATGCCAAGAGGTAAAATATTTTTCACCTGGACTGGTCTAAGACCTTGTTTCCACTGTATTGGGTCCACATGGGTATGATGGGTGAAATAAAAATGTCATGTAAACATTGTCTGAGCTTCCCCTCGCATCTTGCATCGCACTGGCTTACGCGTGGCCACGTTATTCAAATAAGAAAGGGTCTACGAAACAATAAGCAAAGCCTGGCTACAGTGAGTTCCAGATTTCTAGAAGTTAAAGGGAATCGACATAGTTAAAAGCTGGCCCGGGCCAGGTTAAATATATAATCTATTGGATTTGATAATTTCAACACGTGTGGCTTCATTGTGGAGCCAAGGAAACAATGAATGCGTACTGCGTTTTCTATAGCTAGTTTATAGCGACTACGAGATATATCTATGTCTATTCTCTTTAATTTATGCACCCTTTGTTGAGATGCGTTTCACACATTATTTGCATAGCCGATTAGGATAGTTAAAGATAAAAACTCGAGTGGCCTTAGCAAGCTTTCATTCTTTGTTTCGAAGAACTTTTCTTTTTTTGAATAATGGGTCTACCCGTAGGCTAGCATTGCATCTATGAGCCCTAGGTGTGACTGGTGAATTTTTTTCCCGTAATTTTCCTTGTTAAACATCGCAAAAATTTTCACATTACATTTAAGTGCTACCTTGAAACTTCCATGTGTCGTTAGACTATGACCTCCATAATCGTCGTTGGTAATGGCTAGACTCGATTACAGGTCGTACTTTCGCTTTTTGCCTGAACTGATATCGCTACAACTGAGTGGAGCGATAGCAACAGCAAAAATTTCAACCCAATAAGATGAGCGTAACTTGATGGTCCTTATGGTAGTGAGGCTAGGTAATGGCTATGTTAGTGATTGTTGAAGCCTTGCTTCAAGCCAACCATAGACCTTTTGGCTATTCTGAAAAGAATCAGAATCGAACAATATCTTGATACATTTTGTAGAATTATCGAATTTGCACTATAGTGATAGAAGCTTTAACGCCACTCGATCGAACACCGCGTATAAAATGTATAAAAATAACGCTCGATCCAGGCTTTTTCTTAGAATAGCTAAATGGTCTATTAGTAATCATTGATTGATCATTACGCAGTTCTTATCAAGCATGTTTAAATCAAAATCGTGATTGATATGAATAGACAGAAAATGTGCATATGGCTCAAATCTTTCAAATCTTTAAAAATGTGGGTGTAAAATTGTATCACATTTATCTTTGAATTCATGTGCTTGAAAGGAACTTTGGGTAACTTGCTGTAAATCTACCGTGGCAATTTTTTGATATATCGATTATTTTCAAAATGGCGGCATTTTGACTTATTTTGCAAAAATTCATCGAAAATTTCGAAGAAATTAAAATCATCATAAATCTTAAATAAATCGAGAGAAATTGATACAATCTTCAAGATAACCATAGTTTATGAAGGTCTACAACATGGTTGCAAGCAGAAATCTGTTGCTCTTCTGGTTAAGGATTTAGAAATTTGATGACGTTAGAGCCTCAAAATTAATAAATGCCACCATTTTGAAAGTAGTGAAGGTATCAAGAAATTGCCACGGCAAATTTATTGCGAATTACCTGAAGTTCCTTTCAAGAACTTTAATTCAAAGAAAAATGTAATAGAATTGTACACCCACCTTTTTAAATGATTTGAGCTCTCAGAAAATGTTTATTATTGTCATCTCTATTCTTTAACTGATTTGCATTACTCATCATTTTAGGCATACAAGAAGAGAAGATTAAATGTGGTAGTGCATATGAATTCAAAATACGAGGTACCCCATTTTCTTCTATGACTTCTGCGGAGGAGGCCGTCAATACAAGAAAATTAGCGGCACAGTTGCTCTTTCGTTTATACAACCAAGGTTGTAAATTATTAGTTTCAAGCGATCTAACACAAACAGCAGACTTAACTACGTGGATGTTCCACAGGGAGCAGGTTCAAGCCGCCCAATTTGGATTTGCCTGCGTTGGAATAAGTAGCACAGATAAACTTCAGCTGGTTGATTTTCCGTCTGGAATGTATCAAATTTTACAAGGGGTCGTCGAGAAAAACTGGCCGCAAACGATTCAGAGTACAAGACAGCTTGGGGATGCGTATGAAGTAAAGTTGCGTGGTAATCCCTGGATGTCCTCTGGAGGTGCTGAAAATATCCAATCAAAAACACTGGTCAAGGCGATAATCAATGAACTTGATTTGCGACAATGGGTATTATATGGCAGCAGTAACTTAAAAGGCACTGCTGATACCCTGATTTTTAGGTATGATCCTACAATACCCACTGATGGCTCACGAATGGCTGGCTTTGTACTGAGTTTGAACAGGAATGACCGACTGAGATGCATTGATACTCCTCCCGATGCTGTTGCCTGCGTCAAAAATATGTTGGTACAGTTTTGGGCACGCGGCATCCAAGAGGAAAAGCAGAAGTTTAATGCATATGAGTTTAAACTGGCGGGTACCCCCTGGTGGGCTGACGGTGGTATGGCAGTCGATACAAGATTCCTGATGTGTAAGATATTTGAGGGATTGTGGAGCATTGGTTGGCGTGTTCAGTTAGCTATTGATTTGACAAGGAAATTAAATGACAAAAGCGTCATTACTTTCCAGAGAACTGCCCCAATGCAAGTGCCAATATTCTGCCTATCGCTCAACTGGACTGACAAGATTCGTGTCATCAACGCTCCACCAAACGTCACACAAGCAGTGGTGTCCGAAATCAAGAGGTTGTGGCTGTTCGGCATCGCAAAAGAAGGACCGTATGGTGCAAGTATGGAGGTGAAACTGAACGGGAATCCATGGTCGTTTGGCTTTAACGGCCACGATGGTACGCATGGCCGCGTTTTGTTGGCTCACTTACTCAGGCTATTAGCTAGTATGGGATGGTTCCTCATCCTCTCAGCTGATGTCTCCGCAAAGTATGTGCATCAAGACAAGGGCCCTGATTACCCGGTTGATGTCCATAGTTGGTGGTTTATGCAAATGGGTCAACCAGCGCTTGCTCCTAACCAGCAGTTTGCCACCGCACCACCCATGGCTCCTGGGCAGTTTGCACCAACTCAATTTGGCATGGAAGGACAAGCAACTTCTATGTTCGGGGCTGGGCCTGTTCCGCCCGTTGGGATGTCAGAAGCCCCGCCTGCTTATTCTGATGTACAAAAATAATTGGAACTATTCTACAAATGTAAATTTTGTGAGTACATTTAAAGTCAGTTTCATTGTGATCAACCATGGATAGTTAAACTCCGCAGTTATGTTTCAGTCAGTGTACATGCTGCTGTGGAGTAAAATTTATTTGTTTCTGCGGAGGAGGTTTAAAGTTTTTACGGTAGCTCCTTCTTAGTAGCATGTAGTTTCATCCCCTCAAAAGAACATTGAAGCACTACTGCAATGTCTAACTACCCATGGATCAACTATACCAAGTGACTCATAATAAAATCTCCTTGATTAAGGAATTTTAGCAGCAAAAATGGTGATTCCAATTTAAAGATCCTTTGCTGTGCATGTAAGGGGAAAGACATAAGCCTTGTGTAACACCAGCCTCCATATCTCCAATCTCCAAAGCAACGACATTAACCCGACCGAACTATTTACGGTTGTTAATATTGGATTTAAACCAGGAAAGGTGACGCTGTTAAACGCCATGAAGGTCGAGCCTTTGCACAAAGTTTCGTGATCAACAATATCAAACGATATTTTCATACATCTTGCAGCATTTTCGAATGTGCGCAAAAGGGATAGAAGTCAGAATTCCACACAGTCAAACCTTGCGTATAAAACGTTCAAAAGTGTTGCGCGAGCCAGACTCTTTTGTAAAATAGCTAAAAGATCTGTTGATACTAATTCCACCAACCTACCAGCATGCTACCCATTTCATTTCATTTTTCTTTCTAAATTGTTTATGCACGAAATCCCTTCAGCTGATAAGTCTAATACTACAAAGGAAGATTTATTAATTAAAATCATATTTCAAAAGAAAAATTCCAAGGGCTAATGGCATTGCTGATCTTCCAGGGAGTCGTGTTTTTACTTGCTTTCAGCTCATCAAATGTGTTTTTAGTTTTTTTAGAATTGGTACAAGGTGGGAAACTCCCTGATGCTTGTTGGGATTTCATTCCAGACCTTAAGAGCTGAATAGGAAAATCCTTTTTTTACTTACTCCAGATTATATCTCGGAATCTGAAGAATTTTACCAATCGTTAGAAAGTAAACAAATTACTTTAGACTGAAGGCGCAAAAAATCAGACTGGCCACTGAAAAATTAACTGTTTTCGTGGTTATTTTGGTATAGTTGGTTGTCACAAGCTCTTCAAATAGCCTTGAGCTAAATGCTCTCTGAACAACAATCGGCGTCCGATTCTCCAATTTCATTCCACATTTGAGACAGCTCGTACGATTGCTCATTGTTAAATCACCCAATGATATTAAGTGAATCTTTCATGATGCCTGTCTTTAAGGAACGATGGGTAGCGGCGATTCTCCAATTTCATTCCACATTTGAGACAGCTCGTACGATTGCTCATTGTTAAATCACCCAATGATATTAAGTGAATCTTTCATGATGCATGTCTTTAAGGAACGATCGGTAGCGGCGATTCTCCAATTTCATTCCACATTTGAGACAGCTCGTACGATTGCTCATTGTTAAATCACCCAATGATATTAAGTGAATCTTTCATGATGCCTGTCTTTAAGGAACGATGGGTAGCGGCGATTCTCCAATTTCATTCCACATTTGAGACAGCTCGTACGATTGCTCATTGTTAAATCACCCAATGATATTAAGTGAATCTTTCATGATGCCTGTCTTTAAGGAACGATCGGTAGCGGCGATTCTCCAATTTCATTCCACATTTGAGACAGCTCGTACGATTGCTCATTGTTAAATCACCCAATGATATTAAGTGAATCTTTTATGATGCCTGTCTTTAAGGAACGATGGGTAGCGGCGATTCTCCAATTTCATTCCACATTTGAGACAGCTCGTACGATTGCTCATTGTTAAATCACCCAATGATATTAAGTGAATCTTTCATGATGCCTGTCTTTAAGGAACGATCGGTAGCGGCGATTCTCCAATTTCATTCCACATTTGAGACAGCTCGTACGATTGCTCATTGTTAAATCACCCAATGATATTAAGTGAATCTTTCATGATGCCTGTCTTTAAGGAACGATGGGTAGCGGCGATTCTCCAATTTCATTCCACATTTGAGACAGCTCGTACGATTGCTCATTGTTAAATCACCCAATGATATTAAGTGAATCTTTCATGATGCCTGTCTTTAAGGAACGATGGGTAGCGGCGATTCTCCAATTTCATTCCACATTTGAGACAGCTCGTACGATTGCTCATTGTTAAATCACCCAATGATATTAAGTGAATCTTTCATGATGCCTGTCTTTAAGGAACGATGGGTAGCGGCGATTCTCCAATTTCATTCCACATTTGAGACAGCTCGTACGATTGCTCATTGTTAAATCACCCAATGATATTAAGTGAATCTTTCATGATGCCTGTCTTTAAGGAACGATCGGTAGCGGCGATTCTCCAATTTCATTCCACATTTGAGACAGCTCGTACGATTGCTCATTGTTAAATCACCCAGTGATATTAAGTGAATCTTTCATGATGCCTGTCTTTAAGGAACGATGGGTAGCGGCGATTCTCCAATTTCATTCCACATTTGAGACAGCTCGTACGATTGCTCATTGTTAAATCACCCAATGATATTAAGTGAATCTTTCATGATGCCTGTCTTTAAGGAACGATCGGTAGCGGCGATTCTCCAATTTCATTCCACATTTGAGACAGCTCGTACGATTGCTCATTGTTAAATCACCCAGTGATATTAAGTGAATCTTTCATGATGCCTGTCTTTAAGGAACGATGGGTAGCGGCGATTCTCCAATTTCATTCCACATTTGAGACAGCTCGTACGATTGCTCATTGTTAAATCACCCAATGATATTAAGTGAATCTTTCATGATGCCTGTCTTTAAGGAACGATGGGTAGCGGCGATTCTCCAATTTCATTCCACATTTGAGACAGCTCGTACGATTGCTCATTGTTAAATCACCCAATGATATTAAGTGAATCTTTCATGATGCCTGTCTTTAAGGAACGATGGGTAGCGGCCCTGCTTCTTCTTGTGTTGTCGGATGCATGATTCTTATTGGCTTCTTTCTTAGAAGGCTTTCCAGTTTGGAATCCGAATTTGGAAGGAAACAGTACTTCTCAACGTGTCAGATTCAGGTGCGAACGGATTTCCGAACGTTCGAATCCTAACGTTGAACAGTTTTAGATTCCAAATCGAAAATCTGAAGGCAAAGGAAATGAGTCTTAAACTTTTCGAACAAGTAAAATTTCCCACGATTGCGTGCAAAAATTTTTGTTTTCCATTCACTGGACCTAGCCACTATGGTGGCCTCATCCTTAAGATAAGGTGCCCCTAGGACTAGGGTCACTTTGATCTTCTTGATATAGCGTCAGAAAAACATGCAAGAAATGACCATGCATTAAGATAACCCTTATGTTAGGATAATCCTATCTCCCTCTAATGTAGCTTTGTGATGGCTCTTTCATGAATCTATAGATTGCCCTCCGTAGCAGCATAGAAACTGAAGCATGAGGTGAAGGTGAAGTTGCAGTTTTCAGCGCCAAGCGCTGGGATCGCAGAAATAGCTAAGCACTAATCGAGTCTGCGACCCCTTGTGATGATGCTCAAGAGGTGCTACTGGGATTTAAACCCCGTCCGCCTGACTGTTCTGGCTGCAAATTCAGTGAATTACAACACGGCGCCACAACACCTTCGATACCAGCGGTATCTAAGTTCCGATGCTTGAATAATGCCCATTCCAGAAAAAAGAAGCCACTACGTGTGTTGCTGCTCAGGGTGTTCCAGAAAAAATGCAATTCAGTTATAGTTTTGATACTGTGTAAGATTGATGAATTCGAGCAGATGTAATGTATACTGCCTGAAAGTTCGACCTTTCTTCTTTCGAATGCCATGCAGTTTTGATACATCAATGGAATCATTTATCATTTTGCAGCATGCTGTAAGAGCAATACCTTTTTACTGTAAGATATTTAAAAAACAAATTTTTGTCAAGAAATTTCAGGCCGGGAAGGACTTGAGGTGGTGTCTTAGGGAAGGAAAAGGACAAACATTTACAGAAACAACTCACTTCAAAGTCATGATATGTATGCAACTTCTGATCATTGTAATTATTGCTCGGTTTTATCAGAATATTTATAGGTTTAATTTCTCTCTGTCTCTTTACAGGATGTACGTTGATAACAGCATTTTATATTGAAATATACATTCTGCAAAAAGATTCGTTCTATTATTATTATAGATGATATATATTCCCTTGAGATGCATTTTTCGATAACGATGAAATAAGCTCTCAAAATGATGGATTTTGCATCCTTGTAAATACCCTCTCATATTACCAGCATCATAATAGGCCATACCTTTGAGAACGTCAATTAAGCAAGGAAGGATAACATTGGAAAGAAGATAGATTGTACTTTCAGATGGTATGCGTGAAACTGATTCAAGTTGCATGATTTCCTAAAGAATCTCGAAAGAAAGTTGGTTTTTTATCAGGGACGTAGGAAGCACTTCAAACTTAGGGGGCACGATGTTTCGAAGGCAATTTTTCCTAAGAAAAAGGGGGCATTTTCTAAGATTAAAAGGAGCACTTCTTTGTTCATTGCAATATCTTTTGGGGGGCACATGCCCCGTGCCCTCCGGTTCCTACGTCTATGGTGTTTATTGACAAGCACCCTGTAGCTCTTGAAACATAGGCGGGGCTAGGAGATTTTTGAGTCACTTGGTATATGTTCGATTCATAAGGACAACCATTTATAATTGCAATAGGTATACCTTGTACAGGCTGGGCCAAAAGAAGTTTATACGTTTGGGGTTGGCTATGGAATAGAGGTCCGCGACTGATATTTCAAATTTTAATATAAATTTATCAATTTCAGATAGAAGTAAAATAAGGACCAGAATGGAACGCGGAATTCTCTTTCCCATGCAGTTTCAGTTTCAGTTTCAGTTTCATATATATTTTAAATTCTCTACATACAATTTATTCTGATTAATTTACAAACAGGTAACTAATACATCAAATACATACTATACAACATTAAAGAACAGGATAAATTGCATGGAGGGAATTACTTCAAGGAGGAGCTCTCTCTGCATTTCCCTTATAGACATTTTTAAAAATTCCTGGGTCTTAAAGATAACTGATTTCACCAGGCAAACTGTCTCACCAACGTTAGCCTTTGACTGATAGTTTCGTATTTTAGTTTCAGATAAAGACCACATAATTTTATTCCACAGCCTGCCAACCGCGTAAACTTTTCTTGACTCACCCGGAAAATTCAGCAAGGACAGATTTTGTAAGGCAATAGCATCAATTGTTTTTGTTTACACCGAGATTCACAGCGATTTTCGATTGCAGACAAAGGAAATTCTCTCAACCAATAATTCAAAACAAAGAAAGCCGCAAAGCTTCTCTGAGACGTAGGTAGCTATCTCGCTCATTGTGCATTCCAGAAATTATTTTTAGAGCAAACATGAGCATATATCGAAAGAATGAGGATATATCTAAACATCTACCGCAGGCATTTTATTTGTTTTGTATAGAAACCGATTTGGAGGCCATTCAATTCTCGTGTTTAAGATATAATCAAAGCACTTATTGCTCGGTTTCTGAACAAAAAACATGTCTGCGGTAGATGTTTAGATGTATCCTCCTTCTGTTGATATCCGCTCATGTTTGCGTTTAAAAATCATTCTGGAAAGCACAACAAGCGAGCAAGCTTCCTGGGTCTCATCTAAGAGAAACTTTGCGGCTTTATTTGTTTTGAATTACTGGTTGAGAGAGTATCATTTGTTTGCGATCGCAAATCTCTTTGAATTTAGGTGTCAACAGAAGCAACTGATGCTATTGCCTTACAAAATCTGTCCTTGTTGGTATGTTCTGCTTATTCTTGCGAATTGTATACCTTCTAGCTTTACATTTAGGTTACGCATACCCGTTTAAGATCGTGCCATATCATTGCATAAGTTTATACATTTTTGAGTAATATGCATGGTATTCCAAGAAAGTGTGCCCAATTTTTGTGGCTGCCTTGGAGGAGCTGTACCTTCTGTCTGTTGTCTTGTTGTGCAGTTGCATAGGGAAGGTCTCAGGTCTTAGTTTCAGACCTTGGTTTTGCCAATCTGACAAGTCATTCCTGATCTGTGGCATACAAAATATAAAAATGTGATTGCTTTCAAAACATCACTTTCTTTTTTGTACTCCAAAAGTGCTTAAGTAATGCAAAGAAAGTTTTTATTGCCCACTAAGGATTTAAAAGTTGTAAAAGTTTTTTCTTGCTTACTGATGAATCAAGGGAGTACTTGGGGGGTCCATGCTATTACTTCTTTTCTAAAGCCGAGACATTGAGACTGATATTTTGGATACATCCAAATATTTTTATTTATTTCTGGGGCCCTTATGGAGAACAAAATTTATTACCTGACTGAAGATTCAAAAATGAGGTGATACAGAATTCCGCCACTCTTATTGGTTAATCGCACATTTCCTGCGGGTCTCCCGTAGCCTTTTATAATACGATACAAGGACACGCTTCGTAGCCACAGCAACTGCTTTATGCCTGTGTAGATTTACAATAAACTCAAACGACAAGACAGTAACAAAATGTGTTTGACTGAATGATACGAGTCAAAATTAGAAGCTATCATGTAATAAAGCTCAAACTAACCGGTTTGATGTTGTACAGGAAAATATAAAGCCCTCGGTCTTAATGCACAGACCTCGCAAGCTTGGTCTGCATCGGGCTTTATATTTTCCTATACAACACAAAACCGGTTTGTATGTGCATAGTATTAATTACGCACTGAATGGCACCAAATTACGAGATGCTTCCTTTCTTCGGATTCATGGACCCAAAACATAGGCGGATTCAGACTGATGCAATAGGGGCTCGAGCCCCGGTCAGACTTTCATATATTTGTCAAAATTTCATAAATTTGTCAAAATTTCATAAATTTGTCAAAATCTATAAACCAGTGTCTCTTTATTTCAAAATATGATCTGTGACATCATTTTCTTACTTACAATGCACATAAAAATTTGATGTTAATTATCATTATTTTTGCAACCACCTCTACGGATTCCCCAATGAAAATAGGGTCAACTCGATCTTTTAATACTATCCATACTACTTTAATTGGGGGTGTTTTCAACCGGTATTTATCAAATTGCTATCTCAATTTTATTGTAAATATCCTATTTATTTATTTATTTTTATTTATTTATTTATTTCTTTGTTTATTTCTTTATTTGTTTATTTATTTATTTATTTATTTATCTGCATTTCTTTTTTTGGCCATTATAATTTTTCCTTTTTTTTGCGTGGCAATTTTTACGTACTTACTTACTTACTATCATGTTGTATTTCTCAACAGAAAACTTGTTGTTTAGCGCTTAATCAGCCTTCATCAGTTCGTCCACAAATCACAGATTATTTCAATGCTCCCTTGCAGAGCAGAAAGCTCCATCTCAAAACTCCATTAACTCCATCATGAACTTTCAAGGTTGTGTCTTTCCTCTGCTGTTTCACAACATTTTGCCAATAGATTGGCGTGGCCTTAATTCCAGGTAACAGAAGGGCGTTGTCACGAAGCAATTTTCCCTTGTGGAAACATTAATTTTTGTCTTCTTCTTAAGCCTGGTTTTCATTAAATCGTAATTCATCGCCGATCATTGTCTTACAGCATCGCCGATGATCGCCGATGCTCTAAGACAATAATCGTCGATGAATTACGATTTAATGAAAACCAGGCTTTATGCGCAGACCCCAAATATTGACTTAGCTAAAGATTTTGGGTCCCAAATGCCGGTACAGACGCTCCCCCACCGTATTGAAAGTTGATAATTACCCCCTGGGGATAGCATTGAGCTATTCAAAGGTAAAGACATGCAAATGAAGCGCTTGAGATCTATTTTTCAAGGCTTACGTGATTCTGATAGTTCTGGCGACCAAAAAGTTATATTTTTGAAGCAATCAAGACTCTAATATGAATCCTATCCTATGCAACTGAATCAAGAACAGAGCAGTGAGACGCACATATCCTCCGCAGTAGTCACAAATGCGAGATGCAATCTTAATGAAATCCAGCAGAGCTGAACAAATTTTGATTTCTCAAAGATTAGACTGAGTTTTGGCTACCTTAACTTTACCATAGCTTGATACCGGGTTATTATTAAAAACACAGGGCGATTGAAAGGCTACTGCTACCTGAGTATATAGCAATGATATTTTGATTGATTGAATGATTGAATGATTGAAATATATAGCATGATTGAATAGCTTACATGTTCAAGTATTTTTAGAAAGTTTTCTGGCTAAAATCGGCCATTCCGTACAGATTCTGTAAGCGATTTTCTAAAATGAATCCCTTTGAGAAACCTTTTAAGACATGCTAAAATTGGAAGCAAGAATCCCTAATGTGTTAACCTCACAGGGATGACGTTCAACACGCTTTAGCACATGCTTTCCTCTTGGCGGGTTCAAAAGTCTTCTCCCTAGTGTGAATAACTTATTCAGGGCAATTCCATTCTCCCATGAGGATAAAATACATGAATACATCCAAGAGTCATTATTGCCAGGAGGGGGGAACAAAGGAAAATTTTGCTTGGTGTTTTTACTCATCTTTGCAAGTTTTCGAAAGGGGCTTTCGACGGAAGGAATGGCCGATTAAAGCCGCGTAAATTGCTGAACCTAATTTGATATATCGGGGATAAAATAAGACAGTTTTCAACATCATTGCTTTGATATTCAGGGAGCAGGATTTTTTCAAACCCCGGCGTTTTTTTTTGACGCAACCGGTAGATTTATAAAGCTGTGCAAAATTAAAATCCCCATCGCGCAAGGTTAACTTGAATTTGAACAATCATTATTGTATTTTAATATCCTTATTTGTGCTGGTTCGCATATCATTGTACTTCGACGCTGCATTTAGCGACATATTATTCAATGAAAAGATATTTTTACATGCATATTTAAACATTCCAGCTAACCTCTTTGTTATTGTTGACTCTTTCTTAACATACCAAGATGGCTCATGTTATTATTGACATGGGGAGCTTGAACTGAGAAATCTATCAAGGGGTCAAACAGAAATCGAGTGGACTAAGGCCCTGTTTATATGGGGAAAAACACCTCACCTGCCAGACCCGGAGCTGACAGGCGAGGTGAATTTCAGTCACTGTTTACATGAGATTGTTCACCTCAGCTGTCAGCCCCGGGGCTGAGAGGCGAGGTGGAGTAAAGTCTCTCTTCCGTGAAATCAGAATGAACTGACCAATGAGAATCAACGAATAATTTCATTTCACCTCACCATACCGATGGTGTTTCGTTTATATGGAAAAATTTCACCTCACCCAGGTGAGATTCCACTTCTGGTGAAGTGGGATTTCACTATACCGGTGGTGTTGCGTTCGTCATGTAAACGCGAACTGAAAATACAAAGGATTCTTTTGGAAGGTGGAATCTCACCTCTCAGCCCCGGGTCTGGCAGGTGAGGTGTTTTTCCTCATATAAACAGGCCCTAAAAAGAACTTCATATGTTTGAAGATTCGTTATGCGGAGAATATCTCAGGTAGTCTGCTGGAATTAATCACAGTTTGATTAAAGAACAGGTGGGGGTTTATGAAATCATCGTCTAACAGCACCTTTCTACAAAACCGAAACATAAAACTCTAAAAACTCAAGTTGAATACTTGAAGCTAAAAATTCGGAATGATGAGCTCGATGTTGTGCAAAAAACAAAATATCTTGGGGTGCAGATTGACTACAAGTTGGATTGGAAGGAACACATTAAGACAGTTTCCTCAAAGGTCTCAAGGGCAATTGGCTCCTTGAAACATGCGAAATCATTTTTGCCAGAAAAGAGTTTGAGAACTATGTACACAGGAACTGTTGAGCCACATTTTCGCTATTGTTGTTCTGTTTGGGGCTGTTGTGGTCTGACTGAGATTAATCGGTTGCAAAAATTACAAAACAGGGCTGCACGTATCATAACTGGCAGTCGCTTTGATTCACCGGGCCTGCCACTTGTAAAAAGACTTGGCTGGAAGACCATAGATGAGCTAATCAATAGTGAGTCTAATATCATGGTCTTCAAATCCCTACACGGCCTTGCTCCACCATACATGCATAACCTATTCACAAAGACATCCCAGTTAACCTCGCGGAATCTTAGGAATTCGGCAACTGATCTAAGGATACCAAAGAAAAATTCAACAAATGGGCAGAAATGTTTCTCTTTTAGAGGTGCTAAATCTTGGAATGGCCTCTCAGCCGAGCGTAAGCAGGCATCCACTATTTATAAATTCAAAAAACTCAATAAACAGTAGGTGTAAATATGTATTTGGATTTCATTTTATTGTTAATATTTATTTCAGATCATAGGGTTTTATTAGTATTTTATGAAAATTGTAATTAAGTTAGTTTAGTCTTTTTTCTATTATATTTTAATTTGTAAATTTGATAGTGGAGGGCCCCTTGAAAATCATCATTGATATTGATGAAGGGCTACCTTCCTTAAAAATTTGAAAATGAAATGAATCGCAAAATGAGCAACCTTGGCAACTTCCGAGCACTAATCGTGAGTTCTTTCCTAGTTATGACACCTCTAACTGCCATAAATATGTGAAAGAATTTTTGTAAGTTATGCCAAATGTCGTCGCAATTTTATATTTTGTACGAGTGTGCAATAAGGTGGCTTGCACGTTGTGAGTAGCATATCAACATATTTCGCAGCCTCATTCATGTCGAAGTGAAGTGGTGTCATGGACAATGACGTCATTTCGCTGTGCGCACCATTCACAACAGCGTAATCTTTTGAATAATCAACAATAATACCAACCCGGATTTGTCCTCTGTCAATAACCAAAAGACTGAAGTATTATTTGTGATTTGTGTTCTATTCTTTCCGAGCACTGGAAATATGAGTAGACTTGATTCTACCGAAATTTATTTTCTTCAAAACGTGGGAAAAGGGTTCGCCTCACCAAAAGCAACATCCAAATATATTTGATTTCTCTCAAGAAGGCATAGAAAGTGAAATTGCTAGATTTGACAAGATTTGACAAGAGAAAGAGATTTGACAAAGAGATTTAACTAGAGAAATGACGTGACGAGTGTGACGTGAGAAATGACGATGGGGATGTGTGGAAAAACTCTCTAGAAGTCGTAGATATCTACAAATTCCAAGAGTACTGTAGCTCGAAGTTACCCTGGGTACCAGACTCTTTCTAAAAGAAAATTGAGAGAGAGATAGAGTCTGGTACCCAGGGTAGCTTGAAGTATGCAAAGCCAAGTTTCTTCTTCTCTGGTGTTATTAACCGGAAGGATATCCCTGACAGCATTCGAAAGACAGAGCCAATTGGTCGTTTTCAAAGTGAGTTTAGAGATTATCTCTTGAACCTATTCGCGCAGAAGACCCAAACAATTTCAATTGAAATATAATGAAATTTCAGACCATCTCAAATCAAAGTTGGCCTAAATGAAAATACAGCTTCAAAGTGCAGCAACCATGGTGTAGCAACCACAGTGCGGTAACCATAGTTGAACTGAGCAGCTCAACAATGACAAATTTTGTAATATTTTAGTAATAGTTACTTTATTTGACACCTCAATTCAAAGCGTTTAGCGACTGAAGGGAGACAATTGAAATGCTCTCAGCCAGTAAATCAAAACAAACGCGGTTGCTAAATTTGCCATCAAACCAGTTGGGCAAACTCTCGCCTTGCGCAGAGATTTATATCTTGGTTTGCATGCGATCAGTTAACTTCAACCAGTCACAGTACGCTCTTTGAGGCTCTTTGTCAGCATATTTTGTCCGAGTGTGAACGGCTGTTCTTTGCAGCAGGATAATTCAATTAGTTCGAAACAAGAGAATCAATAAAGAGATAAACAATTAACAAATGACATGCGTCATGAAGTTTCCTTTCTTTATTCGAAGAACAGGTGTTTACGTCCATTGCAATGAGGAAGCGAAACGGCAGCGTCGTAAATTGTCAGAGTGAAACAACATGCTGAAAAAGACGACTTCAAGCAAAAGTCAGGTAAGTTAACAAAAACAACACTTCATTGCAAAGTTTCACAGAAACGTTGGCCTAGTTCTGGCAGTTTAAAGTTTCTGTATATGAATTAGGAGATGTTTCATATGTTTAGACAAGGTCGATTGGAATCAAATGCTGTTCTGCGTTTATTTCTGAAGGATAGTCTGTACCCTACCTGGATCAGAGTGTTGTTTTAGTAATTTTAGAAATGATGAAATATTTTTAAAAGAGTATAAAATATTTACGTATTTTATTATCATGCTTGAAAGTTATGAAAATCAAATAAAAGAAAACCAGAATGGAATCAGACTTTTATCCGCTTTTTCTTTCTTGTCTCTTCATTTTTCGTTTTTCAAAAATAAACATCTTTGGTCCAAGGGCGAAAAGGTCTGCTTTAGTCTCTCTCAAATTGTTAAGATCTTTTGCACCTGATAAAGAGTTCTCGAATTCTGTAGAATTCAAAACAAAAGAATTCTCAAATTTCAAATAAACATTTTCCCAAAGAATTTCTAAGGATTCTTAGGTAAAAAAACAATGGTAATGTGGAATATATGATTAGCTGAAGCTGTTGTTTTTATCTAAGGGAACGTTTTACGAGCCACTTGCTGTAGTTTTTTTATAAAATACCTGCTTAGCTGTGAATGCTTGCAGGTTTATTTTGTATTCTGGCTTGCTTCCATGTATTTCCTTTGACTCGATCAAATTCAGCTTCAATTAGATATGATATATAAAAGATTAGTCAGACAAATGTGGGGTGTTTCGCGGACAGTGAAGTCGCATTTAAGGCCAATTTCAAGTCAGTGGAATTTTGCGAGCGGACAGAATTTTAGACAATAATAGGTTCGTCAGCCGTAACTATCTATTCAATTTCAAAGCGACGTTTTCTCTAGCCTGAGTGCAGGCTCTTGACAAAACATTGAAAAGACAGATTCCAGCAAACAATAAAATTTCCGCCTGCTCGCAAAATTCCACTGACTGGAAATCAGCCTTTTTTCTATGTAGTAAAGAGTCTTAACTTCGATCATAAGTCTTTCCCCATCGAAATCAGTCCCTGGGGGGGGTGTACTCCCATTATGGCCTAACAGGGGGTCCGGTCGGTTTGAGGGTCCTGCCAAATGGCTACCAAATGGCCCAATTTAGAGAATAACGCTACCACTTGGGGGTATTTCTAGTTGTTACTACCCTTTAGGAGGTAATTCTAACCGACTGCTGAGCTGAGACCCAGACTTACTACGAACAACGAAGAAGATACTTTTAGTTCTTATGCTACCATTTGGGGGTTATTGTAAAAGAGACACTACCATTTGAGAGTAATTTTTAACTTTTTAGCTTTGGCCCTATTAAACCCTGACTGGACCCCCCTGTCAGACTTTAATGGGAGTACCCCCCCCCGGGAATCAGTCATTTGATGCATTTGGTAAAAAAGATCTTCTTCGTAGTAAGAATTTGTATCTTCTACAAAACCCCTTCGCAAAAGTTATCTTGGCAAGAGTTACAGGAACACACCTGATATTACTATAGCAAAATGAAATCGTTAGGAGACAGTACTTTCTCCCCAGGGATGTCTTATCGTAATTTGCCCCCACCTGCGTGGAGAGTGTGTTTGAAAGTCAAAACATCAATAATGCGTACCTCTTTGTCTTACGAAGAAATTTCTTTCAAGCAGATCAACTCTCTGTAAATCGCAATGAGACTTTTTGCATTGAATAGTGTTGTATGCAAGTTGCATGCAGCACTTTTCAGTATCCCCTGCTAATAGCAAGTGTACCTGCAGCTCTGGAAAGGCTAAAATGCTTAAGGGCTTGGTCTAAGATTTTATCAGTTTGATCTTTTTTAATAATGAAAGGTTTTATGATCTATTGGCTGCGTGACAATATTTAGTTTACAATGATCGAGTAGTTAAATGCGACAAAACAGTCCGACAAAAGCCCCACGTTTTTTCTGACTCACCCAGTATTCCCCTCAATGCAATCCAGTCATGCGTAAATGAAATTTTATTCATTCAGCTTATGACTTCAAAGACAAGGGACGTGTTAGGTCACCTGCCCCAATATTTAAAGAGAATCGACATGGTTAAAAGCTGGCCCGGGCCAGGTCAAAAATATGATCTATTGTACTTGGTGGTTTCGACGCATCCGGTTCCCGGGGGTACTATACATATTTTGGGTATGGGGACGTGCCATCGGGAAGGGTATCGATTTTCACGATTTTGGTATAAGGAACGGTATCGATTTTCATGATTTTGGCATAAGGAACGGTATCGATTTTCGCAATTTTCGCAATTGGTATAGGGTCGGGTATGCATTTTCGGAAAATTGGTATAAATTCAGGTATATATTTTAGATAAATTGGTATAAAGTCGGGTATACATTTTGGAAAAATTGGTATAAGGAACGGGTATGTGTTTGAAACCTCGATGGCACATCCCCGTCCAAAATCTGGTCAAGTACCCCCCCCCCCCGGGATCCGGTTTCATTGTGTAGCTAAAGAAACAATGGATTTGTGGGCGTTTCTTTAGCCTATTTATAGTGGCGACGAGATATAGCTATGTCTATTCCCTTTAAGAAGAAAAAGCAAATGAATCCAACTCAACACTGTTACATGTTCTTTATATTCAACACAAACATTTTACAACAGACATTGCATCATAGCTATGTCATGGTCTTTACTTGCAGACCATACGATTAGATTCAAACTAAAAATTCGACAATGCAAGAAGCTACAGAGAAACAATGTTTACTTTGATACATACTGGAGCCAGTCTCACATTTTACTTCAACGTAAGGATAGGCAATCATTGTGGAAAACAGAATAACCCAGCCGAGAGAACAACAAATCAAAAGCATCAATTGCTTTTTGTCATTACCCCAGCCCATATTCGCCATCCTCAAATACTAAAAGGTGTGTTGCAATGTGTGTCAGTGGTCGAGCCAGCGCTCAAAAAGTGATGGGATCTGGGGCATTGCTCAAGAAAATATGCACAATTACACCATTCAAGCTCTAAGAAAACGCAGGTTCCATCCTCCTTGCAAACTTAGATTAAATATTTGCTGAGAAAATAACTACGCATATGTAGATTGTTTAATTACAACAAAATTGCTTGATCTGACTTGCCTTTCCTGAGAGACTAATCTTATTGCATTTTATGCGAATCCAGGGACGTAGGAAACATCACAAACTTGGTGGGGGGGCACAACACTTCGAGGGCACTTTTTCCGTAAGAAAAAGGGGACATTTTCTAAAAATAAAAAGGGCACTTCTTTGTTTGTTGCAAAATCTTGGAGGAGGGCACGTGCACGCCACATCTATGTGTGAATCTCAGGAACCATCTTTTAGAAATGTAAGAGGCCCAGACTCTCCCATTCTTCCCGTGACTCCGCCATTTATGTGTGCTATGTCGTATTGCTGATCTTGTGACCAAAGTAATATGACACAAATAAGCATAAGCATATAGGACACTTAATCTTTGCCTTTAAAACAGACTTTACTGTTTAATAAGACCAAACTCTGGAATGCCCTCTAACTTGATTTTCATTTTCAGGTGAAGACCAACTGAGTAATATAAAGAAATAAACATGGGGGCTGCTGAATCAAGCATAATTCCAATGCCTATGGGATTTGACTATATGTGTATTACATTCAGAGCAATGAGTCGAATTAGAATGTTTTATGCAACAAAGCAAGAGATTGATATAGTCAGGGAAACTGTGAAGAGATTTTGCCCAAGAGGTAAGTCAGTTGGTAGCTCACAAACAATTTGCTCTCAAGCCATTAAACTGATAATACAGTGTTCGTGTTGCAGACTGCTGACATTTTTGTATCTATGTATGTTTAAGAAAATTATGTTTCTATCATGAATGTCAGTTTACAGTAGGTACATGATGATCATCACATCTACAAGGAGATTTGAATGTACTTTTCGTTGGAATGAAGAATGGTAAAGCCATCTGTATACCATAATAAAAATTCTGCCATACGTGAGTTATCTTCAAGAAACCATTTAAGGAATCAAACTTTTGGACAAGAAATCGAAGACACCTAATAACTATTGGCAAAACATTGATTAATTGACATTTTAGCTTACGTTTCTTTGTGCTTTTCTATTTTCAGTGAACTTAAGACTTCCGGGCGAAAAACTTTCGGACATCACCAGATTTCGGAAAAATAAACTTTCAAGCAAAATTTTGCCCGAATGCTTGATCGTCTGAAAGTGTTCAATTTTAATGTTGAATTCTGCCGTACATCATACACAAAAAAGTTAAGATATCATAACATTAGAAAAAGAGGAAATCTAATCAAAAGTGTACAATACAATAAAAACGTAACAGTTAAAAAATTTGATTTAAAACACCCTCAGTTTAAATAGCATGGATGGCATCAAAATATCAGTGCCACCTTATTTTTGCATAATGGTCCCTCAGAGATGTCTTTGAAAGAGAATTTTTCACCCAAGAAAAACAGTATTTATTGCTCAAAAGTTGAGAGTGCTGAAGCATTTTCAACATTGCTAATGGTTTGTTCTGTTACAGTTTTTAGAATTTTAATTTTAAGATCTTTAGGGACAGTGCAAACTTTATTTTGTAACATGGCCGATGCAAAACGTAACGGGGCAACTACTTTTTTTGAGCTTGTACACAATTGCGTCAACACGTTTTATTAACCAAATATGATTGGCCTTGAACGGGGCAGTAACTTTTTATGAGCTCAAGATAGGGTGAACTTCTAAATGTAGAATGGCTCACCTTGAGGACAAAATTCTGAATCATATGAATTGAGAAATGGATGCAGATGTGTACAAATGACGCCAAATTTCCTTGTTAGTTCCTTGCAAGGAGGATTCATCAGTAATTAAGAAAAACTCTTATATTATAGAAATGAAGTGCTTTTCTTATAGTCTTTAGCTAAATTCATCGATGGTGCCATGTACAACATCTGTTGTTCATGAATACGGGGCAGATGTATTTGCAGTTGCATTTTTTGTAATGATTTCTTACGGGGCGAGCAGCTTTTTCTGCAACGAATTTTCTTCTCCACCGGGCATGCATATGATATGATAAATTTTGCGCTGTCCCTTAAAGAGCGTGCCCTATATCTTATGCTTGAGGCTGCTAACTCGTTCACTCCACCAATATATTTTGAAAAGGAGCTTTTTATCCCAGAATTTAAACTACCTTCTGTAGCCCTTTCCTAAAGGTGCTTTCACAGGATCGTGGCTGCGGATAAGCTAATTTCTCATCGCCAATTACGGAATATCAGTAAAAATGTGAAAAATAGCCCAATAAGACAGGGGCGGGTCCAGCCCGAAGTTGAAGGGGGCAACTTAAAGAAGGGGTGCCAAAAGCATGATGGAAAGTGAGCGCGCAGAAGGCGCGAGAAAACTTTTAGGACATTATGCGAGAGAGTTCTCTGATTTTTCTACTGAATAACGCCGTAGTTTATACGTTTCCCCCCATTCGTAATGAAACAATGAAAACAGAGTGCATCTGGGTCAGGATGAGGGCGCTGTTCATGCCAAAAGGGAAGCAAAAGCTTAGTTTCATCATGAAGGGGAGGGGGCAGTTGCCCCCATCTGCCCCCCCCCCTAAATCCACCACTGCAATAAGATCATTTTATGAAAGAACATGCATTCAAATGAGAGCAAACATACAGGATTACACCAGGCACCAAGGTAAACCAAAAGCATGACCAAAAAATGATAATATTAATCTTTTATTCAAGGCATACAAGGAGAGAAGATGAAATGTGGCAGTGCGTATCAATTCAAGTTACATGGTACTCCATTCGCACCGGGGACGTCTGCGGAGGAGGCTGTCAACATACGAAAATTAGCAACACAGTTACTCTTTCACTTATTCAACCAAGGCTGTAAGTTAGTAATTTCGAGCGACCTATCGCAAACAATAGACTTGACAACTTGGATTTTCCACAGGGAGCAGGTTCAGCCTTCCCAATTTGGGTTTGCTTGCGTTGGAATAAGCAGCACTGATAAACTTCAGCTGGTTGATTTTCCGTCTGGAATGTATCAAATTTTACAAGGGGTCGTTGAGAGAAACTGGCCGCAAACAATTCAGAGTACCAGGCGGCTTGGAGATGCGTATGAAATAAAGTTATGTGGAAGACCTTGGATGTCGGCTAAAGGCTTTGAGAATATCCAGTCCAGAACACTGGTTAAAGCAATAATTAATGAACTGTATATGCGACAATGGGTATTATATGGCAGCTGTAACTTAAAGGGCACTGCTGATACTTTGATTTTTAGGTATGATCCTACAATACCCACTGATGGCTCACGAATGGCTGGCTTTGTACTGAGTTTGAACAGGAATGACCGACTGAGGTGCATTGACGCTCCTCCTGATGCTGTTGCCAGCGTCAAAGATATGTTGGTACAGTTTTGGGCACGCGGCATCCAAGAGGAAAAGCAGAAGCTTAATGCATACGAGTTCAAACTAGCTGGTACCCCCTGGTGGGCTGACGGTTGTATGACTGTTGATACCAGATTCCTAATGTGCAAGATCTTTGAGGGATTGTGGAGTATTGGTTGGCGTGTTCAGTTAGCTATTGATTTGACAAGGAAACCAAATGACAAAAGCGTGATTACTTTCCAGAGAACTGCCCCAATGCAAGTGCCAATATTCTGCCTATCGCTCAACTCAACGGACAAGATACGTGTCATCAATGCCCCACCAAGTGTCACACAGGCAGTGGTGTCCGAAATCAGAAGGTTGTGGATGTTTGGCATTGCAAGAGAAGGACCGTATTGATTTTGATTTTTATTTATTTATACAGGGTAAAATACATTCAGTAATTTTAAAAAAAACTGATTTACAATGTGCCCTGTCTAAATTACCTACGCTAATTAACATGGAATTTAAAACAAAATAAACGAAAAATTAATACACAATATATTCTGGTTAGAAAAGAAAAAGTTTTATGCTGTATAGGAACTTTCACACCCTTTGATTTTTCAAAGATTGTTTCAGCAAATTTTTGAAAGTAGCCAGTGAAGGGGCATTCTTTATTTCAATGCTTAGTTTATTCCACACGGTCACACCTCGGTATGAGAAACTACGTTGCCCATAAGAGGTTGCAAAGCGAGGTATTCTAAGATCTGTGCCGGTATTACGGAGAGACCGTGAAGTGTTTTCCGACAATTTTGTAAACATTCGCTGCATATATTCAGGAGCTAACCCATGGAGAGACTTGTAAACTGTCGTTGCAGTTTCAAATTCGATCATTTCTTTTATAGTTAACCACCCTAGGCTTCCAATCAAAGGAAGAGATGATGCATCGTAAGAGCTGTTGGTAACGATTCGTGCAGCACGGTTTTGCAGCTTTTGCAGCTTATCAAGCAGGGTTTCTCCACAACAGCCCCACACCGAGCAGCAGTTTCTGAAATGCGGTTCAACAATACTTGTATACATGTTTTTTACTATTTCTAGTGGGAGATATTTTTTAGCATATTTAAGCATGCCCATTGCTCTGGATATCTTACCCATAGCAAAAGTTATATGTTCTCTCCACTTAAGTTCTGAATCAATCTGAACGCCAAGATACTTATTAGATGCAATCATGTCTATGTTATCCTCGTTTATATTGAGACTGATCTTAGGATCTCCATTGTCCATATGATGTTTTTTCAAATTACTTGAGGAACCAAGGATCATGCTTTGTGTTTTAGCTACATTAAGGGAGAGTTTATTGCCTCCCAACCAAATCTGAAGCCTCTTAAGGTCTGAATTGATTGCTTCATTTATCTCGGCTACGGATTTTGATGAGTAAGAAATGCTTGTGTCGTCGGCATACATGGTCACTTTTGTGCTTTGCAACGCACAGGGCAAATCATTTATGTATATCAAAAATAGAAGTGGACCGAGGCACGATCCTTGCGGTACGCCGCAGTTCACGTTTGCTATTTTTGATGTATGTCCATTTACTTTACAGCATTGCTTACGATCCTGTAACGTATGGGGCAAGTATGGAGGTAAAGCTGAAAGGCTACCCTTGGTCATCCGAACTTAATGGCCATGATGGTACACATGGCCGCGTTCTGTTGATTCACTTAATCAGGCTATTAGCTGGTATGGGATGGTTCCTGATCCTGTCAGCTGATGTATCAGCGAAGTATGTGCATCGGAAGAATGCTCCTGACTACCCGATTGATGTCCATAGTTGGTGGTTTACGCAGATGGGTCAACTAGCGCCTGCTCCCAACGAGGAATTGGCCACCGCACCACCCATGGCACCTGGACAGTTTGCACCATCTCATTTTGGCATGGAAGGGCAGGCAACCTCCATGTTTGGAGCTGGGCCGTCACCTTTTAGTGTGATTTCACAAGCCCCGCCTTCTTATTCTGATTTACATAAGTGATTTTACCAACTTCAGAGATATAGATTTTGTTGAGGCTGAAGCTGAGGCTCATATACTAGCATCAGTCTGGTTTTCGGTCTTTACACTCAGTCGTCAACAGCCTTATGGCTAGCAAAAATAACTGGTATTTGAATATAGATAAGGACAAGTACTTTGATTTGATTTTCATTTGCCTAAAAAAGCGTTTGATACAGTAAATCATGATATCTTACTTAAGAAGTTAGAAAAATACGGAATAAGTTGATTAGAACTTGGTTTACTGCCTACTTGATAGAAAGCTGTTCTGCAATGTAAATTCCACCTCCTCTAGTATTAAGGATTTAAGTCGTGGTGTCCCCCAGGGCTCATGTCTTGGCCAACTTCTATTCCATATTTACATAAATGATCTGCTATGCTGCCTAAAGAAATGAAAGGTCGTCATGCACGCTGATGATACTGCGATTTCACACTCCTCGTATTGCCTTTCTAAACAGCATTATGATCTAAAACCAGGATCTCGTGAATTTACATAACTGGCTACCTGGCAATACAATGTCTCTAAACGTTGTAAAAACACAGTCTGATTTTTGGATCCAGACCAAATGTGCAAAAGAGCGCAAAGTAGACTGATGTTAAGCCTAATTTTGAAATGAGTGATCAAATGATCAATATGATAACCAATACTAAGTATCTGGGAATTCAAATTGATGAGAAACTCCAATGGGATCGCCATATTGAACAAGTTAAGGCTAAGTCACTACGAGCTCTCGGTCTTATTACGCGTGCCAAGAAATTTCTTCCATCAGCTGATCTGCAGAAAATGTATAGAGGAATTATTCAGCCACATTTCAGTAATTGCTGCTCAGTTTTGGGTTATTGTAGCGAAACCAAACTTAATTCGCTCCAAAAGATTCAGAATAGAGCTGTAAGAATAACTAAAAATAGTCCTTACGATGCTTCTGCTGTCCGTTTGCTCCAAAATCTTGGCTAGCCATCAATTAAGGATCTTATCAGAAAAGAAACAGCAACGCTGACCTATAAGGCACTGAACTCACTTGCTCCTCAATATTTAGGGGAACTTTTCAGTAAATGCTCTGAGGTTAGTGATCGCAATCTTCGCTCTACTGAAGCAAACTTGCAGATACCTATCTTAAGAACATGAACAGGCCAAAAAGCATTTTCTTATCGTTGAGAAAAATTGTGGAATGAGCTGAATAAGGAAAGTAGATTCGCACCGTCCCTGGCTACCTTTAACAATTCCATATATGAGAGGTACATTCTATTTTCATAGTTCCGTTATGCTCTTTCGCATTTACCTTATTGCACATTGTAATTCTGCTTTTCTGCTTTTGCACAGGTCTATTTGTAAAACTGTAATCTGTATAGAAATTTAACAATTAATGTATGCTAATTCCATAGACAATAGAAAACACTTCAATAAACAATCAAAATAGATAAAGCAATGACATTAATAAGGACAATAGAGAGCTTGATAATATTGATATTGTGACGGAAGCGCCATAAATTTCTACCGACAAAGTGCGTTTACACGATGCAGCAGAATTTGAAAATGGCAGAATTAAAAACTTTGCCGTCTTCTTAACCGATAAAAAATTCTGCCAGTAGAATTTGGAAATTGAAGAGGATGAGAGGGAGATGGGAGGCTAAAACGATACATTTTTATGTCGTTCTTCAAATACCGGCATAGTGTTACCCTGGGTACTCAATGAGGCTCTGGTACCCAGGGTAGCATCGCGTAAACGGGGTCACATTCCAATATCTCAAGTATTCATCGCATAACATCATCCGTCTTTTATCAAATATTTTGCACTTTCTCTTTATGTATTGGAAACATTTTAGAAAAGATTTTACATGGCTGAGTTTTTGGAAAGGGTTCGTAAAGTTTTTAAACAGTAATGGCCACATTGGGTCCTTTACAGGTGCGTTGAAATTCATGAAAATATGTCCAATATGAACTCAAATTTAGCCTAAATTGGAAGTACAGCTTCACAGTACAGTAGCCATAGTGCAGTAGCCACACTGCGGTGACAATAGTTAAACTGAGCTGTTCAACAAGGACAAATTTTGAAATACAATAGCAACAGTTGCTTTTATTGACACCTCAATTCTAAGCGATTAACGACTGCAGACAAGGGAATTCTCCCAACCAAAACAAATACGGCCGCAAAAGTTGTCCCCAAGCTAGTAGGGCGATCTCTCGTCGCCTTGCGTTGAAATTTATATGTTAGTTTGCACGCAATTAGTTAAATTCAACCAATCACAGTTCGCTGTTTGAGGCTGTTTGTCAGCATTTTGTCAGCATGTTATTTCCAGCAAGATGATTCAATTAGTTCGGAACAAGAGAATCAACAAAGAGAATCAACAAAGAGAATCAACAAAGAGATAAACAATCAACAAATCACCCATTACATCGTGAAATTCGTTTTCTTTGATTCGAAGAACAGGTGCTGGTGTCTGTGGCAATGAGGAAACATCAGCATCGTAAATTGCCAGAGTGAAACGACACACTGGGAGAGAAAGCTTCAAGCAAAGTCAGGTAAGATTAACAAAACAAAATCTGTTTTCATTACAAAATTTTACAGAAACCTAGATCAAGATCTGACTGTTCAAAGCTTCTGTTTATGAATCATGAGATGTTTAGACTAGGTTGATTGGAATCTAATGCTGTTTTATGTTTATTTCTGAAGGGCACTTTGAATTTTACCTGGATCAGAGTATTTCTTAGTGTCTTTGAAAAATAAAAATATAAATATGAAATTGAAGAGAAAGAGAAAGAGACTTTCCTCTTCTTTCACTTTCCTTTGCCTTGGTTTTTTCATTTTCTAAGAATACTAAAATATCTTTGATCCATGATAAAAAGATCATCCTGACTGGTGCAGCAGAAATTTTGAATTTCCACTTGGATTGAAACATTCAAGATTCGTCAAGTGTCAGCCCGTCCTCGAATTATTAAACGATAATATGTTTAAAGGCTATCAAGTGAATAGATCAACTGACAAGAAATAGACCTTTATGCCCCATTCACACTGCAAGTTAAACCAGCTTCAACTAAACCAAGTTATCGAACTGGGCCTTCTGATTGGCTAATCTAACAAATCCAGTCATTTGATTGGTTGGAATTTAAAGTGGTTTAGATAGAGTTGGCTTAACTGTGTCATTGTGAATGCTATATTAGCTATTCTGAAAAGAATCAGAATCAAACGATAGTTTGCTACATTCTATAGAAGTTTCGAATGTGCTCGATAGTGATAGAAGCTCTAACGCTAATCGATCGAACCTCGCGTATATAATTGTATAAACATAACGCTCGATCTAGACTCTTTTGTAGGATAGCTAACAGGTCTATTCTCGAGATTTGTAGAATCAAAATCAAAGAAACTCTCAATTTAGACAAGATTATATGACTATAGTCCCCAAGAATCTCTAAGAATTCATAGGCAGAAGACAATAGTAATGTGGAATAAATGATAAGCTGATAAGCTGAAGAATCAGCTGGTTTTCTTTCAACAAAGGGAACTTTCTCGAGTCACTTGCTGTATTTTCTCATGTAAAACACCTGCTCCAAATTGAATACATGCAGGTGTGATCTGGTATTAGATTTGTTGGAGATGTTCAAATTGTTTTATGATAGAGCTTTTTTTCAATTAACTCGATGTTTGGACCATAGAAAATATCGTACTCAAGAAAGGGCATTACGCATATCATACAAAGATTACGGGAATGATTTTTGCTTTCTCTTGGAGCCGACCAAATCGGTATCAATCCATGTAAGAAACCTGCTGTTGTTAATGACAGAAATGCATAAAACCAAATTCAATGGAAACCCACCTTTCATGAAGGATATTTTCATTGAACGAAATATTAGCTACAATCTAAGGCGTGGCAATGATACTCAACTTCCAAAGGTACGGACTACGTCCTTTGGAATTGAGACCATAGCCTACCTTGGAAATAAACTATGACAGCTATTACCACTAGAAATAAGACAATCCAAAACGAATTAGATGCTGGAAAGGTGATAAGTTCAACTGCAGGCTCTGCAAGACATATATTCCTAAAGTGGGGTTCCTAATAGCCTCTAGGATCCTAACAGGATAGATGTTTTTATCACGTTATCTTTCTGTATATATACCCACTTTACTTTTCTTTTTTATAAATTTGTTTTATATATTTGCAAAAATTCTAAAGTAGAAGTAGGCCTTGATTAGCTGTAAAGTAGAGCACTGTCGCCCTGAATGGGTCTAATCACAAATAGAATTGATATTCTTATTAAATACTATGACTCTCTGAAATGTTTTCTTCGTGGATGTAGACTTCATTTCCTTGCCAACCGTTATTTCTAAGCAGAAAATATTTTTACTCGAGTTTGCTTCCAAAACTGTGGCTAACATCAGCAGCACTCAAAACAACAGCTTGCCTCAATTTTCGCCTTGAATGGGTCTAAGTATTGTCAGGGCCTCAGTAAGGAAACTGTACTAGCAAAGAAGCCAGGAATCTCGCTACATTTACTATACTGAGTAGACTTTAAGAAAATGTGTATGGCATCCGGTTTTTTACATTATTGACAACACAAGACTTTGGCAAACAGATCGTGCCTTTCCTGCGCCGATGAAGCTCAAATTTACGTAAAACTCAACCGTTGCAGTATTCCTCAAAGTTGAAGAGACACCTAAGTTGATGAAACGCTAGAAATATATCAAAGTAAGTAAAGTAGCACCTTTCTAAACTGACACAAAACCGGCACATATAAACTTTGACTCGCTACGTAGAGTCATTCGAAAAGAATAAACCCATTCAGGGCGAATTTTTCCCGATCTATCTGCCTCCTGAAAAATACCCATATATCGGCAACGAAAATTTGCAACTTGGTGCGATGAATGCTAGAATGTAATATTACAAGGTTGGTATGAACTGTGAAACAGTTTAACAGGATCTCAAATGTGCAAAAGTGGAAAAAATACAAGCTGACCCATTAAACCCAATATCAACGCGAACGGAAGATTTGACGAATCTTGCAAGTCCACGGAAAATAGCCTTCCCGAAAAGCTTCATAGTTTTTAGAAATAGCCTCTTTAACAAAACACAGGCAAAGAATATCATGAAGAAAAGAGTCAGCGAACCTTTCATTGGATTTTTGAAAAATATCAAATCCAGGAGCCTTGTATTTCACGTCGAAAGAGGAGCGTGTGATTCTGACGAATAACAATATTAGACCCCTTCAGCGCGAAAGTACGCTAGCTATTCTTTTAATTTAGCAAAATTTCAATCGGCGACAGGATTTTGTTGTCCCATCGTCTACCGATCAGCATGTGGCTTACAGCAATGTGGGTTTTGTTCTTATGGAAAGAATGATCCTTTACTGAAGTACTGACACCTGATTTTATGATACAGCAGTTCTAGAGAACTGATTTTTAAGGCATTTTAGAGCCAGAGGCTGTGGGAAAAAAGCAGCAGATGATTTTGGCCCAATAGATCTTTCGGATACATTGTAAAAAAGAATGCAAATCGAACGACAGATTGATAAATTTTGTAGAATGTTCGAATGTACACAATAGTGATAGAAGCTCCAACATTAACTAGACTGATGACGATGAGTCTCTGGTTGCCCTGTGCTCTTTGAATTCATGATGGCCCTTCGGGCAATAGAGACTCATAGTATTACTCTGAAAAACTTGGCCCGATTTAGGCCCAAACTACGCAATTCCTCCAGTACCAATCAGATTGCGAGATTTGTGAATTTCTATTGTTATGGTGTAAATGTGATAGAATTTTCGATTCGATTGAAGAATTGAAAACACTCCCACGGGATGGAGATTCGAAGCCGTGATTCTGTCATAATTCCATTGATGATTGAAGAAAATAGGGCCAAGTCTTTCACTGTTTTATCATGAGTTCCTCTTGAGCAAGGTTTACCGCAGGGATACAAGGGACTCATCGTCATCAGTCTAAACGCCAACACCAGTTGTGAGAGGTGTGAGACTTCATATGGAATCAGTCTAGAGCTTTACCGTTTCTACAAGCGTAGGGGCATGAGTCGTATTTATAGCGTTATCAGTTCAGGCAAAGAACGAAACTACATTGCTCAAATGGTGGGGCTCCACTGGGCATTGAACCTTACCACCTAACTGTTCTACCAGATGCAAAGTCAGCGGATTGCTTAACACCCAGGGTACCCTCGGTATTTCATTTAAATTTTGAGGCTCTGGTACCCAGGTTAACCCCAGGGATAACATTTTAATGCAGTGGCGTGGCCAGGGGAGGGTATGATGGGGGCAATTTCCCTCCTATTGTTTAAAAATTTGCAAAAATTTGTAATTGAAAAATGCAGTTAAAATGTCTTGGTATGAATGTACGAGTTATTGCAATAAGGGACAGACATGCGAGGCAATTGAGCATTATTTTATACAGTTTCCAATGTTTCTTTAGGGGTGGGGGAGGGGGCTTCCTTGAGGAAATCACATATAATTTCAGAACAGAATAGCCGATTTCAGGCAGGTAAAATTTGGGACGCATTTGCACATGTTCACTACAGAAGAACTTTGCCAGTAACTTTGTATTCTTCTGTAACTCTGTAACTTTGATATCCTTCTTTTTGACAAACAAGCATTCTTTTTTAACTCCTCGGGTATTAGGGATGACTTTACATATACTTATTCAATTTCTATCAAGATTTTATGACTGTATCTTTTTAGCCTTTAAAAATCATAAATTTCAATCCTTGCTTTCGTGGCAAATTGATACATTACTACGCATATAACTTAATGTTTCAGGTCAAGTTATATGGAAAAAAGAAACATGAGGGGTGCTGAATCAAACATAGCTCCAATGCCTGTGGGATTTGGCTTCATGTGTATTACGTTCAGAGCAGTGGATCGAATCAGCATGTTGTATGCAACGAATCAAGAGATTGATATCGTCAGGAAAACCGTGAAGAGATTTTGTCTAAGAGGTACGACAGTTGGTGAATCTCAAACATTTGGAAAAATCCCAAATTACTTTTAGTAAAATTTAAAAATTTTGAGTCACTCGTCAAAATGTTGTTTAATTCCATGCATCCTCAAGCAAATTTTGACGATTTTTGCAAGGGTTAAATTACTTTTGAAGCCTTATTTGGTTTGCTGTGATATTAACAAGAGGTATGACATTCTTCTTTTGCTTTGACCTTGGAGCTTCTTTGCATTACAAGTCTTATAAGCGTCTCTGGTCTCAGTTACCGCATATTTTTTATCTTTGAAAGCTGGTAATAAACTTCTTAGGGGCTGATTACACGGGAGTTTTCAGCCCGTTTTGTAACTTTTGCCGGGCTGAAAATTCAGCCCGGTGTTGCAGTCAGAGTTTTGCAAAAGTGAAATTGCGACTACATGATAGAAATTTCAGTCCGGTTTGCCGAGCTGAAATTTCAGCCCGCTTATCAAACGAACTAGGACTGGCAGCTCGATCAGACGGGCTAAAATTTCCATGCAATCGCAAATATTAACGTTGAAGCTGGGCTGAAATTAATGGAGCATGAGTAAAGTAAAGAACTGTTAATGAAACATGGCGGCGAATGAATAAAGGGTAAACCTGAGAACTTCTCCATATAATTAATTTAAATTTCAACCCGGTTAAAATTACAAGCCATATAATCGATTCAAATTTCAGCTCGGCTATAGTTACAAACGGGCTGAAAACTCCCATGTAATCAGCCCCGTAGCTATTCGGCAAAATAGCCTGGATCGAGCGTTGTTTTTATACATCTTAACACGCAAGGTTCAATCGAGTAGCATTAGAGCTTCTATAATTATTGTGCACATTCGCAAATTTTACAAATGTAGCAAAGTATCGTTCGATTGAGATTCTTTTTCTGAATAGCTAAAAGGTTTATTCATGGAATTAACTAACTTGCAAGATTCTGGTCTTTGAAATTCCTTCAAGATCTTAAGGACAGGGTGTAGCTGAATATCTAATCAATTTCTAGCATTTGTTTTGGCACATCCTGCAATTCCAGATGCTCAGCATTCATTTGCATATCACTACAATTAATTGAAACCCATATTAAACCAAAAAGTAATCAAAAAATCATGATAGTATTGTTTTATTCAAGGCATACAAGAAGAGAAGATTAAATTTGGTGGTGCATATCAGTTCAAGTTAATTGATAATCCATTTGCTCCTTGGACCTCTGCCGAGGGGGCCATCAATACAAGAAGATTAGGAGCACATTTGCTCTTTCACTTATTCAACCAAGGCTGTAAGTTAGTGGTTTCAAGCGACCTATCTCAAACAAAAGACTTAACAACTTGGATTTTCCACAGGGAACAGGTTCAAACCTCCCAGTACATGTTTGCTCACGTTGGAATAAGCAGCACTGATAAAATTCAGTTAGTTGATTTTCCGTCTGGAATGTATCAAGTTTTACACGGGGTCGTTGAGAGAAACTGGCCGCAAACAATTCAGAGTACCAGACGGCTTGGAAGTGCGTATGAAATAAAGTTGTGTGGAAGGCCTTGGAAGTCAGCTGGAGATTTTGAAAATATCCAGTCAAAAACACTGATTAAGGCGATAATTAATGAACTTGATAGGCGACAATGGGTATTATATGGCAGCTGTAACTTAAAAGGCACTGCTGATGCCTTGATTTTCAGGTTTGACCCAGCAGTGCCAACAGATGACTCTCGAATGGCTGTCTTTGCTCTGAGTTTGAACAGGAACGATCGACTGACGTGCATTGACATTCCCCCTGATGCTGTTGCCAGGGTCAAAGATATTTTGGCGCATTTCTGGGCCCGTGGCATCCAAGGGGAGAAGCAGAAGGGTAATGCATATGAGTTTAAACTGGCAGGTACCCCGTGGTGGGCGGACGGTTGTATGGCTGTTGATACAAGATTCCTGATGTGTAAGATATTTGAGGGATTGTGGAGGATTGGTTGGCGTGTTCAGTTAGCTATTGATTTGACAAGGAAACCAACTGACAAAAGCGTGATTACTTTCCAGAGAACCGCCCCAATGCAAGCGCCAATATTCTGCCTATCACTCAACTCAACGGACAAGATACGTGTCATCAATGCCCCACCAAGTGTCACACAGGCAGTGGTGTCCGAAATCAGAAGGTTGTGGCTGTTTGGCATTGAAAGAGAACGACCATTTGGTGCAGGGATAGAGGTGAGACTGAAAGGTTTTCCTTGGTCTTCTGACTTTGGTGGCCATTATGGTGCACATGGCCGTGTTTTGTTGATTCACTTAATCAAGCTATTAGCTGGTATGGGATGGTTCATCATCCTCTCAGCTGATGTCTCTGCAAAGTATGTTCATCAGAAGAATGGCCGTGACTACCCGATTGATGTCCATAGTTGGTGGTTTACTCAGATGGGTCAACTAGTGCCTGCACCCAACCAGGAATTAGCCACCGCACCACCCATGGCTCTTGGGCAGTTGACACCAACTCAATTAGGCTTGGAAGGACAAGCAACTTCCTGGTTTGGGACTGGACTAGCACCGCCCAGTGGGTCTTTACCAGCCCCGCCTGCTGATTAGTATCGGTTCTGATTGTGCCTGAGTAAAATATTTTGACACGTTAATAAAGATTTTGATTGATTAATTGATTGATTGATTGATTAATTAACTGATTTACAAAAGTAATTGCAGCTATTTGTTATATATATATATATATATATATATATATATATATATACATATGTATGTTATCAGCACTCTTATAGCTTCAATTTGATTGCGATAGCCTACAGACAGGCAGATTAGCTATCAAAAAAGGCCGTGCGCTCTCCCTCATGCACCGAGATGAATTGAACTATCTTCGAAACCGTGCAGAATAAGTAAATTTTTTTGAGAAAAAGAGCAAATTTTACTCAAGCCTAACTTCTTACGTGAAACAAAGGCTTTACAATGATGCATGCAGCCATCAAATTTGTCTTGAAAATGTACGAAAGTAATTAAAGCAAACATGTATGACGTTCTTGGGAGCTTTCACCAAATGCGTCAGTGTTGGCATCAAAGCTTATCTTTGTGTCGACAATTTCATCTCAAATCTTTTCATCACTAAAGGCTCTAAATGTTCGTCTGCAAACACAGAGATCCCTTGTCTTAATTATTTACGATCTGAATCATCGTAGATTGGGGTTGGGGGCAAAACCTCCAGAAAAATCTTAAGGGCCACGCCCTTTACTTTGGTACTAAGAAGCTCTGCCGACCCCTATTTACCATTGCTAAAAGTGGAACGTAAACAATGTTTGTGTCAACTCTTCTGTAAGTTAGCACATACACCTAGGCAAATGCTTGTTCACACATCCTGTGCTGTTCTTTGTCTTTTGACGTTTCTACCTATCAGACGTCTGCCATTGCTAAGATGAGAGTTAAACAATTTAGTAGTTGCGATTTTATAAATCAGTATCAACAGAAGCAGTTCAGGGGCACACTCGTTACTTTTGCTTGAAACGCCTCTTAGCTAACGTTTGCCGTGGGTAAAATGGATACTCAGATAATTTTGGTAAATTCCTACCTCATCTAATCTAAATCGATGGTTTTCTCACGCTTCTCCTCTTTTTTAACCAGAATCATGAGAAAGTAAGGGAGGGATGGAAAACATCTGATAACTTGAAAAACATCTTTCGAAAGGTATCTGGTCGGATGAGAAACTCGAAAAGGCCTTAGGTTGCCTCTCATGAGACCGGGATCGGTCACGTGACCAGAGTTTGGTCGGAATCATGCAATTCAAGCTTCAAAAACATGACCGTTCCTTGTCCAATTCTTCCAAAATGTATGCCCGACCTTATGCCATTTTGCAAAGAAGTATAGCTATTATACCACATTGGCGAAAAGGGCACATCTTTTCGTTCATTCCCAAATCGTGGAAATCGATATCGTATTTGATAAAATATTGCAAATTATTGTTCCTTATGTATTCAGGGAGTATTAGATAAAGTCTTTCAAACGCCAGACCTTTTCTACTCACCCAGTAGCAACCAAGTGAACATCAAACATCATCTGTTTTTCTGGCCCTTATTCCAAATCCGATATTTAGTTTCAAGCATTTTTACCAATACAGATCCTGACACTTTTACTTTGGCAGACATACCCCCGTCAATCTCTTGCTCGGATTTGCACATTTTGCCATCTGGATTACAGATTGGGCTCAGATTGAAAGAAAATGGGTGACTTTCAAAGTGCATCGATTTTATGGACGATTTTATCTAATTCTGAATTCACAAGACTAATACCCGAATTTTGGTTTGAAAAGATTGTGTATGGCCTTGTAAGTCTGTTCCTTTAGTTACTTCTTTCCATTTGCAGCTGCACCTAAATTTCCAGATTGATCTTTGTTTGCAAAACATAGCTCGTTATCTCTTCCATCTAGTCCCTTAGTCTCCTCAGCAGAACTACTAGGAGTGCCTGGTTCTTTTGGAGAAATCGCAGGACCAATGTCGGTGCCTCTTGTGCCTACGCAATCGCTCAGTGATTTATCGAATACTTTTCGCCACTCTTGTAATTGATTCATCCGTCTTTCATTGTCTGGTTTACTGTCTTTTTCTACTCCTTTCAGCCAAATCCCATTTTGACCCAAAATTTGTTTGGCTTTTGTCTCCCAGCATTTTCTGTCTCTTATGCGCCCTATGGGCGCTTCCATTCCGCAACGCCATACTATTCGGTTGATCAACTTTGCCAAATCTCGCCGGAAAATGCCAGCATCCTTGCATCCAGGAATGCCGAACTTAACTTTCACATTTTTTGTCAGGCATGTGTACACTGCACGTTGGAGCCATGGCCTATCTTTTCCCGGGATGCAGAAGTGACCGTCCGTTGGATACATGATCTTTACGTTGTCTTCTTCGGTTAACTTTACAAGACCATTTAAAAATTGTTCTTCATTATTGTTGACATATTGCTTGTCCCAAGCAACAAACAGATATCTTATGGAGTTTTTGTGTTTTTGCGCCCATTCCGCAATAGACTTTGCACAGGAACCTCGAACAGACCCTGTTCTAAAGCATGGACTGTTTAAAGTGTAGAGAAATACGTCTGGTGGTTGTACAGCCCCTTTATCTGTAGTATATTTCGCTATCACCGCTTCAGCTTTAGCTAAGGCAATTGGCTCTGAATGATGAGCATTGCTTGGTGCTCTCGTCGATCGTGTTGTTTGCACCGTCGTTGCAGTTGTTGGTGTTATCTCTGTTGTTGTTGTTGTTGTTGTTGTTGTTGGTGTTGGCGTTGCTGATGTTGATGCTGTTGCTGTTGTTGGTGGTGGTGTTGTTGGCTTTTCAAGAGGCCTTGCTGCCACAAAATAATTGCCTGTCTTGAGGTTTTCCTTTTCAAAGCCTGCCATGAAATTTTTTGAATAATCTTCATTTCCAACCCAAAACATGGAAAACTGCTCGCCAGTGTGTTTAAGTAAGTCGTCGTAAAATGGCTTGCAATTTTTCCTGGTGTTTATGATCGTACTGCCTGAAATTAGCGTATCATCATCTGCTCTTTTAAAGGCGTTTCCAATCAAGCGAGCCTCTGCATTATAGATTGAAACAACGATCGCCACAAATGGAACGATGAACCAAGGCTTGAAGATCTCCATAACACCAATCCTATTTTATAGAAAGAATGAAATACTCAGACCCCGTTTAAACGATGCCGTTTTCGTCTAATACCAGATAGACTTCATATCCTATTGCAGTAAAAGCCCGTATTACCTCAATTACCGTAAAAGCTCTATTAAGACCCCTCTCTATTAAGCCCCCCCCCCTAATGAGCCCCTCCCCTCTGAGTCAAATCTTAAATAAGCTCCCGTCTCTTTTATGTCCCCTAAATATATTAAATTCCAAAAGTTACCAAGGATTTTCAATTTCTTTAGCTTAAGTGATGTAGTATGAGATAAAACTGTGTCGAATTTATGAATTTGACTCGTAAAATTGTATGTTGAATCCGCAAAATATGAGGTAAAAGACCGATAAAGCTACCATCTATATCCATTTCATCTAAATTTTGGAATAAGCACCCTCTCTAAGCCTCCATCTCTAATAAACCCCGTTGTGGAGTGTCTAAAATAAGCTCCCAGAGGCTTAATAGAGCTTTTACGGTCCTTAACTTTGCGGGGATCTAATAGTCTGAGTTTCTTCTAAGCAGTTTCCTATAAAAAATATACGTGTGAATTTCGATAAAAGTCTTCGACACATCAAATAATTATAATTAATTATCATCATTGTTATTATCAATAACAAATGCAAAATTATCAGTAGCAGTATTTAAAGAATTACTAAAGAATGTAATGTGAAAAACTGCATTTGCAAGATCTGCGTTTCAAGTGAAGAACATAGGCGATAGTGAGGATTCCAAATTTGACTTTCTAATTTTCTGGTACACGTCATTTTTTCACAAGAAATCATCAGATTTTGAGTACGCAGAGTTTCGTACGAGCTTCTTAAAAGTTCCATAACAATCTTCATGTTTACTATCTGTGCCTTTGTGAAGAACATTTGAAAACAATGTTCTTTCGAGCCTTTCCAGTGTTTGGAAATCACTTAAGTACCTTAATGAGTGATATGATACAAGTATCCAGTCAAAATATGGCAGATATATGTGAAGGACTTCCTTTTTTAATTCAGTAGTTTCTTAAGAGATGTTTATTGGCACTAGAATTTCTTAAATTCTTGGAGATCTCAGAGTTGAGCTTTCTAGCAATTTCTTTGAAAATACATGTGTTGGAAAAAGTTGAATAATGTATTGCACCAACTCTTGATGATAATGAAAATGATAATAGTAACTATCATATCTTACACAACGGTCCTTTGTTGCAGGCTGAATCTTCTGGTCTTGAGCGGCGTCCTCTGCATTCGAATAATTCGTAGCCAGCATGTTCTTCACGGAAGCATTTGCTTCATGAAGAAACAAATAGTTTTGACGATCTCATTCCGTGATCTTATTGGAAAACTTGCTTCAACGGTCTACTGGCTTAGCAAGGTTAAACTCCAACACTAATTAAATTTTTCAAGGAAAATAGAGAGCTCTTAATTGTGTACGGGTAGGTAAGTAGTGATACGTAGCTTCTAAAGCATAGAGCTCAAATCTTTTAAAAAGGTGGGTGTAAAATTCTATTACATTTTTCTTTGAATTAAAGTTCTTGAAAGGAACTTCAGGTAATTCGCAATAAATTTGCCGTGGCAATTCCTTGATACCTTGATTACTCTCAAAATGGTGGCATTTATTAATTTTGAGGCTGTGACGTCATCAAATTTCTAAATCCTTAACAAGAAGAGCAACAGATTTCTGGTTGCAACTATGTTGTAGACCTTCATAAACTATAGTTATCTTCAAGATTGTAACAATTTCTCTCTATCAATTTAAGATTTACAATAATTTTAATTTCTTCAAAATTTTCGATGAACTTTTGCAAAATAAGTAAAAATTCGGCCATTTTGAAAATAATCAATGTATCAAAAAATTGCCACGGTAGATTTACAGCAAATTACCCAAAGTTCCTTTCAAGCACATGAATTCAAAGAAAAATGCGATACAATTTTACACCCATCTTTTTAAAGATTTCAAAGATTTGAGCCGTATGCTAGCCTCTAAAGGTGCAACAGCAAAAGTGTTTTATATTTTAAATTGAAAGTTTTCAACGGTTTGGTTCGAATCGTTTCGTGAAGCCATTGAATCAACAATCGATATCCTATACTTCACGCTTATTTTTTGGTCATGTACTTCTTTTTTCTTTTTTTTCCCCGAATTATTTTATAGAAATATAGTTAATAGGATATGAATTTGCTGAAAGGATCTCGTGTGTTTTAAATAATGATAAAATGAAATGAAATGAAATGAAATGAAAATACTGAAATTGTTTTAATTTTTTTTCTTAAGTTTAATTGGTAAAAATCCTTGTTGGTGTCGAAGATAATTCATCAAATAGACAATTACTCTAAAGATGGCGGCAAGGAACTTTTTACCAAGATGCACTTCGTTCTTTCATGAAATTCCTATAGAATCGTTAAAAATTCGTTATTCCAACGCAATGCATCTGGATTAAAAGTTCCTCGCCGCTGCAGTTTGCCGTTTTGCCCGCATTGGGTTGTGGGCAGGAAATAGATCCTCGTTTTGGTGAACAATCAAGTATTGACTGTCTTCATTTGCATGGAAGGTAGAAGAGGCAGAATGCTACTTACCCGTACATTTTGATAGAAGACATTCGATCCCGTTCTGGTTTTCACAGACTGGTTCTTGCCGTCATCCTGTTGTTGCGCTACATTTCCCCACAGCAAAAAATACCAAAATTTCCCCATTGTTCTTCGATGGAAATTTAAGGGAAATGGACAAGCTTCTATGGGAAATTGATGGGAAACGGAAATTTCCATTTCCCCTTTGGTAAATTATGGGAAATGAGTCCGTTTCCCCAAAATTTACCCAACAAAAAATGTGGTGAAATTTCATCATTTTTTGCAGTGCCGCCATTGCAAAAAGATGATCTGTGACGAAATTCTCACAACCCAATGCGGGCAGGGATGGCATCGACTGTTAAGGATGGCAACGACCGTTTACGAAACGGCAAATTGCCTCGCCGCCATCTTTAGCGTAATGGTCTATTCTTCTTGGGGATCTCCCGCACGCTCGCATATTACGTGCAACTCACAACTAGTAATTCGTACAATATGTGCAACTCGCAACTGCAACTAATCATACCGCTTTGATGCAACCATGCCCCGGCAAAGATATTAGATATGTAATACCTAACAATAAACTACCGCTAACGATGGGAGCATACTTCAGGCTCTTCATAAAGGCGATAAAGAATTTATCAGTAGTATTCAGCTAGCAGTCAACTTTTTAGATCTTTTAATGATCTGAAAGTTGAAATTCTTACAAAGAGCTTCTATCAAAGGCCTTTTTTCATGTGGTGTTATATCCGAAGTGAAAGACTCATTTTCAATTTTTTATACAGAGTTAATCGGAAAATTCTATTTGAACAAAGCTACCCATGGAGCATGACGGACATGTTTAGTTTGATCGAAATGTTTATTGGATACTACTTCCATAACTTTTAGTTAAGGCTAGTACCTTAAGTGCAAGCAAGGCGAACTACCGCTCCGGAAGAGTAGCTGGCTTTGCACTCCTCCAGAAAGGCGCTTCAGCCACTGCGCTTCTAGTTAAGGTAGTGATATCCAATAAACATTTCTATCAAATAAAAGTGTCCTCAATGCTCCTTGAACTACCTCACAAGCATCAAAGCTCGAATCAAATTTGAGCCCCATGTTCTGGACAGCTAAATAGTCCATAATCCTTTACAAAAGTATTTGGATCGAACGATAGTTCCACATATTTTGAAAAAGTCTGAAATGATTTCGACAATGATTAACCTGTAATCAAGTGAAACCATTGAACTATGGAGCAATGTGTATCAAAAGTAATTATGCATCAGACCAGATTGTACTAAATAGCTTGAAAAAATAGGATAGTGGGTTGGTTGTCGATACTAGTATGATACTTGCGAAAAACACAGCTCCACGCGGGCAGTTAATCAAATCAGCTAATTACATCGTTTTAGAAAAATTGACCTCTTGATTAAGTGAAATCACTGCTGGACCATGGAGGAATGAATCATTGAACGCAATTATGTATCAAAATGTACTAAATCCTTTAAAACAATAGGATAATTGGTAAGTTGTTGATACTTGAGTGATACTTTCGAAAAACATATTTCAGTGCCGGCAGTTTAGCTAATCACCTAACTAAATCGCTTTAACAAAGTGACCTCTGAACAAATGAAATCACTGGACCGTGGAGCAATGCACCTTTCAAAGCAATTATGTATCAAATTGTACAACATATTGTAATAGAATAAGATAATTGGTTAGCTGTTTATACTTGAGCGATACCTGCAAAGAACACTGTCTAGCACCTGCATCGTAGCTAATCAGCTAATTACATCGCTTTAGCAAATTGACCTCTGATCAAATGAAATCACTGGACTGAAGAGCAATGTATCTTTCAAAGCAATTATGTATCAAAATGTACTAAATATTTCAAAACAATAGGATAATGAGTAAGTTGTTGATACTTGAGTGATACTTGTGAAAAACATATTTTAGTGCCTCCATGTTAGCTAATCAGCTAATTACATCGCTTTAGCAAATTGACCTCTGATCAAATGAAATTACTGGACTTTGGAGCAATGTATCTTTCAAAGCAATTGTGTATCAAAATGTACTAAATATTTCAAAACAATAGGATAATGAGTAAGTTGTTGATACTTGAGTGATACTTGCGAAAAACATATTTCAGTGCCTCCATGTTAGCTAATCAGCTAATTACATCGCTTTAGCAAATTGACCTCTGATCAAATGAAATTACTGGACCGTGGAGTAATTTATCTTTCAAAGCAATTATGTATCAAAATGTACTAAATATTTCAAAACAATAGGATAATGAGTAAGTTGTTGATACTTGAGTGATACTTGTGAAAAACATATTTTAGTGCCTCCATGTTAGCTGATAAGCTAATTACATCGCTTTAGCAAATTGACCTCTGATCAAATGAAATTACTGGACTGTGGAGCAATTTATCTTTCAAAGCAATTGTGTATCAAAATGTACTAAATATTTCAAAACAATAGGATAATGAGTACGTTGTTGATACTTGAGTGATACTTGCGAAAAACATATTTCAGTGCCTCCATGTTAGCTAATCAGCTAATTACATCGCTTTAGCAAATTGACCTCTGATCAAATGAAATTACTGGACCGTGGAGCAATTTATCTTTCAAAGCAATTATGTATCAAAATGTACTAAATATTTCAAAACAATAGGATAATGAGTAAGTTGTTGATACTTGTGTGATACTTGTGAAAAACATATTTTAGTGCCTCCATGTTAGCTAATAAGCTAATTACATCGCTTTAGCAAATTGACCTCTGATCAAATCAAATTACTGGACTGTGGAGCAATGTATCTTTCAAAGCAATTGTGTATCAAAATGTACTAAATATTTCAAAACAATAGGATAATGAGTAAGTTGTTGATACTTGAGTGATACTTGCGAAAAACATATTTCAGTGCCTCCATGTTAGCTAATCAGCTAATTACATCGCTTTAGCAAATTGACCTCTGATCAAATGAAATTACTGGACTGTGGAGCAATTTATCTTTTAAAGCAATTATGTATCAAAATGTACTAAATGTTTTAAAACAATAAGATGATGCGTCAGTTGTTGATACTTGAGTGATACTTTCGAAAAACACATTTCAGTGCCGGCAGTTTAGCTAATCAGCTAATTACATTGTTTTAGAAAATTGACCTCTGATTAAGAAAAGCCACTGAGTTTGTTTTATTGCTAATTCCAAACCCGCTAAATTAAATAAAGACAGTAGATATAGCAGAGGCGGAAACATATTTCCCGATCAAACAGAGAAATTTCAAAATGGTAGGCTAATACATTCGCACTGGGGAATTCAACAATCATTCCAAATTTTGCGAAACATTCTGCCTTGGAGCATAAGGTTCAGAATGCCTTTGAAAATTACTTAAAAATGATAAATCATCAAAAATTTAAGGCTTAAAGAACAAGTCCGAGGTTGATAAAGTCATTGCTAAAAATTCACTGCTGAGCACAAATCGTGAGCTCTTTCCAAGTTTTAATACTTCCAACTTTCATAGACTGGCTGATCACTTTTCGTAAGTTAGGCAAATATCATCGCCATTTTGTATTTTGTACGAATGTGCGAAGGCGCAATAAGGAGGCTAGCAATGTGAGTGGCATAATATCATCACATTTGGCGGTCTCGTTCAGGTCAACATGAAGTTACGTCATAGAAAATGGACATCATTTCGCACATCTTAGAAGATTGAAATATGTAGTTTCGCAGATAAAAAGAGAAAAAATTGAAAATAAGTACTACATACCATTCACAACAGTGCAATCTCTTGAATAATCAATAATTATAACAGCCCGGACTTGCCCTTTAACGTAAAGCAGTTTTTGATAATTTTCTTGTATTTCCTTTATATTTCCTTTAAAAGTTAATATGCAAGCTAGGGTATTTGATTTATTAAAAAAATTCATTACGATAACACAGATCTATTATATCCTGTTTTCTTGGGGGATTCATGTCCTTGAATTCTGCGCTCACAATGCATTAAGTCCTCGAAACGCAACTCTACGGTTTTCAGAAGATACACAAAGAAATTCACCCATTGTATGGTCTCTTGACCTGAGGTGGGTAGGGTATAAACAACGTTATTCATGTTTTGATACTAGAGCAAGAAGTATACATCAGACAAAGGATATCTCTAGTGAAAAAGCCAGTTCTCTGAAAACCGAAGTCTTTAAAAATTGTTGGCTTTTGGTTTCAACGAAAAGTTTTCATAAAATTGAAATTTTTCGTCAACCAGAAATGTAGAGTTCGAAAAGAAACTATGCAGTCATGTAATCAACTACGGTTCATTCATAGAATTAATTAAATCAAGTGTGTTCCTTTGTCATGCAGATCAATTATTCATATAATCATCATAATTATTTACAATCAGCAACATAAAAGCCATTTAATGGCTTCACATTGATAGCATACATCTACACCCAAAAGGAGAAAGTCTGTCTTAGACTACGTTCACACGATGCTGGCAAACTTTGCAAACTGAGAAAAATGTGACGGTAGCAAGACTTTACCTACCGTTCACACGATATTCTTTTTATCTGCGAAACTACATATTATAGCAAGATTTTAGCTACCGTTCACACTGCATAATTTGAAACGGTAGGAAATTTGACAGCAGAAAATACTTGTTGAAAGACTTTGATGCCAAAAAATGTACCTGCACCCTACGAATGGATCAGTCTTGTTCCAAAATCGTCGAAAAATGTTTTCTTTTCATCATTTTCGGGCGTTCCCGCGATGCCGTTTCCAAAATGTGCAGGTTAGAGTTGCGTTTTCAAATCTACCGTTTTCGAAATTTGCCGGCAAAAAATGTTCTGTTTCCGTGTGAACGGGAGGCCTAGTCGTCGAGCTTTTCACCGTTTTCAAAATATACCACCATCGTGTGAACGCAGTCTCAGAGACGATGTCTGTTGATTCTGTCGCTGACAGCTGATAAAAAAATTGCTCGTTTGAAATAGTTTAATATTTTTCGCTCATGGAAATTTTCGCTTGAGATCTAAGAGAGACAGACTTTGTTCGTCAAAAAAGTATCTAATGTACCAAGTGTCCCAAAAAGCTCCTTTTTGATTGCTCATGCCATTCGAAAAAAGAATTTTGCTCTCTCTGTCTTTACCTATAGTGCTCCTTTGTAGCTGAAAGATTTTGGACATTCTGGTAAATGTTTCACTGTCAGAATCACGAAAATTGCCCAGCAAACAGCCATGCGCTTGTTTTCCTTTGAAAAAAGTATAATTTTCGAGCATTTTGAAATTAATGAAGACATCAGAATGAGCCAAGGCAGGTATATAGCCAGGCACCCTAAAAGCCGGGTGAATAATAAAAAAGTTTACGCGTTTGGCGGCAATGGAATAAAAAGTATGTGACTGATATTCAAAACTAGAATGTTAATCTATCAGTCAAAGGCTAATTTAGATGAGAATGGAGAATTCCATGTTCCATTATGGTCCATGATTTATATGGCATTGAAGTCTGCATTGTCAGTTTCAGAAATAAACTTCTAATTTCAATGGCAAGTAAATCATTGACCACAAAGGAATTTTGAATTATCGTTCCCAAACATGCCCTTTGCCAATTATACTATCATTTTCCAAATGAAGAGCGATTCACGAATCAAAATTTTCTCCTCCAAGCTAGCCTTTGGCTGACACGTTAATATTTCAGTTTTGATTATCGGCTTCATACTTTTCACTTCATAGTCCACCACACACATAAACATTTTCTTGGACTTACCCGGTACTTTCAAGCCACACCATCCAAAGAAATCGAAATTTTGGTGCTGCGTCAACTTATAAATGCTTTTTGAGATTTACGATAACGCAAATTGCTTGTGCAGAATTTTTCATCAATGTGTTTTGTTTGCTGATATTTTCACCTGCCATCTGATATTTTTCAAATTTCAATTCGATGACACAAGCTTTACTAAAGATTTGGAGCCTATGTTGGCAATTTGACCATACAATTTCAGCCCAAAAATCCAGTTTGAAATTTACCTCAGTTCTTGAATTTCATGATTTTACCAAAGATACGGTCATACTATCCAAAAAATACTTCGGCAGCTAGATCATAACAAGAAGCTCTTTGAAATCGAGAGCTATTTGCAAATGTTTTGTTTCATCGTTTAGTTGAAAGGCTTGGCTATCTTTTGAGATGCTGCATGGTCACTACCTTGCCTTTGAAAAACCAGATAAATTTCGAATCCCACATTTCCTATTTAAAATGAAGTGAATGCCATTCTTTTCTATCCAGAATTTAATGTAAACTTAAGGTGGAGTTCTTTTTAAGTAATTTGGGGAAATCTAGTGTTTACCAAGTAAATGGTCTCTGCTCCTTATTCCGATTCTGAGTTCCGAAATTAATTTGGATTTTCGGCATCTTTTTGCATCTTCCAAACATTGGCTGGAATAGAACGGGAAAGGCAAAGAAGTGAATGAATTGCATTAATTTTTTGAAGTTTAGTTAAAACTCAAACTGACCAAGCAGAATCTTAAAGAGCTAAGCTGACTAAGCTTCCCACCAACATGGTTGTACCTTGCTTGTGCGCACAACATCTTCCATTTAGAAGCTAGGCAAGACCTAGCTCACGAGTTTTTCTCTGGATTACCCTTTAAAGGGGAAAAAGATATTGCTCCTGAATTGGCCAGCATATAAACCACAAGCATTCAAGTCATCTTTACTCTGCGTAGTAGCTTGATCTCTCTTGATTGTTGCTTGTTCCATTTGGCCTGGGATTTGCTCCTTTCGTTCTGCATATTTTCGTTCTAAATGAAATAAAAAGTGAAAATTGTTCTAAGAGGAGGTTACAGTCAAGTCTCATATCAGGTACGAATCACACAACGCATGAACGGAAAACCTGCCAGAAGTACAGCAAAGTGTTTTCTACACTTCTATTTAGCAATCGCAGGCAGTTTTTCAGGACAAAGAAAAAAAATTAAGTATTTATAATTGCGCAACGAGCACGAAACGAGCAGAGCGTCTTTTAATACAGCGTTTGAGGTTTAAGCCCGAAACGCCGTGTGAAGCAAAGCTCTGCTCGCAGCGCAATTACTAATACTTTTTTATTTATCAAGGAATATTTGCAACACGCATAGAAGAAAATTTCTTTCGCAGTTTTTCAGGACACTTAGAAGCTAGCTTCTTATCAAAGTATCCTGGTCATTCTGCCCTATGCTACCTCACCATATGACTCCTGTTGCCACGAAATACAGAGAGTTGATGACTCTCCTCACTCTTTGTTCTAGGTTTGGTGGGGTGGATACTTCAACCACCAATTATTAGATTGGTAGTAGAGCTTGTAGTCGAAACTGGTAGTCGAGCCATCTAGGCTATCCCGATATAAAGGGCTGCTCGGTTCTTTGAACTCTTAAGCTTAGCATGTACCTGAATGACCTTTCTTATGTTGTTGGAGGCGTCCATAGCTGTCAAGGTTAAGCTATATATACGTGGATTTCTAGTATCAATGGTTTCGCTATGATTCAGAGCATGTTGCCGAAAATACATCTTGTTATAGTTGACCCCAGAGCAATGGGAAGGGTGAAGAGGAGAGTGAGAAAGAACGTTTTCTATCCTTACTCTACTCTGTATTATCTTTCTTTGCTTAAGTTTCAATTGAGTTTTTCGTTCAGGCCCTTTTGAAGAATAGTAGGCACTGATTGATACACACCATTTAATCGATTTCTGGCAACGCTGACATGCCAGGTAGAAGGGATCTCCTTTTCTGCAACGCATAATTCTGAGCCGTGCCATTTCCAATCGATAGTCTTCCAGCGTCATTGTTATTAGCTGCGTTAGAGGCAGCCGCGGCACCGAAGAGGCTGCTATCACGCCTGCCAAATTTCTGCAGCCTCAGCCTCCTATTTGCATGGTCACCCTCAGCAGCATCCTCCACCGGAGCGTCCTCAGAAATCATAACAGTGTACTGATGGCTGTTTTCTTTGCTCTCATCCTCATCTTCTTCTGTGTTTTCCATATCATCTGTGATTTGTGTTTGTTGTAGCTCAACATCAGCGATATCTTTCAAAGCGTTGGCTGCATTGACGAGTACTTTTCGCTTCTTTTTCGGCAGCTTTAAACGCGCTTGGGCATGCGAGTAGTATAGGTTGAAGTTGTTGACGATTACTGGCACAGGCAGGGCGATCATCAGTACACCACAGATAGCACAGAAACTGCCCACAATCTAAGGAAAGATGAAATTCGTTATAACCTGCTCAGTGTATCATTTTATCAACTTTTGGTGCCTGAACAGTAACAGAGCACCTGTTTCAAACGCACTTTTTACAAGCAAGGGTATTGATATGCTATGCGGTAAACACCCACATATAAAAGCCTCTGAATTATAAACTTGCAAGGTGATATTTTGAAATTAGAGTCCCTTTACGTAAGACCTATTTGTCTTGAGATCTAAAATGGGCCCTTATTTCTAGTTCACCACCTTAGATTAAGACTCCAGCTGCTTGACGACGATTAAAAGCAACTCCTGATTCATGACCTATTTCAGTTTTTCAGTAAAAGCGAGGCTGTCCTCGTCTTCTGTTTCCGTCCCATCGTTGAATCGTAAAACCGAAAACGAGGACAGTCTTGCTTTTACAGAGAAGCTGAGTTAGGCCATTGCAAACTTGAATCAACGAGTTGAGCTGAGGTAGGGATGCAAAGGAAAGCCAGGAATGGCAGGAAGAAACCACGATAAAGACCATTGAACAGCAATTATTTTGTTTCCTTTAGCCCATGGTTGACCCGTTACACTTTTGATCCGACACCGTGTAAACGAGTGGGTAATCCATATCATTTTGATTCGTATCACTATTGATACGCTACCGTGAAAAGGGGGTTCAAAAAATGAAACGTTGTTCGTGCTGTTTGACTTACCTTTCCCGCAGGTGTTGTTGGAGCCATGTCTCCATAACCGACAGTTGTCATGGTGATAACAGCCCACCAGAATGTATTGGGTATCGACTGGAACTTAGTGCCCTTCTGATTTTTCTCACAGTAATAAACGATACTTGCGAAGATGACGATGCCAATTACCAAGAAGAATATAAGTAGAAACAGCTCCCGAACTGACGCCTTCAGAGTATGGCCTAAGATTTGCAGTCCGACATTATGCTTGGATAATTTGATGATTCGAAATACCCTGATCACACGAATAATCTGCAGATACATGATGTCATCAGTCTTTTTGAAAGCAAACTTGAGAATGACTTCTACAAAGAAGGGAATGATTGCGAGAAAATCTATCCAGTTCATGATATCTTTGATGAATTTAATCCGACTTGGGCACACGATAAATCTGATTGCTAACTCAAATGTGAACCATGTCACGCAAATGCCTTCAAGGACCAATACTATTGTCTTTTTCGTTTCATCAGTTCGGAATGATTCCATCGTTTCTATGCAGAACAGCATGACGGACAGGAGAATTAATGCCATGCTGACATAAGCCAGGATCTGCGTGAAATAACGAATGATGTATCACTGTGAGAAGATAAATGTATGAAGCATTCCCTTCATTCCTACAGGAATTAATAGGCCTTTTAGCTATTCAGCAAAAGAACCTGGATCGATCGTTATTTCTATAAATTTTTATCCACGAGGCTCGATCGATTGGCGTTAGAGCTTCTATCACTATTGTGCACATTCGAAAATTCTACAAAATGTAGCAGAGTATCGTTCGATTGAGATTCTTTCTCAGAATAGCTAAAAGATCTATTGGCTAGTTTAGACACTCTCGTGATTGTCAAATTGTCTTCTCATGGGCTTCTTATTATACCCGTGTATGCGCGAACCACCAAAATTTCACGTTTGCTGAAAGCAATGTTGTTTCAAAGGTGATTTGAAGTGAAAATTTTTATTGATGCAAATAAACGGCACTGTCAAAAGTTAAAGAATCCTCTTTAAATTTCTTTGGTATTTCATTCAATGACCAAGTTATCCACTCATTTTAAGTTTCAGTTGATGACGTCATTTTCTCTAACCTTTTGTCATAACCTTTCGACAAAAAATCAAATGATTTTAAGAAAAGCCATAATTTATGGATGCCAACAATATGGTATCAAACAAAACTCTTTCACTCTTGTGGTTGGTGCTTAGCCTCACGACATAGTCCCAGATATTGCAACAGTAACAACGATTATAGCAACAACGAAATTTTATATTTTTGCTCAATCTGGAGCGTCCATCAGTCTATCAATAGCGATCACTACGAAAATGTCATCAGTCTAGTTAGTGCTTCGGGAATTTGATGACACCACGTCATAAAATTAGCTGAAATATAAAATAGGCTGTAATTTCGACAAATATTCAAGGTTTCTGAAAAGTCCAACGGTCGAATCATAGAAAATTGGCTGAAGTTTCTTTCAAGTAATTCAGTTTAAAGAAAAAGGTCATTGAATTTTAACTCGCCTTTTTCGCAGATTTAAAAAATTTGGAACATATATGCTAGCACCTTATCACCCAACAATGGTATTCATTTGCATCAATAAAGATGCTTGCTTCAGATCACATTTAAAAAGTAAAGGAGCGTAATATCGGCAGTAAATAACACTCTCCTAATTATCTTCAGGAATGTATTCTCTATTCTCTGTAGAACAAATTTTAGAGACATGTGAACTTCTCCTTTGTGCACCTGGAAGTCTGGCCCTTGATACATCTTGATTTCATGTGGCAGCGAAGGATTGCAGTAATTGTAAAAGTAAAATTGCATGTCAATCTTTGCTCTCTTCCTTATCGCCACTCTGTTTGTTGTGATGTCTATATTGTCCTCCAACTTCGTCCATCAAGAGATCAGCTAGGCCCATCAATAAACACATTTTGGGACTATTTTCATTGATGGGCCTAGTATTTGGATGAAGGGAGTTGAAGGACAACATAATATGGAAGGCAACAAAATCTTATTTACAATTTCACTTTCACATTTGCTGCATTCACTTACCGCCACCTGCGTTTTGTTAATTTTCAAATACCCAGGCATTTGTGCTTACTCACATATTTCAAATCATCTCCAAATGGCTTAAGACGTGTTTATGACGTCTTTCAGAAGGCCAGGTGCGATGGAAAATGTTAACAGTTGGCACTCATTAAACACAAAGAACGACTTTTAATTCATGAGGACAAAGCAGCTTTTCGAAACATTATCGATTTTATATTCAAAAGAAAATCATCCTGCTCCCTTAAAAATTCGATTATGTCAATAGCATATGTTTCTGATGAAGGTTCTCATATTTGCAATATCGTGTTACTCTCTTCTGTGTGAAATAGTTAGGTTCTTCATTTTCCATGTGGGGTCAATGAATCTTTTAGGCTATTTGCAGATAATTCTGCCCGGAATTAGGGGCTAGTCATCATGATAGCCAGGGAGTTGCCGTCAGGTCTTTGGGAACCTTGTTTAAAGTTTATTTACTGCAAAGCTATGTAACTCATTATATAAAAACTAATCACATGTGCACTGGCTATATTTTTTACCCGTACCCAGTAAATAGCAGCTACGAACCTGCGTGGAGGCAAGCCTGCACGGGTTTTTCTACTGGGGATGTGTCACAAAATTCTGTCGAAAAATGTCGATCTTGAGCATGGATTTTGCATTAGTTTCTTTAATGATGTCTTTACTTCATAGAGCAGCAAACAAAAGAAGATTGGAGTAACAAAAACTTGAAGAATGAAAAAGTCATGTTGTTTGGTAAAATTTATTGCAATGAATCGCTCGATAAATTTCGTCCTGCATATGGCCCCAGAAATTAACAACAATATTTGGGGTCTCCAAAAAAGTATACTTAGTACATAGAGTCTAGCAGAAGAAACAGTGGCATGGACTTCCCCGCATCGAGAGCTAATGAATACATTCTATGGCTGAAAGAAGTTCTTTAGCCTGCAATTTTTAAGCGTTTTGAATTCAGGTGTCGATCGAACAAAGCTGATGCTATTGTATTACGAAAGTTGCCATTGTTACCTGAAGAAGAAGAAAATCAAAAAGGAAGATTAATTTCTTTACAAAATGTACCTTTGCCGGCTTCGATGAAGGGTCCTCAAACAAGCTCCAAATTCTTGGTCTCAATTTGAGCCACCTCTCGTATCTTGATAGCTGTTCTCGTTCGTCGAAATCAACTTGGAATCCATACCTTGCAAGATCCGGCTCGCTGTCATTTTCGGGGTCGTAATCAAATTCAATCCCTGAAACAGAAGCAATCAGGTTGCGAGGTGAGAAATATAAGGCAAGCAATGCACGATTGGCTTATCATTCGTTGTGAATGCACTGCTTGCAAAGCAAATAAAACACTATAATATTTCATGGTACCTTTTCTCACACAGGAGATACGAGGTGATCTTCGGCTGGCAAAAGTTGCCTGGGCAAAACCATGAGCGACAGAGCGTCGTGAGCAAAATACCCCTGAAACGCTTTTAACAGTAGTTCAAAACTGAAGAGTAAAGCTACGAAAAACGCTAAAAAAATTGGTTGCTATATCTCTGTGCACAGCTTAAATGATACATGGCAAGGCCTGTCTGAGCAACATTGAAGTTTTTATCCGTCTTTGTGTGTTACATTGGTGATTTTCCTTGCTCTGGGCTGGCAACTCTTTACATATGACATTGCTAAGCATTGTTGTTGTTTGAGTAGATAAACGTTTTGAAGCTTAGTGAAAAACACATTTTTTGCTTTGGAAAATGACATAAGATAACTTTAAGGTATAATTGAAATTCTATGATAGCATATGAGTAAAATCTTGATAAACATACTCGGTGAGAAGATAAAAACATTACACCTTTTCTCAAGCATAGGTTTTAAGTCTTGTAAAAGTTGGGTGTAAAATTCTATTGCTTTGAGCTGAACGGCTTCAAAGAAACTTGAACTATTTTACAGTAACTCTGCCGTTGGCCTTTTCTGAAATCTTCTATATTTTCAGAATTACAGTGTTTCTCTTCTTTTCTAAGAATTCAAGAGAATTTTCGAAGAAAAACTTAAAACTATCGTAATTTCTACACCTGTTGACGAAAGATCAAATGATTTTCAAGAAAACCATAGTTTATGGATGCCTACAATATGATATCAAGCAAAACTCTTTCACTCTTCTGGTTTGCGATTTAGAAATTTGATGACGTCACATCGTAAAGTGAGCTGAAATGTAAAATAGGCTGCAATTTTGACTTATACTCAAGATTTCGGAAAAGTCCTGCGGTAAAATCCTAGAAAAGTGGCTAAAGTTTCTTTCAAACCATTCATTTTAAAGAAATAGGTCACGGAATTTTACACCCGCATTTTTTCATAGACTTAAAGATGTGGATCTTATGCTCTTTTCGCAATGCGGAGAATGGGACGGAAGAGCGCACAGCCTAGAGCTACACCAGCTTAAACTAAACCAGGTTTTCGAATAAGGCCTTCTGATTGGTCAATCCAACAAATCAAGCCATTTGATTGGCTGAAATTTGAACTGGTTTAGATAAAGCTGGTTTAACTGTGTCAGTGTGAATGAGGCAAAGTGGGTCAATTCCCCAAAAAATGAGCGGAATGCTGCAAAACAAGTATTATGCAATTTTTGGAAGGTGGAAACAAATCAAGAATAGGCTATTTTAGCTTTAGCAAGAAGACGCGAGTCAAGAAGACGCCAGCATAATTCTTTTGTTCGAAGATGAAAAATTGCAAAGTGCAATCAAATTAAAAATTTTGCGAGTCTTGAGAGACTTACTGTACGCTGTATTGTGAAACTGACAACCTGAAAAGTATATTTGTGATGGCCCGCGCTGCGAAAATAGGAATTCGAGAAGGAAAGCAAATTGCATATGAGCACATCCACAAATGATGGAAATGTCAGAATGCAAAGTATTCTCAGGGCATTTGTCTGCCTGTGAGCTGCTTCCTGGGAGGGAAAAGGTTGGAAAATTAGAATTCTCTAAAAACATAAAAAGTAGCTGGGTTGTCAAAGACGTCCCCATCTTGCTGCTAAGAGAGCCTAATAGAGAGTTTACGAAACCACGACGGCAACGGCAACTGCAACGCTATGTTGCTTTTGTTTCAGAACTTTAGATTCAAAAGATTCCTTGTTTTTCGTTCGAATTTGCTTCCCTTGAGAGACGCTGAAGTTGTCCTTTTCAATTTCACAACTTGGAAACTCCAATTCTGGCGTTCTGCACTGCTTATCTAGGCCTGTGAAGTAAAACTCAGTCGTTTTAAAATCCTTGTCATCAAAGAAAAATATAGTTTTCAGTCATCTCTGAGTTATAGGGGGCCTTATTCAGGCCTTTTGGATGATATATCAAAGGTAGCTTACGGAAACAATGCTTGCTTTGCGGAATTTCAGATGACGTTCTGCCTGACGTTGCCGTCCTGGTTTCGTAAACTCTCTAATAACAGCAGTATGCAGCGAGATGCAACCGATACGCAAGCAATACTCTTATCACCAAAGCAAACGGGACTCCCGTGATTTCCTACTTGCAAGGCAGTCAGAAATGGCAACGCTCCAGTCCCTTTCTCAAAATAGTCAAAAAGTATATTAACTTTTGAAAGGCTGCTGCTCCTTAAGTATCAATGTACTGGTATTGGCAAATAAGCTAATCAGTGGACATGTTCAAATACAGTTTGAAAATGTACATGGCTAAAGTTTGTCGCTCCGTTTAGATTTTACACGGGACATTCTCGCGATTTTCCCATACAATATCACCATATTAGCCTTAATGCACATGAGGAGTGTACCCCCCCCCCACTTCGACGTTTTTCTTGCCGCATTTTCAAAGGACATCAATTTTGTTGCCAAGAGCCTTGCAAGAGTTCACTATGAAAAGTTGAAGACCAAGACAAGAGCCTTGCGAGATTTCACTATGAAAAGCTGAAACCAAGACAAGAGCCTTGCGAGAGTTCAGTTATTATTGACGTATGAAACTTATGATTTTATAGCTAAGCTATATATCTGTGTATGTCGTGGCTGTTATGATTCTGATACGTAAAAAGATTATCTGAAACCACAGCTTCTGTAAAATGCAGGCCTGTAGGTCCGATAAAGTGCAGGTCCGCGGGTCTGTTTGAATGTTGTTCATGTGGTCACACATGAATGGCTATTGTATGGGGCAAGGGGCAAGGGGCAAGCGCAATACTAATGACACAATGGTCACAAAAGAAAATTGCATGGGTGAAGCTGAGAAAGTACTTGATTGCCTTACGCTGAAAAAGATTATGTTTGAAGGAGCAACTATTACAGAGAATCAGAGAAATTTAATGCCAATACAAAATATTGATGGTTGCATTGGGAGTACCATGCAAAATTTTTACTTTCGTTGGGGATACACTTACATGCAGAGATCAGTCAACATCTTGTCTTGTTCAAGTTTTCTCGAGGACACTCTTTTGATAAGAGACTTTAATCAGAGGCCATAGAAATAGGTTTCAAAATTTATTATGAACAGTTTTGCAATTTTAGAACCAACACTTTTTTAACTTGTAGGATAAAAACAAGCACTTAACTGCGGATGAAAATAGGAAGGGAGCACGAGCCTCGCATTGACCCATCAGTTATTGTAGCATTTACAGAAGCCCTCGAACCACCAACTTTGCTAGAGAATGGTATGTGTTAACTGCCTATACGTCTAGCTCAAGATCATGCAAACTTGATCGACGGCCTAACGCAAACATGGTTCTTGTAAATGCATAATTCTGATATGGGAGAGAGGACGTCAAAACCATCTTTGCGCAGAACAAGTAAAGTTTTCAGTTTTAATCGATTTTGATTGAAACAAAAGCTAAATACTGAATTATACATTAATTAGATGAACACGATACAGCAACCCCCTGGCCAGTGATGCACCTTCTTTGCTTGTTATGTCGCATAGCAACAAATGTTATGATTACTTTTTATCAATGCAGCACCTGCGAAATGTAATTACCCAGCGGCTGGTGACCGTCAACTTAATTCTTTGGAAAAAGCCAATGCCTTTTAAAGAACCATGGCGTTATGTAAACAGCTATCTCCACCGCAGTGACTAGCTTGCCAGCCATTTTTAATATGAGCAGACATCTCCTGCGCAATGCACAGATCAATGTGTCCCTTCAAGGGACACGCAAGAGTGATCTTTAATTCGAATACCCATTAAATGTGAGTGAATTCGCCAGCGCAGTACTCCTACTTCTTGCAACCGCAGTGGCTAAGAGCATCACATAGCAATCATTTGTCAATATAGACATCCACCTTCACTGCAGTGAACAGATTAATTGGTACCACAAGGGCTAAAAATATAGCTCAACAGTCATTTATCACTATGATAAATGTGAGCAGCTATCTCCTGCGCAGCTCACAGAATACCTGCCACTACATGGGTCATCTTTGACCAGTGACAATTAGCCTCACTCCATAAGGACCCTCAAATTACGCTCATATTTTGTTGCTGTTGTTGTCGCTCCACTCTTGTCCGTATTGCCCTATAGCTGTAAAAACGGTGAAAGGTGTCAATCTACGACGATTTTCTGTCACCCTGTAGTCTGCTGGCCAGGATGTGGCTTAGAGGAAGGCGGTTTATGTGATTATGGCAAGAATGATCCTTTACCGAAGTGCTGATACCTAATGTTGTGGTACAGCAGTTCTAGAAAACTGATTTTTGAGGCGTTTTAGAACCGGTGGTCTTGAGAAAAAGTAATAAGGTGGTTTGGGCCCAACTAAATTCTGAAAAGAACACGAATATAACGAAAGCGTGATGCAGTTCGAATGTACACAATAGTGATAGAAGCTCCAAGGCCCTTCCAATGCCACTTAATCGAGCATTTGGTGGAACAGCTAACAGATTTCAGTACGGAGCTAATCCATGTATGCCAGCGAAGGGAAATGACTTTTAGTTGTAGCGTTATCAGTTCAGGCAAAAAGCCAAACCACGGCATGTAATCGAGTCTTGGTAAGAATAGGATGGTGTGCAGGTCCATCAACAAGGGAGCTCCCAATTACCTTACAGCTCTGTTCGATAGGTTGTCAGATACTAGTATTAGAGAGCTTCGTAATACTAATACAGACCTGAAACTACCTCGTCTTAAAACTTGCAGTGGCCAACGGTGCTTTGCTTACAGAGGGGCACAATTATGGAACAACCTTAGCGCTGAGATCAAGAAAGCACCCACCTTGAGTCGATTCAAATCTGCTTATAAAAACAGCAAGTGATCTTCTCATTTAACCCGTTAATACGTAGTTTTTTTCTTTTCTACCTTTTTCTTGCTTGTAAAATTGTTATGATTAGGAACGTTAAGTTTTTAACAGGGCAGTTTGGAATTCAGTTTATCTTAAGCTGTAATTAAACCCTGTATAAAGAAAATAAAATCAATTAATCAATCAATACTGAAACGCCGATCATCCGAATTACGCTGTTTTTTGTGCAGTAATGAAAATTCTTCAAGTCAATGCCTGGGTATGAGAACCTTTGGAGTTGTAGGAGCAGATATTAAGTATAGTTCATAACATAACTCACCTTCAAAGTCTTTCAGTGTATCTTGTGCATCTCTATGTTGTCTGTAACTAATCCAGCAACACGACTCTACCTGAGAGTCATCAATTCCCCAATATGAAAGTTCCTCCTCGTACAATGGTCCACAAACATCGTACGGTACGTGCAATTTCCCAGTGCGATAATAATTCAATATATGTGAAAATACAACTGGATGCCTATCAAAAAAGAATTCCCCAGTTTCTTTGTCATAGTCTGCCGAATGAACGGCCGAGCCATCAGCTAGCCAAGAAAGTCTCGTGTCCGGAACATTTCTCAGAGTTGATCGATACGTAACATGTCTTTGACCTCCAACATTTACAACGACTTTGTCTTTACGCTTTGCTAGGAGACTTGAATTTGAACACTTTGCTTTTTCTTCGTTTATTGAAGTACTCAAAGAATCTGTGTCGCTCGAATTTTTAGATGTCAAGGAATCCTGCCTGTTATTGTTATCACCTTCCTTCTCTACTTCTGGGTCCTGTATGTGATATTTTTGCAATATCTGGTCTCCTGTAGTCCTTTCGTCTAAAACATTTCTCGCTGTTTTGTCATTTTGCGATACTGGTACCTCTTTCAATATACTTGTCTCGAATTCCAATAACTTTTTTTCGTTGTACACATATCCGGTGGCACCGTTCTCTGAAATTGGACGACTCGTATTCCGCGCATTAGAGAAGTCTCCATTTGAGCCATCATTATGTAAAACATCGTGGCCACCGTTTTCTAAAACCGAGTAACCACCGTTGTCGACGACAGGGTGACCCTCGTTCTTTGTAATCGGGTGATTGTTCTCTAATGTAGGAGGTGTTCTCGGGTTCTCGTTTGTGATATCGATTTTTACTGAAGGCTGAAGCATCATCTGCCACTATGAAATTTGTCGTTTTCCTGGCCTACAATGTTACATTGCTTCTGTGGATGACAGCTTATTTCCTCCAGATTCTTCAGTTATTAAGCATCTCATGCATTTCTCGTGTCTGTTCGTTTCTAAAATGCAAGATAATTGCTTGATTACTGGAGACTGAATATCAGGTTAGACGTTGAGTGCACACGCACACAAGACGTCAGTCTGGGAAACTTTCCTGAAACCAAATATACTTTCTAACTGCTATACAACGATACAACACTACAAGAACGATACCAGAAGGAGCAACAGAGAATGACTATCCCATGGTATTAAAGGACATATGTCACGTTAGCAATTGGTTAACACAAAAAGGAGTTTCGAGTGGAATTCAATTGTTTTGAGACCTTTCATTTCTGCTTCTCGAATTTTTATTGAAATGAAAATTCAGCCTCGATCCTGCGTTTTGCAATAAACAAAAGAGAGAATTGTTACCGTTCTTGAAGCGCCCCAGACTCGATAAGCTTTGCTTCTTCTTGGGCGTATGAATTGGGTATGTGTATTAGTATTCAGTAAATATGTTTTTTCATGAATCAGTATCATCATCATCATCATCATCATCATCATCATCATCATCATCATCATCATCATCACCATCATCATCATCATCATCATCATCATCATCATCATCATCATCATCATCATCATCATCATCATCATCATCATCATCATCATCATCATCATCATCATCATCATCATCATCATCATCAGCGTGTAGACCAATCAGGCTCATGACATATGTATCTTAGCATAAAGAAACAACCAGACCAATTGCACCATTGCAAGAAGCTACATATAAACAATTACTAGTGGTAAGTACTGGGCCTATTTCAAGTTGCATTCCAGGCCAGCATAAGCGCATAAATCCAAACAACAGTGACCCGGGCCGAGAGAAAAAAAACTAAATCTGTGAGGCTACGCCTTGGGTGAGGACGCTGATTAGAGCAGAGCAGCGTCCCTTGGCGAGAAGTCCTGTTTATCGACAACACAGCATAGCTGAGATGGCCGCAGGAACGCCTCTTTGCTTGGTGCCGGAGCTGATGTCGTGTTGACTTGTCAGAACCGCCGTTGAACTTGAATCCATTGCATGATGGCTGTTGACTCAATTTGAGCTCATTCGCCCTTTCACAGGTCTTATTTTTCGTCCTGTTGGGTGTCATGCCACCCTCTTCACTGGAGAAGCGAGTGGGGGAGCCGGTTTAGACGACGGCTACCCGCCCATGCGGCAGGTTGTACTGGGTTACAGTGTTGCCAGTAGCAGGATCAACATAAGTGACCCAGACCTGATGAGAAAACAGCAGCAACAAGAATGGTTGTCACTACTGCTCTCCGTATAGAACCCTCATTGTACAATGCCTTACGCCCACGTTATGGGATCCAGGTACCTTGATCACAATATATAGGCTTGAATATACACATTTTTTGTGTGGACCAATTGCCATTCACACTATATTTTATGAGCAATAGGACACCCAGTGTGTACCAGCTTGAATTTCATATCAGTAGCGATCCATCTTAATTTAGTGTTTTGTTGTATTTTGAACTTATTTCTATTTGGTTTTCAGCCACCTTTCACTGATTCTTAATTTCGAATTCCTCTCGAGCTTCATGATTAAGGTGGATCTGCACTTAAGGTCGCTAAGAACGAAGTAACAATAAGTTCAAAACACCAATAAACACTAAAATAAGGTGGCTCGCTACTATTGTAATTTTCCAACTCACACTGGGTGTCTTATCGCTCACGTATATTTAAGTTGTATCAAATGTGAAAAAGACGTATTAACAAGGGAGAACGAAAAGACAGAAGAACTTAGAAAAGTTTTCTTGCATGCAGTGTTGATGTGAGAAGATTTAATTATACACATCCTTGATAATAACAAAGGTAACGAACCTTTCCAATTGAGTCTGTTCAGTTGATTGAAAGAATCATACACAACCAACAAGACTCGTTTTTCACAGGCAGGTCTCTGGAAATTTTAACATCATTCCTAGTCTTGTGGTCTAACTGTTGATTACTGTTGACTGAGTCTTAGTTGTACATGACGTATATGTAACGGCATAACAGTTCAAGCAAGCAACGAAACTACGATGATGTATATGTGTAATCCTGTTTATAAAGCATGAAGATGGTTGAATAACTTCGAACTCCAAACTGTTACTACAATCAAAGTACTGTCCCTTAAATAGTTGAGTAAATTCATTGCCTCTGTTTTTCATAAAAATTTGTATAGTGACATCAAACGCAGTTTATTTTTTAACTCAACAGAGCTTTAACTTCCATTTCATTCATCTTTGATGTTCGCAGCACCAGTTTCAAAGCAGCTTCCGTACGGTAAGAGAAATAATCTGATGTCGTCCACCTGTCTTAAAGAATTTTGCAAGTTGCACGACTCCTTCGCACGTGAAGTCATGTAGTTTCCACACAATTCAAGGCATAAAGAGGTTATTCAAAACGTTATATAACGTATGGTTCTGGTAGACTGTTGGTACGAAATTTCCATTTCTTGAATATCGTAGAATTTCAGTTGATTTGTTTTTATTTCAACTAAACGAATTGCTTCCCGCACGAACTTCAGATGTAGACTTCTATCTTCTTGTATGTCCTAAAGGCACATTTGTACCCCGGTGGACAAAATCTTTGTAATATCTCTCCCCGGGGGTAAGTGCTTTCTAACTTTCAATACGGTTGGGGCTCCATTCCACTGTTTCTTTGCAGGTCCTAAGTATTGAGTGAACTGTTTTGGAGACCCCAAATATTGTTTTAATCCTGGGACCCCTATGCAGGGAGAAAGAAAGGAAAAATGCTGGAAAGGTGGTGAGTGCAACTGCAGACTTTGCAAAACATATATTTCCAAAATTGGGTTCCTATCAGGATAGTCGTTTTTATCTTGTAATTTATATCTATGTATACACATTGTAATTTTTTCTTTCTAATTTATTCTAGACGTTGTAAGAATTGTATAAAGTAGGCCTTAATTAGCTGCAATTTAGATATTTGTTTTTATCTTATTATAACCTACAGTAAATTTATGATGACGATGATGACGATGATGACGATGATGACGATGATGACGATGATGATGATGATGATGATGATGATGATGATGATGATGATGATGATGGTGATGATGATAATGATGATGATGGTGATCATGATGATGGTGATGATGATGATGATGGTGATGATGATAATGATGATGATGGTGATCATGATGATAATGATGATGATGATGATGATGATGATGATGATGATGATGATGATGATGATGATAATGATGATGATGGTGATCATGATGATAATGATGATGATGATGATGATGATGATGATGATGATGATGATGATGAACGAAATTTGTTGAATGGGTCACATATCAAATTACACAAGGTTTTTCCTTTCTGCAGATTTATGGACACCAAATATTAACTGTGGTCACACTAGGCGATTTATCCCATTGTTTACTGTCGAAACAACGGGCTTATAACGATGTTGTATGTGACCGCTCTTCCTGTTCACATACAGCTCTGTTACAAAGTTTCGTTCTTGGGGCAAGGGTCTTTAAAAAACCATAGTGTCCAAAACACCGAGATAAACAAGGCTCTGATCTAAATCACAGCGTTGTTTAAGAAAAACTGACCAATCATGATTTACCAAGGTAATCACGCGACAATTACTTTCGCGCCAAAATAATTAGCCACAACATCGGCAGCTTTGCAAAAGACGTGACAGGTACAGTGTGACCGGGTATCTTCGTATCGTTCTAACGCCGTACTTCCCAACGTTACAGATAAATGTCAAGAAAGTGATTGTAACGGGATGAAATTCTCGTGTGACCGCAGCCATTGAATTTTTGTCAAATTGCTATTCAGAGACCCCAAATATTGACATTTCTGAAGCCAAGATTTCATACTGTCACCTGATTCCCTGAGCTTCTCTCGCAATGAATTAATGTGGAACTGGACGAAAATAAACACAAGGTTAGCAGAAAAGAAAATTGGAGAGTAGAGAACTTTTTCTTCCTTCTGATAGAGCAGGGAAGTTATCCTAAGGAGCAAAACATTGTTCTAGGGGAATCCATTCTCATAACAGGTTGACACTCATTAAAACATGTAACTGTGATTGCTGTAAGTAAGAAACGAAAGAAATTTTAGCAACGTGCTTGCCTTTTGTTAAAAGCTTTTTGATGAGATTTTCTGTATCAAAACTCCAACAGCACGATTTATGAGTGGCTCACTTGAAGACATTAAGTCCATATAAGTGCGTGAGCATTAACGTTATCCTGAATTTTTTGCTGACAAACTGCTGACGCCCCTTTGGTAGCGCACAATTGGGTTTAAAGTCATTAGAGATCAAAGAATCTAAGAAATTTCTTTGGGGTAACTTTAATAGGCGATTAAGTGACCATATTTGTGGCATATTCAATAAAGATCTTTATCAATCTGTTTTTATTCATCTAGGAGACAGACTACCTTTAGGTAATCGGCAAGGTTGAGAGGTGTGTTCATGAACAAGGACAGGGCACGAGTAAGAAATCTAAGATGTTGAGTAATTGAAATGGGTGAAATTGATGAGTGCAAGAGGTTAGGAGACAAAGAGTGCGTGCGTTTTTCTTGGCTCTATTCATAGACAGGTGTACATACCTCTATCTATTACTTTTAAGTATTCTGCATAGAAAGCAAGTGAATACCTAAAGAAAATCAAGTCATTAAGTTCGCTAAATATTCTAAGTTTGACAGTTGCATTGAGCTTACGCAAAAGTGTCTCCGATAAAGTATGTACAAATGCATTGAAAACCTCTAGACAAGCATTTCTGAAAACATTAAAACCATCACAGCGTGACAAGCTGTCTAAGCTAAGCTATCGAGATGTTTGCCTTTGACAAGATCAGATGTACGGTCATTGCATATTTTCAATTATTTATGTTATGACGTAAGCCAAAATCAAACACCCACGAATGTGAAAAGCGTTGTTGTCTTTGTTTTTCATTGCTGTTATCACTGTCGTCGTTGTCGTTGTCGTTGTCGTTTTCGTTGTCGTCATCGTTCTTGCTGTTGTTGCTGTCGTTGTTTTTGCTGCAATGATAGAAGAATCTACAAATGTCCACTAATACTTTTAATATTACTGTTAAAAGGCAGGATCTTTTTATATTTCCATGGAAACAAGACAGTCGGGCTTCAACTGACAAAATGAAAGTTTTAGAATTACTTCTTCAACGCCTCTTGGACCCCGGTCAGCTTTAAGACTAATGACGATGACTAATGACTAATGACTTGTATCACTGCGATTAACTCTGCTCAACAGGGACTAACAATGAAACTTTTTACTTCTTAAAAAGAGGTTTGGATCTGGCGTCCAGATCTGGTAGATTTGTAAATTAAAACAAAAATATGACCCCCGCTCTCGGTACCAGCTGCGGTAAGAAGTTGCTTTGGTTTTTGGTCACTCTTCAGAGAGTTCATTTTGGATAAATTTGAGCAAACTGATTAAGCAATGGTTCAGTGCGCGCAGAGGCAAGTATTTATGGTCTTTTAGTTTTGCCTCTTGTTATTTCATCGATAGCTGGCTGACTTTTCTTGTTTGGATAACAACAGAATAGAAACGCGCATAAAAGCAGCAAAGTTCGATTTGCAAATAGCAAAATGAACCCTTGTATGTATGCACCTTTCAAGTGTAACAGTTACACAGCAAAATCATCTAACAATAGGGACACCAAAGTGATGGTAGGGCAAGAGGTTCGAGAATGAGCGCAAGGGCACTCCAGACCGAAGGCTAGCGAAGCAAGAGGGTCCAAGGGGTCCACTCCTGGAAAAGGTTTTGAGGCCTCGCCCTTTAGATTGGAATATGTTGCAATCAAGAATATTTTAACTAATATGAATGATGCTCTCTCTTGGATATTTCAGTATGAATTCTTCATGTTACAGTGATTGTTCAGTTGTAATTTGGTAATGTTGTATTGGTGACCATTCTCCCTAAGACACATGCAATAACTTACTTTTAAAACTAAGCCTCGTTACCTCAAATATTTCGACGCCCATTGGCAGCCTCGACCATCATAGTTCCATTGATGCTTGCAGAAAATAGGGTCAGCTCTTTCACTGTTTCACCGTGAGTTGCTGTTGAGCAAGGTTTACCGCAGGGATACAAGGGAAACGTCATAAGTCAAGTAAAAGGTCTAAGAAACAGTGAAATAAGATCCTGTTTTTTGCCTTCATAATTGGTCGAACTTGCAATCTGATTGGTCTTCGAGGAAGCTCAGAGTTTGGGCCTAAATAGGGTCAAGTTTTCCAGAGTAGTGTCACGAGTCTCTGTTGACCGAAGCGCCGCCATAAAGTCAAAGGAGAACAGGGGGAACTGCAGGTCACAAGTCTTGTTCAATTGATGGCTAGAATGACTACTGACTTGAAAGCAAGTTCAAAGCAAAAAAAGTCAAGTCCTGTTTTTGAGCAGTAATGTATGAGTACTAGTTAGAAATTATGGCTGCATTAGTCTATGTTTGTCTCTATTTTCACAGTTTTTGAATATTATCCTTGAATTTCTCACCTTCACACAGCCTGGAAAGAAGGCTCAAAGTAATCTTCGTTATTTTATTCATACCGTGAAAGCTCCATTACGCCCATCTCTCTATTAACCCTTTCACGCCCGGCTAAAATTAAGCTTAACAGGAAAACCTAATGTAGATTGTCGTTTTCCAGGGGGTATCTTAATCAGTGATTCAGTAAGCAATAGATAAATGCATGCAATGTGCATAACCTTTCAAATCAATCAAAATTCAAAATGCTTTACCCCCTGAAAAAATTCACAATTCTCAGTGAATACTGTTGGGCCATATGGCCCTTCCGGGGGTGAAAGGGTTAAGCATCCCTATAAGTCCCTCTAAGTCAAAATTTGAAATAAGCCCCTCCCGCTCTATTGAGCTCCACACTTGTAAAAATTCTAGAATTAACGACAGTTTTCCATTTATTTAGATACACAACCTTTTCATGCTAATTTTAGAATGGTTTGGAATAAAAACTTTGTCGAATTTATGTATTTGAGCCATAAAATTGCATGTTGATTGCGCAAAATATGGGATAACAGAACTGAAGAGCAACAAAATATATCCTTGTCACCTGACTTTGTGAATAAGCCTCCCTCTCTAATAGGCCCCCATCTCTATCAAGCCCCCCTCTGGAAGGTCTGAAATCAAAGATCCCCCCCGGGTGCGTAATAGAGTTTTTACGGCATTTAGAAATAGTGAAGCTGCATTTTTCCTATCAATATATTAATCATGTTATTTTCACATCAAATGAAATGACATTTTGTAACTCTTTGATAATGACAGCATTGTATATTTCGATTGAAATTTATGTCCAAACAGCTTTTATTATTAATCATATTTTAGCAGCGGTTGGGAAATTCATTTCAAGTATAAATGTTGAATGCAGTGTTGAACGAGACTTCAATCATATATCATTCATGGTGGTAGGAAATGGACAGTGTCCATTTGCTCGCAATCTGTACTAATATTCTGCAATGTCAATATTAACTAATCATTACATGCATCAAACTATCACGTGATGAACCTATGGGTATGGACGAGAGATGGCTCTTTCAATTGTTTTAAAGACAACCCTATATAGACTTCAAACAGTGCAGCATTTTTGTCTCTAACTTGTCGAATACTCTTCCACCTGTTATATGTGTTGCTGGCTCTACCTCAATTTTTCGGTCTAACTGAAAGCACTGTTCATTGACATGTATGTTTAATTGGTTTAGACACGATTACAATCGCGGACAAAACTCGTCGAGATAAACGAGTTCGTGTTAACAGAGACCTTTCCTCGATGTAAGCTGCCATCTTCCATTGCTGATGGCCCCCCATACCCCCAAAGTAATGTTGGTTGCTTGAGGAACAAAGACTTTTGAACTAATCTAAGACACTCCATCAGCCTCCAAAATTGCAATGAGGGCAATTCAACTCAAAATTTCCTCCTAAAAGCAAAGTTTCTCAAGAGTTTTGTCCACGATTATGGCTTATGTATTTCATACTTAAGGCTTTTAGTTTCTCTCCCTTTATGGAGGGGAAGGGGGAGGGGGCTCTTTCTTGATTAGTTTTCCTATTTAGAGAGCTCCACTTTATCAGGCTATCCTATATACCATATAGCCTGTCATTTGTCTTTGCTTTACTTTGGAGTTTTGGAACTTGATATACAAGGTGTCCAAAATAATTGTGCTGCGTTTGTTTGTCTACTATGGAAGAGCTGTAGGTTCAATTATCTCAGGCCCTGTTTATATGGGGAAAAACACCTCACCTGCCAGACCCGGGGCTGACAAGCGAGGTAAATTTCAGTGACTGTGTACATGAGATTTTTCACCTCACCTGTCAGCCCCGGGGCTGAGAGGTGAGGTGGAGTAAAGTCTCTCTTCCGTGAAATCAGAATGAACTGACCAATGAGAATCAACCAAAAATTTCATTTCACCTCACCATACCGGTGGTGTTTCGTTTATATGGAAAAATTTCACCTCACCCAGGTGAGATTCCACCTCTGGTGAGGTGGGATTTCACTATACCGGTGGTGTTGCGTTCGTCATGTAAACGTGAACTGAAAATACAAAGGATTCTTTTGGAAGGTGGAATCTCACCTCTCAGCCCCGGTTCAGGTGAGGTGTTTTTACTCATATAAACAGGACCTCAGTTTTTACTCAGTTGAACAGGCCAGAATTTAGCGTAGAGTTTGAGACTTTGTTTGTGTCAATCTGACCACTGGTTGCTGATTTGTAGAATTAGAAAGGCAAAATAAGTGGATACTTCAAAACAGCATTCCTATTGGTCTCCAACAATGTCAAAATCAAGTAAGTTTCCATAGGAAATTGGACTTGCTACAAGTCTCTCTCGCGGAAAAAACAGGAGAAAGAAAAACAGCGAGAGGGACTTGTAATACTTGGCATGCTCATTAATATTCATGAGCAATCGAGCCTTGCTTCAATTTTCAAAAATGACGGGGTTGTTGTCAACTGTTTCATCGAAGCTTGAGTCTACCATTGTCAAAGAACATCGCAGAGCCTCACTCTATTGTATCATTGCACTTTCTAAGCGTATGACTGGATATTGGTTTTTTTGTAAAAGGATGCCGACTGGACAGAGTTCTGTCCAGCCAACGACCCAGGCTGCCAAGTATTACAAGTCTCTCTCGCTTTCATTCCTTCTCCCGTTTTTGCCGCGAGAGAGACTTGTAGCAAGTCCAATAGGAAATAGTTTTGGCGTTGTGTTAAAAATTTTGCTAATTGTTTAAAGGGCTGGCGGTGCTTTCTTTTCATAAGAGAGCACTGTTTACCTTTTAACAGATGTAGTGAAAACTTTGATTCGATCCGAGAATTCTGTGTTGAGAACTGACATCATTTTGACGTCGCTGGAGAACATTAGAAGTGCTGTTTTTGAAGCAACCATTTTTGTTACCTTTCTATTGCTTTGAATCAGCAGCCACTTGTCAGATTGACTCAAGCAAGGTCTCTATCTCTAAGTTGAAGCTTGCCCTATGCACAGATAGCAGGAAAGAATTAGAAAAGTAACAAGCACCTCTCTTTTTACTTCAAGTGTTTGCCAAATCCTTCAACTTTGTCTAGATGAGCCCAACGATGACAATATTTGTCATACAGTTACTGCCTTATCTAGATAAAGTTAGCAAATTTGGCAAGCACCAAAGTACTTGTTACTTTTATTAATTTTCCTCACTCCCTGTGCCCTATGCAGCTATCAAAAAACCAAGATAATTGAATATCCAGTTCCTCCACAGTGTCATACAAACGGGGCACTATTATTTTGGGACACCCTGTAGTTAATGGTAGCAGAACTGTATCTTTACTTAATTGTATTATAATTGTTTAGAACTGCTTGTAGGATGGGTTGATAATCAAATGAAAATGAATTGAAACTGAAATGATTTATTGGTTTTAATGAAATCACTATCAACAGTTTGTTCTTACTCACTTTTTGTTTCTCTTCCACCGGTTTGCGAGAAACGCTTAGTAGTAATCAATATAAAGTTCAAATTGTTCTCGTACCTGAGCTTCTATGCAATGATACGTGTCTCATCTCATCTCAAACTTTCACCAGTAAGAAGAACAAGACAAAGACAAATCGTGCGAAAATCGTTTTGCTGTTCTATCAACTGATGATAAAGACCAAAATGAAATGCAGCCTGCTCCCAGAAGCGGAAAAAAGACAAAAAGCTTCGTTCAACAAAAACAAAGGGAACAATCAAAGCCCATTGAAGAGAGCACAGCAATTGAGCAAGAGAAGAATGGCTCCAATTCAAAGACAAATTCACTGAAGAAGGAGAATAAGCGTAAACAAAACAAAACGAAACAAAACGAAAACGCGCCAAAGGAAAACATCCACGATGATGCCGTAAATTGGCCCACAGCAAACGAAACTGTGAAGGAAGGGGAAGATGTCAGTTCGTTGAATAGTACCTGTGATGGCGGCAGTAGTGGAGAAGGCCAAAGAAAGAGAGTTTTCGTTCTGGGAGATTCTATAATTAACGGCATTGAGGAAAAAGGTCTCTCCAAGAAGCATAATGTCAGGCTACGGAAATGTCCTGGAGATTCCACAGAAGATTTACTTGATCATGTGAAACCAGTTGCAAGGAAAAAGCCTGATCTAATTGTCATTCATTTTGGCACAAATGATACGACCTCCGGAAAAGACACCAAGGAAAATGTGCAAAAAGCTATCGACACCATAAAAGAGGAATCGCCAAGCACAGAAATTGCTATTTCTCTGTGTACAATAAGAAAAGATCGAAGTGGTCTTGGCAGGAAAGTGGAATCGTGCAACAAAATTCTGAGAGATGTTGCCTCCAGGAATAATACCTACGTTATTGACAATAAGAGCATTGATGAATCTTGCTTGGGAATGAAGAGACTGCATTTAAACCGCAAAGGTACATCTTTCTTAGCAAATAATCTCAAAAATTTCATAGATGATATTTGACTCTATGACAATGAAAAGCAAGAGACTTCCACCCCTTTAGAGAGCGTTCTTAGTAATGTAAGTCAATTAAATGAACAAACTCTAAATGGCGGTTTGGTCAAACTAGGCTCCAAAAAAGGCATGGTTATTGCTTCTATGAACGTGAATAGTCTCCTCCCGCATTTAGATGAGATCGAGCTCTTGTTGAAGGATAATGGCATACATTTTCTCTCCCTAAATGAAACCAAAATTGATGATACTTTATCAGACAACCTTTTCAAAATTGAAGGGTACATATTTCGGCGACTTGACAGAAATCGCCATGGCGGAGGGATTGCATTTTTTTGTCGAGATACTTTTAAATGCGATATTAGAGAAGATATTCCCAAGTCAAATCTGGAAATCCTAAGTGCACAGATCACTCCACCACGAGCTAGTCCATTCATAATACTCTCATGGTATAGGCCTCCCAACGAGCCATTCGAAACTTTCGATAAGCTTGAAAAAGTCCTACGCTTCTTTGAAGCAGAGGGAAAGGAGATAATTCTTTTAGGGGATACCAATTGTGATTTCAGCACAGAGACTGCAGGCACAAATCAATCAAAATCCCCTGTTCCAGGGCACATTAAACGTCTCAAGGACTTATATCAATCGTTCGGACTAAAACAGTTGATAACTGAACCCACTCGGGAGACTGAAAATACCTCCACGATCATAGATCATATTGCTGTCAGTGATATAAACAATATTGTGGAGTCTGGTGTTGTCAAGGCCGCCATTAGTGATCATTATGTTGTTTACTCTGTAAGGAAGTATCAAGGTGGAATCAAACATAATCATAAGCATATCCATACAAGACAGCTGAAAAACTTCAATAAAGAAGCTTTCTTAGCTGATCTTGATGATGTTAACTGGTCTGCTATTTTAGTTTGTTCGGACGATATCAATGTGATAGTAGATAAATTTATGAGGACGTTATCTTTAGTAATTGAAAAGCACGCTCCCTCAATAGAGAAGCGAGTGTCAGAAAAGTACAGCCCTTGGCTATCTCCTGATCTGAAGGCTCTGTTTCGAACTAGGGACAGAATTAAGAATGCAGCGGTCAAGGCAAAATCTGAAATATTAATGAATGCGTATAGACAAGTTAGAAATCAGGCTAACAATATGAATTCTCGATTAAAGAGAGAATACTTCACAAATCAACTAAATGAGTGTGAAGGTGACCTTAAACAAACATGGTCAACAATCAACAAACTCGTCAACAAGCGATCAAAGTCAACTCAAATCCAATCCCTAAAGGTGGGAGACACAGTAATTAAGGATTCGGAAAGCATAGCCAATTCTATGAATGAGTACTTCTGTTCAGTTGGGGACAAGTTGAGTAGAAAAATTCCTGATGAGGAAAATACTCTCTTGAAAGGCGACCATGACATAAACCCAACGGCTGCTCGTTTCACATTCTCGCCAATTCTGCACCTAGAGTTACTGAAAGCAATGAATAAATTTAAGACTTCACAGGGGTCTGGCCTAGATCGAATATCCAGCTTTTTCCTCAAGGTAGGAATGCCAATTTTAGCTCAGCCCCTAAGTCAGCTCTTTAACTTGTCCCTGTCTTTGGGCCTGTTCCCTGACTGTTGGAAGATAGCAAGGGTTGCACCAGTATTTAAGGATGGTCCGTCCGATGAAAGCTCTAACTATCGCCCAATTTCTGTTCTACCGGTTGTCTCTCGCCTTTTTGAGAAACTAATTTATGACCAGCTGTACCACTACCTAGATTCGAATAAACTCATTTTCGGTAAACAATCAGCCTACAGACAGTTGCATTCTGTTCTGTCGTGTTTGCTTAAGTGCACTAATGATTGGTACTTGAATTTAGAGGGGGGTAAGTACACTGCAGTTACCTTTGTGGACCTCAAAAAGGCTTTTGACACGGTAAATCATGAAATATTATTGCAAAAACTTGAGCTTTACGGTATTCATGATAAAGAAATGAAATGGTTCTGCTCTTATTTAACTAATAGAAAGCAATGTTGTAAGGTAAATGGGAAGATTTCGAATATAGAATCTATAACCTGTGGAGTACCACAGGGGTCCTGTCTAGGGCCTCTGTTATTTACCATATATATCAATGACCTCCACCTACAGATGAAACATTGTGACGTTAACATGTATGCTGATGACACAAGCCTTATGTTTGCGTCGGACTCGGTTACGCATATTAACGACTGCGTCAATGATGACCTGAATAACCTTAAATCTTGGCTTCAAGGTAATAAATTGTCCCTGAATGTTGCTAAGACACATAGTCTTGTAGTCGGCAGCAGAAAGCGACTGAAAGATATAAATGATGAAAGAGTAGCAAAGCCCTCTTTCGTAGTAGGCGAGGCGAATGTTTCCATAGTAGAAAATATCAAATACCTTGGGGTAATCGTTGATAAACATTTGAGCTGGGACGAACAAATTTCAGCAGTGACGAAAAAAGTTTCACGTGGTTTAGGGATGTTACGTTTTTCCAAAAAGTATCTGCCCATTGTTACTGTACAAAAAATGTACAGAAGTTTGGTGGAACCATACTTCAGATACAGCTGCCCGGTATGGGGAGTTGCCGGCATCAATGCTATCAATAGGCTGCAAAAACTCCAAAATAGGGCGGCGAGAATCGTCACAAACAGTGCTTACGATGCTTCTGCCTTACCCATTATCAAAAAACTTGGTTGGCCCACCATAAATGAACTTATCGAATCAGAAACCTTGAAGATGGTGTACAAATCGGTAAACAACCAAGCTCCCATTTACCTTACAGAAATGTTTGTCAGGCTGTCCGATGCATGTAAGAGAGAACTTCGCAATACTAAAACAGATTTGGCCGTTCCTCGTCGCAAATCGGCTTTCGGCCAGAAATGCTTTTCATATAAGGGTGCTAAATTATGGAACGATCTTTCGGTTGAAGTAAAATCATCAAAATCTTATGAAATATTCAAAAAACGTATCAACAATGCCAACACCGAATGCTGATTCTCTCTTTCATGCTATAGTTAGCATCATTTTAATTTGATCATAAGAAAATTTTGTAAATAGGGTTTTTTTAGTTATGTATGCTTTTGTTAGCTTTGTATTTATTTGCACGGCCCACTGTAAATCAGTCCTTTGACTGACGTGGCCACCGTGCCTAAACAATTTAAAATCAAATCAAATCAAATCAATGAACAGACTAGATTATATATATAAAAGAAAGGTATTGAGTATCATGTACAAAGTCTTCCAGCAAAAAGCCCCAGAAGCGCTTGCAAGCCATTTCAATAGAAAATTAACTCGCTCAAGAGACAGCTTATCATTCGAGTTTCCAAGGTGCTCCAGAGAAATCGGAAGAACGGCAGTCAGATGGAGAGGTCCGTTGTTATGGAACACATTACCAATCAACTTAAGAAGTATCAAAGGAATAGACTCGTTCAAGAACGAGTTGAAAAGTGTGAAGGAGCTTCTAAATTCAGTGTCATTCAACAAAGAAGCCTGTTTGATACAGAACAAACAGAGGGATTTTATTTATTATTAGGTTTTTACTGTTCGTATTTTAGCAAAAGTAGTTTAATTTAACGATTTGAAACGCTCTTTAAAACTGTAGGGAATTTTTGTAAAACGTTATCTTTATTTTAGTAGACAGCAGGTCCACATCAGCTTAATAGTTGCGTTTTTAGGTAACCTGCTTTAGCAAATAGCAAATGTATGTATGTATGTATGTATGTATGTATGTATGTATGTATGTATGTATGTATGTATGTATGTATGTATGTATGTATGTATGTATGTATGTATGTATGTATGTATGTATGTATGTATGTATGTATGTATGTATGTATGTATGTATGTATGTATGTATGTATGTATGTATGTATGTATGTATGTATGTATGTATGTATGTATGTATGTATGTATGTATGTATGTATGTATGTATGTAACAAGAATGCAGTTTTGACCATGATATATGCCATATCAACGGCGCATTATTGCCCGCGGGATAGGTACGAAACAACAGATTTTTGAAGTCATCTGACTTTTTTACTCACCCACCAGCTTGCCTTTTTCGTCGTAAGTGTTAAACTTTGATCTTCAGTCAGAAAAACCAGCTGACACTACGTCAAATGACGTCACTGGACTTTCATGGATTTAGTGAATCATATATGAATACAGATTGAAGTCTTTCAACCCTTTAAACATTTTACCTAAAATGATTTTGATCTTTCAAAGGCATTGTACAAGTATACTGACCCACTGACTTGTTCAAGCTTTCAGAAACAACTCGCTAAAGCTCAAAGCAAACTTGCAAATTGAAAATCAGCAGGGTGGTTGGTGTTCATTGGGAAATATATATTTTGAATCCTATTGATTAGCAGCAAGACACTGCTGGTAGAATTATGTTTAGTTTAGAATGTTTATTTTTGTAAAATCAGTAGTCTCCTACGGGGATGAGTAAACTACGGTCATAATAATAATAATAATAATAATAATAATGATAATAATAATAATAATATTAATAATGATAATAATAATAAAAAAATAATAATCATCATCCTCATCATCATCATTGTCCTTATCATTAACATCATCATTAACCTTATAATCATCATCATCATCATCATCATCATCATCATCATCATCATCATCATCATCATCATCATTATCATCATCATCATCATCATCATCATCATCATCATCATCATCATCATCATCATCATCATCATCATCATTCACATCATCATCATTTTGTATTTACAGAGGGCGCAGAGAAGTGTGTTTAAAAACTCTGCTCAAGGTACGGTTACTTTTATTCTTTAATGTTCATATGGTGAACTGAAATGATGGTAATCCATCTAATTATAACACCCCTATCTAAGTGCCCAGGTACATTCTACCCCGGCGATTTCCCCGGTGAAAAATTGGAGCAAAATTAGTCCCGGACAAGCTGTGCATCTTCCTGGTACGAAATGCCTCACAAATGAAACTTCGGCTGCAATCAGGTGAGCCCCAGAGAGAAATTTGAGAAAATATCTCAACGTAGAAACAGCTCCCTGCCAATAAGCATGCTGTCCTCGTTACATACATTGAGCTCCCCGGTGAAAATTTGACCGTGTGTTTTGGTCACTAGAGCCCCGGTCAACATCTGACCTCTCACCGGGGCACTTAGACAGGAGTTTATTACAGAACTCTATATTGTGTCATTATGGCAAATATCGTTCGCTAGTTTTGTCAACTGCTTTAGAAGACTAAGAAAGCAAGCACCCAGGCCTTGTTACTCACCCAGTAGAAGCATTTGTTTGCAACCTAGACAGTTATCCAAACTATTTAAGTTGCTACAAGCTAATCAGAAACAGACACTTTGACGTCAATATGATTTTATCGCAAGGTGCCTGTTGTGTCATAAGAAATAATATCAACAAAACCAAGATAAATCGTTCTTGAATCCTCTAATGTTTGAGCGATTAAAGAAGTTATCAGCAGAAGTTCACTGAAAGCCTGTTCTTACACAGGAAGATCTTACTATCTAGTGGCTTCTCCAAAATACGTCCAACTAGAGGCCTGGGAAATATTGCTTATCGCTTGCCATGAAGTGTACGTTATTTCATTTACAACATGAACAAGTTCTACTTTATGGAAGTCTTCCTAACAACGGCTGATAATGCTACGATAGGATCCACCGATTCGGACTGACACGCCACACTTCAAAGCCATTAGTGGGTGCAACAAAGGACATAGTATGCAAAGTGTGTCCATTTTTTCATACACTGTATTCAGTATAAGATAAAAAAAAAACGAAATTTCTTAAGACAACACTTTACGAACTACTTTACCAAACTGCAAGGACGAAAGCATGAGGAGCAGATGATCATGACTACAGCATGACTATACTGTAATGACAGGCAACTAAATTTAAACATGAATATACAATAGAATACTACTACCAAAAGTTACTCATAACTAGCAGTGCGCAAACTGCACCAAAATTTGGAGTTTAATTAAAGTAATAGGCCGTTCTTATTCTGTTGACATTACAATATGCCTTTGCCCCCGCGTCTGTCTCGCAACCCCATGTTGCAGTCAGTTCATTTCTGTTTGCATCGCAAAATGGCTGGCTGTCTCCCTGCCCACTGTCTGAGACCACCACAACGAAGTCAGACAAACAAGCATTCATTCGATGGTATAAGAGACAATTAAGAAAGCTTTGATGACACCGCCACTGATGTTTTCTTCATTGTTTGATGAAGATAAGTTATTTACAGAAAGTGAACTGCAGGAATTCTATGTTTCCTCACACCTACAGAACGAAGGAAAGAGAGATATCGTAGCTTGCTGATTCTTTTGAAAGACGCTGCAACAATTTGCACTTATGGATACTGGGATCGTTTTCACAATGGATGTCAAGCAATCATGACGTAGATGATAAAAGCCGAAAAACATTACCCTTGCCGAGAGAGCAATAACGACAACAACTGCCGACATACTGTTCCTATTCAGAAATCGCCTTCGTTCAAAACACCTCGTCCACGCACAGGGAATCCACTGCTAAGATTGGCAATCTTAGATTGCTCTCTGAAAGTAAAATCCAATCGTTTCCTTCGCAAATGATAGATCAAGATCCGTTTTTTGTCTCTTTCATGAATGATGATATCATATGAGCGATTTTAGAAATTTTCTTTGTTTTTCCTTTTCGATGGCGCGGTGTGGAGGAACGGGAAGTACGGAGGCGCGTGGGAGAAAAAGCGGAGGAGAATCAAAAAGGAAAATGCGGAGGAGAAGGGAAGAGAAGAAAGAGAGAAGAGTCTCTTTTCTCCCTCTCTCTCCTCGTGCTGCTCCTCCGCAATCTTCGCTCTTTGCCTCCGCACTTCTCGTTCCTCTACACCGCGCCATCGCAGAGGAAAAACAAAGAAAATTTCCAAAATCGCTCATATGATATCATCATTCATGAAAGAGACAAAAGACGGATCTGGATCTATCACTTGCGAAGGAAACGATTGGATTTTACTTTCAGAGAGCAACCATGTGGAAAGGAGCTTGGACAAAAGACAATAGCTTTCACTCACCCGCAACGCCCACTGTTTTCGATAGGCCGCAGCGATCATTTTCAGCAAATTTCTTGCAATTTTCATCCCTTGGGCAAAAATTTTATCCCAATTTGAAAAAGTATACATTCTTCTGGCACAATAAACTCTTCTTCATTCCGTTAGTGTACTTTTCTCTCCATTTTCTGCAAAATTCGAACCGGCAATTTTGATTTTAAAACTAGAAGTCCTTGGCAATCATAAGTGCTTCAGTACGGCATTCGTTTGATCGTACAGGCACTGGCCTCAGTATCTGCAATATTGCATATGCCTCGTACACGATATCAAAAAAGTACACATCGAGGCTAACAGAGTACACTTGGCTGGTCTTTTTGATATGAAAAATGTCATCTTTACTTGGAAAAAGTTACAGGCATTTTCACAGTGAAGTTTAAAAATTTTCTTGTAGCATTTGAGAGAAGTTTACGAATTGCCCTTTCATTGTTCGGCCATTTCATCTAATAACAATGCGTCGCTGCGCAGTACTTCCTAGGGAGCCACAGATAGCAAATGTCCAATTCCTTGGCAGCACTTTTTCGTATGCTTATTAGTGGATTCCTTGTGGTCCACGCTATCAGGTTGTGTGTGCAATTCCTGATATCAATGAACAAAGTTGAACAGTAATTAATAATGTAATGATCAGTGCTTTTGCTTCAAAACCAAGTAGCTACAAAATGATTTAAGACCAAATTTTTGTGAGTTTTCAATCAGGGGTACTAAATGGGACACTTGATAGATGAACGTCCTAGGCCTATTTCAATTAGTAAATGAATCCGGAGCTGAACACAAAAGAAGAATGGGGAAATTCGAACGCCCTGCGCGAAAGAAAAACTATATTCGACGTGATAGATCTATCGAACTTGAATGAAGCGAACCTTGTTGAGAACACAAAAATCGAAATCAGTTCTCACTGAGGAGGCTGCCGAAGGGCAGCAAAAATTTTGAGAGAGACATAGAGCGTGTAAGTGTGTTTTTATTATGGTTATTAGGAACTCATAGTAGGTATGAAACTACCTAAATACAATTTATGCTATAACACACGGGATCTCATCAAATCATTGACAGAAAACGCCAATGACCGAAATTAGTAAATGAATATACGTATTTACTTGCAGAATTGTAGCCTAGGGATCACGTCGTGTTGCAGCAGCCGTTGAGTCTTTCTTAAGGCTTACACAGTTGCTTAGCCATCGATAGAGCGTCAATAAATCATTCAGATAGAGCAAAGTAGAAGAATAATTCTCGAAAAATATAAGTCGCATCACAGCAACTCTTAGTTCTAAGTGTTTCGTATCCAACAAAAAGCCTATCTTCTCATTTTGCTATGGCAGTACACCTGCTAGAAATTCTTTTGAGAAGTCTGTGGTAACATCAGTGTGTAACTTTTTTGATATTTTCCAAATTGGTCTAAGGTTGCTAAATCATAATAATGAAAAGCGAGGCACTTCTTACTAGCACCCCAGCACACAGGATGTCCCAGAATATTATGCCCCGCTTCAATCTGGTTCCCTGACGTCATTTTCGACTTGCGAGAATGGGCTGCACAGAAGTGGTCGAAAATAGTAATCGCTTCCCTGGCACCCAGTGCCCTCAAACGAGCGCGGTCGAGTTGACGCAGGGAACCAGTCTGTGTGCCGCTTGCAGGGCTGTTGCGGAGGAGTTGCATGATACAGGTTTCACAGTTTGATGTTAAGACTTTGCTTGAATCAATGTGACAAGTGCTTGCTGATTCTATTTCATTTCATTAACACACCAAAATGTCGTCGCTTGATAAACATTCCTTTTGACTTATGGCATAATATAAAGTGGCCTTGATGACGAAACAGCTCAATTGAAGACATAGGTGAACAGACTGAGTAGTTTGAAGAATCTAAAATGAAACCCAGTGGTCAACTTCTGCATTTCGAGGGCATGAATCAAACCAAGGTGGCTCTTGAAAGCAGGGATTCCCACAAGCTGTGAATCGTACATAGATATTGCAATAGCTTTTAACTTGATGCAAATCCGAAGGTGCTATTGGTGAAATTTTGTTCCATCCATGCTTCAGAATGCCTTCAATAAATAAACCCAAAAGCTTCCTGGTAAACGATAGTTTTCTGCTCTCTTGCAACGTGGCATAAGTCATATTGTACCAGTATCAGGTATTGGTATAGTAGTACCAATTTTTTGAGTGGATTTGTCAGGAACTACTTAAAGCTAATCTAGGCCCACTATGCATGCCCCGGTGGGGCATTGGACCCAAGTTTTTTAACGTCCCTTACAAATGACGGCGGGGTAAATTACAAGGTCATGCTTCAGAGGTCAACCATTCGTAGTTTCACCTCACTCGACCGGGCTTAACTTCAGCCACCCAACGAAAAGCCATTGGGCCACTTACCTAGACTGATGACGATGAGTCTCTTGTTTATGCTCTTTGGCTTGATGATAGCGCTTCAGGCAATAGAGACTCATAGTATTACTCTGAAAAACTTGGCCCTATTTAGGCCCAAACTTCGCAATTCCTAACGTACCAATCAGATTGCGAGATTTGTGAATTACTATTGTTAAGGAATAAATGTGAAAGAATGTTCGATTCGATTGAAGAATTGAAAACACTCCCACGGGATGGAGATTCGAAGCCGTGATTCTTTCATAATTCCATTGATGATTGAAGAAAATAGGGCCAAGTTTTTCAATTTTTCATTATGAGTCCCTCTTGAGCAAGGTTTACCGCAGGGATATAAGGGACTCATCGTCGTAAGTCTACCACTCACCCAGTATTCATGGTTACATTTAATTAAGTAACCATCTATATGATCATGGGGGAAATCTTTATGATTATAGTCAGGGAAACGTTGGAGAGAAAAGAGTGAAAACAAGGCCTCATGTACTAAGTCTAAGTGGAATGGTGCCCGTTAGGTCTTGCGATTTGGTCTGTTTCGGACCAGACTGGGGATTGTAGGGAGCCGTCCTTCTGGGTATTGTGGGACCGTGGGGATCTGGATGCATTCATGTAGTAATCAAAGCACGACCCTAGGAAGAACAGCCTTCTAGTTTTTTTTATTGAATTTCCATTTATATTTCTTTCACTGGGTGTCTCAAAAAAGTACCCCCTTCTGACTGGATATAGGAAAGAAGCAATAACATATTATTAATCTCCGAGTGGTTACCTAAATTTATAGATCTTCAACTTAGATTCGCATACCTTACATTTAAAAATGGTCCACCAAACACAGGAGATACATGCTTGCAAAGACAAAATTTACATTGCACAAGAAACCAGAGGCTTTGAAAATGGGCCTAGCCATGATTTGTATGATGGATCTTTTTCCAAAGCACCCGTAAACTTTAGCTTTCAGTTTTTCCCTTTTGAAAAGAATAGAAGACTCGTGGACATTGCCCTCATTAAGCAAATATGATAAAAATGTAGTATGTAGTAAGAATGATGTAGTCGTGCAACATCACCCAAAGGAGCGTGCAAATGTTCTTTTTCTTCTTCTTCTTTGACACTTGGGATGGAGCGCAGTGCACGGTTTGATTCCTCAAAGGAAAAATTATTTGTATAACAATTGAAGCATTTCAAGGTATGATTCTTTTCAAAAGAAAAGCTAAAGGTCAAAGTCGAAATTCCTTTGCAACATGCCAATGATACGTATCAAATCATGGCTAGGCCCTTTTACAAACCTCTGGTTTCGGGTGCACTGTAGATTTTGAATTTGCAAGCTTGTATCTCCGGTGTTTGCTGGACGATTTTTAAATGAAAGGTATGTGAATCTAAGTTGCAGATATATAAATTTAGCTGTCCACTCGGAGAGTAATGATATGTTATTCTTTTCGTTCATGTTTCCAGTCAAAAGGGGGTATTTTTTGAGACACCCAATATTATACTTTTCTAAGAACTGATAAGGCATCAAGCCATAATATTTATATGATATGACATGATGATATGATATGATAAGAATGTAGCCTGTATTTTAATTTTTCATTTATTGGAAAACCTGATAATAACTGCACGATTACAGAGAAAAAGATCTCAAGGACGACCAAGAGAAAAGATTCTTGACGGCGTCCCAAAATGGACAGGAGAAAAGCTAACGGTGGACCTTATCACAAAGACGCAGGACAGAGAGCTGTGGAGGAACATGGTCTCCAACGCATTTCGGCAAGCAACCTGATGATGATGATGGATGTAAAACGAACTTAATGAGACCATTACAGAGATGCGACAAAGCAATATTCAAGGTAGGCAACATAATCAAATTTCGGTGATTTTTCAAAAACTTCTGCTGCTTTTCGTCACCCTGTATATAAGCTGAATCACTGCCTAGATTTGATAGTAGATATTTTTCCATAGCCTTGGTTCAAAGAAAACCTTTGCTAGCTATCAGAGAAGAGTTATTCTGCATACCCAGCCATAAGCATTCATATTTTTTCTCATTATGTTCAACGACTGTCAAAATATTTTTGCTTAAATCGCTGTTTTATTTTGATCATGTTGTATAGAATTTGTCTATAATCTATGTTTGGCGCAAACTTTTTCCAACGAAAGATTAAAAAGCAAGGCAAGTAGTTTTATAAACGCAGGAGTTGCTCCTCCTTTCAGATGATAAAATGTTAAGGTGTTTTGATTTAAGGCCTATGACTTGATTTCCCACTGGGCGCTATGAATGTCAGGCGTGCTAAATGCGGATTGCAGGTATAAATCTTGGTCAGTCAAAAGCTTAGCCTAGAATGTTTTGAAAAGCTTGTGTATATGGGACTTTACATAACTAGTGCCTTGGAATAACGGGTGTAGCTTTTGATTGACGTATCAACATGCAACGATGTTAACCCGGGGGGGGGGGTACATGGCATGTGGACGGTATGGGTATATGCCGCCGATATGAGTGGGTTTTTGGGCCAAAATTCTCTAAAAAAGGGTCCCTTTTTCGGCAAATTTTCCATAAACAAGGGTTTATCCAGAAATTTGCGAAAAATAGCCAAAATGGGTCGTATTCCGCCAAAATCCATCATAAAAGATGGTATGACAGCAAGTTCCGGTAATTAGAAGAGGGTACCTTTCTGAAACCGGGCGGCAGACCCCCGTCCATCTGCAAGTCATGTACCCTCCCCCGCGGATGTCAAAAGCTGGGCCTTGCCCCGGAGGGAGTACTTCATTGTGACCGTGGTTATGCCTGCAAGTCCAGAGCTGCTATAATAGTTGATTGTGTGAAATATTACGCTGTTGGGAATTGTTTATAGTGTTTTTTCCTACTGTTGTCTCTCTTTTCCCTGCAAACATCATATTTTCAATTTACGAAACTACTCTTCAAGCCGAGCAAGGCTAACAAATGTCTTGATTTTGTGTGCTGCTAACATTGCTAGCCTCCTTATCGCGCACTCGTATGAACCACTATACACGTCTCTCGATTAATCAGTTTACCAACTGATGGCCAGCCAAGCCGCTTCAGTCAAAGGTTCAGATCAAAGATCAGAGATACTTTACACTAGAATTTTCACCCGGCTTTTCAAAGCTGAAATTTCAGCTCTGTTTATGGTGAAAGCCATCACACTGTTTGCCCGTGGGATTGTTTTCAATTCTTCAATCGAATCGAAAATTCTATCACATTCACACCTTGACAATTGTAATCCACAAAGCTCGCAATCTGATTGGTACTGGAGGAATTGCGATGTTTGGGCCTAAATAGGGCCAAGTTTTTCAGAGTATGAGTCTCTATTGCCCGAAGCACCATCATCAAGTCAAAGAGCACAGGGCAACAAGAGACTCATCGTCACCAGTCTAACCCTGACTGCACTCTTTCTCTGTTATCGTTTTCGCCTCTTTTTTCTTGACTCTGGTA
>OZ026510.1:7333027-7575527 GCA_964019985.1 Aurelia sp. 4 Dawson et al 2005 | reverse complement strand
GAATATTTATTTGTTCAATGTTGACCAAAGCACAACATCAACAGTCTCGAAGAAACGTGAATTGCATCTCCTTTACGGCACTAGAAATTCATTTTAATTTCAAGGAAATGTTGCCCTAATTATTGTTTGATCATACCATTTCCGAAAATATATGGCAAACAAAATATTTAAGTTTTTGGCCAGGTGGGCCTAACCCTCTTTGGGCCTCTTTGTGCCTTAAGAAAATAGTAATTGAAATGAAAAATGACTGGGGCCAAATGACTGTCTTACCTTACCACTACCAAATTACATGTAAACAGCATCAGCAAAGTGATTTTTTTCAATTTCTCCATCACTCACGCCAAGGTGCGATTGATTGGAGGTTCTTCCGGCTCCTCGCTTCTAAACTTTTCCCGCGTTTTTAGAAAGCATCGGATTGCAAAAGAGGCTCCCATTCTTCTGCATTGCATTCTTGCATTGCTTCCATGGAAAGATGGCTACCTATGTGTTTGGCGGAGCCTCTAGTCAAAATGTAATGATTTTTGAGTGAATGCTCCACTACCATGAAGTTACAGTGCCTGTGGTAAGATGTTTTGCTATGGAGATGCTTTTGCTTTTATTTCCCAAGACGGAAGAATGTAAATTGTTGCACTGACTGAATAGCCTGAGATCAGGCCATCAGGCTTTTGCAAAGCCTGATGTTTTTTGCAATTGCAAAAAAGAAGCTATGTGAACTGAAGGAAAAGCTGATCATGAAAAAGCAAACCGTGTCAGTGGCTTCCAATCAGAAAAAATGGAGTTACGCTTTATTCTAACCACTGATGTAAAATGTCTTTTCTAATTGCAATGTATATCACCAGTTTTACCTTGGAAAAGGAAACATGACCCCTAAAAGGAGAGACAAGGAGAATGCACAAGTCTTGCTGTTCTTGTCTTTGAATGTGTGTCAAGTGTGCTGGGTGCTGCCCTCCCTTCTGCACCTGCTTATATTTAGCTGGTGGCTTCCTAAGTGCTTGCTATCAGCAAAGAGTTATTATGACTGAATTTTATACACATCAAGTGAGGCATTGACTTTGTCAAAAGAAAGATTTTTACACCACAGACTGTTTTGTTCTCGAGAAGCAGAGAAAGGAAGTGTATATATGATAATGACATCATGAATTTGATAATAATTCAGAATCAAGTTTATTGCACACCATGACTAGTCTTATGTACATCATATGATAAAACAGTAAACAGTAGTGTTATAACTTGAAAATATTTGGTTTTGATTGAAGGGTTGTTGTCGTTGGAATTGGGTGAAGACTTGTTTTGAAGACGAAGAGTGAAAATCTATGGAATTTCGCCAAGTTCAGTGTCAGTCAGTGGATTTAGTCCCTTCATTTAATAGTGTTAGTACTTTATACGCATTGTTGTTTGTTTCTGCTAAAGAGCATTGCAAGATTATGCGATATTTTGATTGTAGACATTGAAACAAGCAAACAAAATGGCCGCCATTGTATTATCAATGCTATCTTCTCTCGTCATTTTGCTTAATGCAATAAGTTGGAACCAAACTCAACCATTGCCAACAAGTCATAGTCATTTTTTGCTGCCAGCTCCACTTATGGTAATCACATGCAATCCACGAATAGCCAACCAACGTAGAAAATTGCTGATGGGCCCTATATTGAAAGAAGCTTCGAACACGAGACTGTTGGTTTTTAGCCTGATATTATCAGGTGATATACAATTGAACCCCGGACCTACTGTAGCTCAACTAGATTTAGGAAACTCATCAAAGATTTATCCATGCGGTTCTTGCAGAAAACCAGTTACATGGGAAAATGAAAGGGCCATATGTTGTGACGAATGCGACATATGGTATCATTCATCCTGCCTCGAATTGTGCTCAAGCAGTTCTGAATTATTCCAACATAACAGTGTATCATGGTTGTGTGCAAAGTGTAATAATTTGAATGCTGATAATTTCATGTATCATTCATTTGAACTAGAGACCAGCAATCGATTCAGTGTTCTAAGCAACATGTCAACCATACCATCTATTGACTCATCTTTTAGTCCTATAACATTCAGTAGTCCTCGAAAGCGTACATTGCTATCATCTTCGTCATCGTCATCATCACAATCATCTAGGCAAGAAGCTGCACAGTTACCAAATAAGAAACCAAAGCAAAATCTAAGAATCCTTGTTTCCAACTGTCAAAGCATATGTAACAAACGCGCACAGTTTGTTGAGGCAGTAGATTACTTAAATCCAGATGTAGTTCTTGGCACAGAGTCTTGGTTATCACAGGACATAAAAAGTTCAGAAATTTTTCCATGCAATTTTCAAAAGAATGTTCACAGAAAAGATCGAAATAGAAATGGTGGGGGTGTATTTGTTACATGCAAAGACCACTTTGAATCATGGTCACTCGAAGACAGTGATGTAAACTGCGAAATAATTTGGACTGAAATCCAAACAGGGACAAAGAACATAATTGTAGGGTCATATTACCGTCCACCGAGTGCAAGTATAAACTCTCTTGAACAATTGAATGAGTCAATTTACAAAGTAAAGAAGAAGAAATGTAAAGATAAAATCATCATACTAGGTGGTGACTTCAATCTTCCTCATATTGACTGGGAGTCATCGTCAGTGAAATTAGGGTGTAACCAAAGTAACCAACATCATTACTTACTAGACATAATGGAAGAACATGGACTTGAGCAAATGCAAACCAGCTTAACTAGGGAAAACCATAACCTTGATCTATATTTTACATCACATCCAAGCCTAGTGAAGGCATGTCAAACCGTAACTGGAATTTCAGATCATGACATAATAGTTATTGACTCTGATATCAAACCAAAATACAATAGAGTAAGAAGGCGCAAAGTGTATAACTATAAAAAAGCTGACTGGAATGATGTGAGTGCAAAAATGGAAAAACTAACAACAGAAGTGTGCAAGTGCTCTTCCACTGAGGAAAGCTGGAAAACTTTAAAAATGGGGATAAACAGTGTTTTAGATTCTTCCATACCCTCAAAATTAACTTCAAAAAATCATGGGTATCCCTGGATATCAGCAAGATTGAAGAGGAAAATCAGAAAGAAGCATAAGCTCCATCAGAAAGCAAAACAGACAAACTTGAAAAGTGATTGGGAGAAATATAGGATTCTTAAAAGGACAACCCAGAAAGAATGTAGAAATGCCCACTGGAAATATGTTAATGAATCTTTGTTAAATTGTCTTGAAGAAGGGAAAAATAAATCTTTCTGGAAGTATATAAAGTCAAAAAGAAATGATAGTGTCGGTGTTTCAGCTCTAAGAAAGAATGGCCAATTGCATCAGGACAGTAAATCTAAAGCTGACATTCTAAATGATCAATTTAAATCTGTTTTCACAAAACAAGATCACCTTGAAGAAACCCCAAAACTGAATGAGCCAAGATACCCAAAAATAGACGATCTCCATATATCAATAGAAGGAGTAGAGAAACTCCTGCACAATCTAGACCCGAATAAAGCCAGCGGACCAGACAACATTCCCAACAAAATTCTAAAATTATGCGCCAAGGAATTAGCACCAGCAATAACACATATATTTAATCAAAGTTTGAACACGGGAATACTGCCAGTTGACTGGAAAAATGCAAACATATCACCGATATTCAAGAAAGGAAATAAACATGATCCAAGTAATTACCGGCCAGTATCTCTTACGAGTGTATGTTGTAAAACCCTAGAGCATATAATTTGCCGTCATATCCTCTCTCACCTGCAACATCATAAAATATTGACACCACTGCAACATGGATTTAGAAGTGGACATTCTTGTGAGAGTCAATTGATTATCACTATGAACGACATATTGAGCATGTACGATCAGAGGCAACAAATAGATATGGTAATTCTTGACTTTAGTAAAGCATTCGATACAGTTCCACACAATAAGCTGTTACTTAAGTTAGAAAACTATGGTATTCAAGGTGAAATTCATCGGTGGATTACATCATTTTTGACAGGACGGCACCAAAGGGTAATCATTGAAGGTGAAGCATCATCAAAGTGTACAGTTGACTCAGGAGTGCCACAAGGAACTGTACTAGGGCCGTTGTTGTTCCTTTGTCATATTAATGATCTGCCATGTAGCGTCAGTTCACAAGTTCGCTTATTTGCTGATGACTGCCTCCTATATCGTAATGTAAACTCGCACTCAGACCATCTAACTCTACAAAAAGATTTGGATTCTCTCCAAACATGGGCCGAAAACTGGGGAATGAAATTCAATGCAACCAAATGCTACCTCATGTCCATACATAGCACCAAGAAGCCATCCGTTTTTGAGTACTCATTGAACAAGCACATTCTGAAGAAAGTACAGGATAATCCGTATCTGGGCGTTCAGATTAGCTCAAATCTTAAATGGTCAGACCATGTCAACAAAGTATCTAACAAAGCAAACGGTATAATGAGTTTCATTCGGAGAAACCTTCGTCATAGTAAAAAGGATTTCAAACAGACAGCATATATTTCCCTCGTCCGATCAGTAATGGATTATGCATGCACAGTCTGGGATCCGTATCTGAAAAAAGACATTGATAAATTAGAAGGCGTCCAACGACGAGCTGCTCGATTTGTTACCAACGATTATCGCAGACATAGCAGCGTCACTAAAATGATGAAAGACCTCAAATGGCAGCCACTGCATGAGCGTCGAAGAGAAAAACGGCTTGTCTTCTTTCATAAGATCGTATATGACTTGGTTGCTGTACCCAGGGACTCCATATTGCAATTCAACCAACGGAAACAACGCACTTCAAACTCAAAATGTGTCAAAATAATGCGCTGCAATACAGACATGTATAAGAACTCGTTTGTACCAAGAACCATAAGTGAATGGAACCATCTGCCTGACTCAGTGGTTCTAAATGAGAAAAATGAGGACTTTAAAGCTGCATTGACAAATTTTATGAAAGTAGTCTAAAGCCTGATTTCCACTGGGCGGACTTCTCATGTGAAGCAACTGTTCTCTAGCTAAATTCATGTTAATACTAGTGATGCCTATTAGCAAACTGTTTTGGCAACTAACCCCGGTATGTGCTAGTTTCATCTTTAAGCTGTAAATCTAAGTTCGTAAATCTAACTTCTTGCAAGTGGCCAAATTTCATTTTGCTACAAATTTTGAAATTATGTCCGAGACAGCTTCGCATGAATAGAGGCGTTCAGTGGAAATCAGGAATCAACAACAATTACCCTTAGCATATTTGCTCATTAGTTAGTATTAGCTAAGTAGCATACAGATACAGATACAGAAGGGCCTTTTCTTAAAATTCGCTGACTTTGTTTTAAAATAACCCCCCTTTTTTTAAATCCTAGGTCCTAGGATTTAACATAACATAACATAACAAAATACTGTAATGTAGGCTAGAAGCCTGTTACAGATCACCACGGTTCTAAACTGTTGTTGTGTGAGGAGATGCTCCTGAAAAACATGCAAGTTTTTTAAAACATAGGAGGCCATGCTAGATAAGGATGAAACCCAGTGATAGTGCAATAGTTGAACCTTTATGCTTGATCTTTGAGAGGTGCATAGAAACTGGAATCTACCCTTCTTCTTGGAAGAAAGCAAATGTTGTTCCGATTCATAAAAAGGGGAGTCGGCAATGCAAAAGTAACTATCGACCAATCTCTTTGCTTCCTATTTTTTCGAAACTGTTTGAGAAACAGCTTTTTGATGTGAGCTTTGACAGCGTTTGATGAGAGCCAAGTAAAGAAACACGTGCAGTATTTCTTGACTTATCTAAGGCGTTTGATAGGGTGTGGCATGAAGGACTCATTCACAAGCTTAGATGTAACGGGGTATCTGGTAATATGCTTGCACTTATCAGTACTTTTTTTAACGGATCGAAAACAAAGAGTTGTTTTGAATGGAAAGACTTCTGAATGGAAGGATGTTCTCGCAGGTGTACCCCAAGGATCTGTGCTAGGGCCTTTATTCTTTCTGGTGTATATAAATGATCTCTGTGATAACTTGAATTGTGAGGTCAAACTCTTTGCAGATGATACTTCTTTGTTTTCAGTAATTGAAAACGAAATCATTGGCGCTGAAGAGCTGAATAGAGATCTCGAAAAAATTAGGATTTGGGCTTGGCAGTGGAAAATGCAATTTAATGCAGAGAAAACAGAGGAAGTCATATTTTCCACCAAAAGAGCTAGAATTGTCCATCCACCATTAACATTAGGTAACGACGAAATCAAACGGGAAAATGAACACAAGCATTTGGGAATGATATTAGACTCAAAGTTAAATTTTCAAAATCATATCAGAGTAGCCATCCTAAAGGCTAGAAGAGGTATTGGTCTGATACGATATCTTTCAAAGTATGTCTCCAGAAATGTTCTTAACCTATCTTATAAATTATACGTGAGGCCTCACCTTGACTATGGAGATATATTGTATCATAGATATGATCCAGAAATGCGACTAGGCTTTACACAAAAATTGGAACAAACCCAGTATTCTGCAGCCCTGGCTGTTTCTGGTGCGTGGAAAGGTACAAATAGGCAAAGGCTTTACAATGAGTTGGGATGGGAATCCCTTTACAGTAGAAGATGGTATCGTCGTTTATGTCATTTTTTCAACCTGAAAACTAAGCGGGACCCAGAGTATCTCTTCCATGAAATCCCAGCTGAACGACAAACCAGTTACAATCTTAGAAATCAGAGGATGTATGCTCCAGCCATTGACAGGACTGTGCGTTTATCAAATACATATTTCAGTAACACACCTTTTGAATGGAATTTACTCGATAGTGATACGAGGTGCTCAAAGTCTATTGCTGAATTCAAGCGAAAACTGCTCTCTAAGATACGTCCAACTGAAAACTGTGTTTACAACATATATGATATTGAGGGTATAAGAATCTTAACGAAATTGTGCTTGCAGTTCAGTCCTCTAAATGAGCATAAGTTCAGGCACAGATTCAACGCCGCTAGTCCGCTTTGTAACTGCGGTACAGCAAATGAGGATAACAAGCATTTCCTCCTGCACTGCCCTTTGTTTAGCAACTTTCGTGTGAATCTCCATGGCGAAATCTCAGAATTTCTTGGCCTAGATCTTCCTAACCTTGATGATAACTTCTTTTGTTCACTACTGTTATATGGCAGCGCTGAATTTCCATATATAATCAACAGAATGATTCTTGAAGCTACAATTAAGTATATCAAATCATCCAAGCGTTTTGATCGTGTAGATTATGAAACTTAGAGACCTCTGGAAACAAAGTATTCGTGCTTGATAAGTCAGTAAATGTATCTGTTTATGTGTACTGTGTGTGAATGTATCTGTTTTGGTGTAATTCCCTGCGTGTATGCGTATTGTGTAAATTTAATTTGGTATATTAAAAATTGTAAGTGTCATCCATAGTGGAAACTCGCTGACAATGTGTCCTTTCCCGCTATGGATGGCACGTAGTTTATAAATCTTGTTTAATGTTTCTTTTAATCGTTTTCATTGAATAAAAAAAAAACCCAGCATGCCCTGAGGTAATGAACAGAAAGCAAAAGCTAGGTTGAGTTTGATGTTTTTAAAACAGTAACTTGCTGTTTTTCCAGAACATCCCCCTTACTCTTAATTCACATTGGTACTCAGATTTTGGAGATCATATCTGCTGTGTCCATTAAGTACTTAGTGTCACCAAATAAATTATCAATTTTTGTTTTGAATAAACACAATGAATTTGCATTGACTATGCTGTTTGGTAATTTGTTCCAAATGTCAGTAATCCTCAGACTGAAAAATCTCTTTTGAGCATCTCTTCTGCATCCTTGTTTTTTAATCTTAAAATCATTTCCTCTTGTTCTATGATCTTCTTGTATCTCAAATAAGCTCTTGGTATCATAGCATTTATGTGTGTACTTGTAAACTTCAATAAGGTCCCCCCGTAATCTTCTGTACACTAGAGAAGGTAGCTGTAGTTCTTTTAAGCACTCTTCGTATTCAAGGTCTCTCAGACCAGCCACAACTTTGCAAGCTCTCCTCTGAACATTTTCAATTACCTGTAAATCTTTTTTGTACCACGGAGACCATACTACATTGCCATATTCAAGGTGTGGTCTTACCAGGCTTTTGAAAAGGCAATTAAACATTTCTTTGTCAATGCAGGTAAATGAGCGTTTTATCATCCCCATTATTCTGTTAGCTTTGTTTGAAGCTATCTCAGCATGTTTGCTGAACTTTAAATCTTTATCAACGTTAACTCCCAGATCTTTCTCGCAGTCACTTGTTTCAAGTTTCACTAGGGTACCATTTTCTTCCATTTGATAATCGTATTTTAAATTGCTATTCCCGAGATGCATTACTTTACATTTTGTCGCATTAAATCTTAGTTGCCACTTGTCAGCCCAACACTGAAGTCTTTCTAGATCCAACTGCAATTTATTTCTATCTTCTTTATTCACTAGGCAGAAAATCTTCATATCATCAGCGAACAACCTTATAGTACTATGCACTACCTCAGGCATATCATTAACATAACATATGAATAGCAGAGGACCCAAAACACTTCCCTGGGGTATGCCACTGTTGACTGGGGCCCAACTTGAGTAGCTTCCATTCACAACTACTCTTTGCCTACGCCCTAACAAGAAATTCCCAATCCATTTTAAGACCTTGCCATTAATTCCATAACCTTTCAGCTTCACCAAAAGTCTCTCGTGTGGCACTGTATTAAATGCTTTCGCAAAATCCAGGTAAACTGCGTCCAGTGATAAACCCTCATCCAAAACTTTTGACCATGAGTCAATGGTATCTAGTAGCTGGGTAACACAAGAACGACCCTCCATAAAACCGTGTTGACAACTTGACAGAAGTTGCTTTAAATGCTTAAAGGCTTAGTTGCGAATAATTATTTCTAACATTTTGCAGACAATTGAGGTCAGACTTACTGGCCGATAATTTCCACAGATGTCTTTGTTTCCTTTTTTGTGGATGGGAGTTATATGTGCGTCCTTGCAGTCCCTTGGCAATAATCCTTCTCCTAATGATCTCTTAAACAATATTGTTAAAGGACCCTTTAATTCACTAGAAAGTTCCTTCAGAAGTCTTGGATGCAAGCAATCAGGCCCTGGTGACTTATTTACCTTCAGATTTTCAAGTTGCTTGAAAACTATGGCTTCGTTTATTTCTATGTCTTCTAGTAAAATGTCACTTTGATTTTCGAAGGCTGGGATGCTTGCCAAGTCCTCATTTGTGAACACACTTTTGAAGTAGTTGTTAAGTTCCTCTGCTTTATCATTGTCATTGTCAGTCAAGGTTCCATTACTTTGCATCAGGTTAGGCACAGCACATCTTGTTTTTAATTTTGAGTTGGCATACTTAAAAAATGCTTTGGGATTACTTTTACTTTCTCTGGCTAGCTTTTTCTCATAATCTCTTTTAGCTTTCCTAATTTCCCACTTAGCTTGGTTCCTTGCTCTAGCATAGATAACATAGTCTTTGCCTTCAGCTGTCTTCAGGTATCTACTATAGGCTGCATTTTTTTTCTTTACCTTTGTCAGGGCATTTGAACTCATCCACAGAGCCTTCGTTTTGTGACCCATTCTTGATCTACTCATAGGAATATGCTTCTTAACTTCCTCCTCTAACTTTGTCTTAACATACACAAAAGTAGCCTCTGTATTTTTCCCCTTTAGTTCTGTATTCCAGTCTACTCTTTGTAGATCATTCCTTATTTCATCATATAATTACCCTTATCATACAATGGTCTAGTTGGACTTGTTGATCCATCTACTTGATAGCATTGAAATGTAAATGACAACCCACTATGATGGCTCTTTCCCAGTGGACTCTTCATTAGGATGGACTGTATCATATTCTCCTCATTTGTAAACACCAATTTGAAAATTTTTTCACCCCTTTTTCAGTGACTTTACGGACAAGCTTGCGCATCACTTTGTACATACAAGTGCACCCGCCGGGAGCATTATCAAGCTTTTTACGCAATCCCATAAAAGAGAAAGAACACAGCAAGAATACTTTTTTACCATAACGTAGGCCACATCAACAGTTCTTTGTTTAGGAGCTTCTCCAATCTTCTTTCATCGGTTTCAGACTATTGTAATCTGCTTGGCAGATCTTAGAATCAATGGCGACCAACTCGTCGAGCACTGGAGATGGCCGTTGCTTTCCAATGCAGTCACGTTTGTCTCTGCTTTATGTTCATTTACCAGGAGTGATCTTGCACTTTATCATTGTGACAGTATTGATTGCAAAGTTGAAGCTACGAAAGCAAATGCATAAGTTCATGTTGAGCCTGTCAGCATCAGACTTCGTTGAGATGATAGCTCCTCTCGTTACAGTACTTACCTTGATGACAACGAACAACGACTCCACAACCAAACTGTGCCGCAACGCAAGAAATGCAGTACAATTTATCTATTCTCTGACGATGGCTACTTCCAGTGGATCTATCATGGCACTCTCTATTGAACGTTACATATCATGTATTCATTGCTTTCGATTGAATTCAATACTGACAAAGAAGAGAACACTTCTTTCAATCGCGCTCATATGGTGTGCCGGGATCATTTGCGGATTGATGAATGAAATCCAGCTTTGCGATGGAAATCGTGCCACCAATGCCAAGTTTGATTTTACACCTAACGTTTGTGTGGATGCTGCCATAATATTTGCAACATCAGTTGGTTTGATCCTTGTCCAATTACGTTTGTTTGTTTTTATCCAAAAGAAGTTGAGAAACCCTCCTGGAGGAGCATCTCGTGTGATGTACCGGGCCAGAAGCGCGTTTTTCCGGCAGTTGAAAATGAACGTTGCGCTAAGTGCAGCTGTTGTGGCATACTTAATTTGCATGTTGCCTATGGCATTGTTGCCATTCCTAAAACTCAACATGAGCCCATCCAAATTTGTCGAGCAAAAGAACACCGTCGTGCTATTGCATTGGTTGAACCCAGTCCTAAATCCATTCATCTACGGCATGGGAACTAGAGAAATACGACAAGGGATGTCGTCACATTTTCGCGCTGCCATGAAAAAGTTGTTGGTTAAGCTTTTTCAATATCCTGAAGAGTTTATTCATGCAGCGAAATTGTGAAAAGCATTTGCCTTTGAATGAAAGGGAACTTCTGAAGCTAGGCAAATCGGCGAAGGTTTGTTTACACTCAAGTGGTCAATTTCAAACCAAGTGGTCAATTTCTTGAATAGGCATGTTATACTTCCTAAGGCTACCTTCACCATGCTCCGTTTTCATTTCTATCCGTTTTTGTTGATGAAAACACTGCCTGTTCACATTGCTCCGTTTTCAAATAGATACGCTATGAAAACGATAGGCCATCACATTGCTCCAGCAAAACGGTGTTGTTAACCCCCTTTTCAAAACAAATGCTTATGTTAATAGCTGTCAACAAGGCGCCAATCGCGACTTTGAATGCCATTGTAGTCAAAAGGCTATTAACAAAGGAATTTGCAGCGTTTTCAAATGTCTCCGTTTTTGGCGTTCACAATGAAAACGGATCGTTTTCAAAAAGCACCGTTTTCAAATTTATGCGTTTTCATTAATGTTTTCGAAAAGGCCCGTTTTCACAACGGGGCAATGTGAACGCAAGGCAATAACGGAGAAGTTTTGCTCCGTTTTTATGTGAAAACGTAGCAGTGTGAACGGGGCCTAACATGTAACTTGTACCATGAAAGCTGGGAGTAGAATAACACTGAAACTTTCCTAGATGATGATCACTGAACCTGAAATGGGGTAAAGAGCCTCACCTCATTTTGTCTGTCTTTGCAATAAGGAACTAAACCAAAATGAATTGAAATTGTCAAGGCAAAACACTTTTCCTCAAGGCAAAAAATTCTTTCTCAAAGGGAAACTTTCTTCCTCAAAGAAAACCTTTCTTTCTCAGGACAAAACTTGCATTCAGAAGACAAAACATTATTTATCAAGGCAAAAAATTATTTTTCAAGGTAAAACTGTCTTTCTAAAGGCAAAAAGTTCTTTCTCGGTGTAAAAATTTTCTCACGATAAACTTATGATTAAAAATATTCTGTTTGAATTACGGTTTTGTTTTCTGTGGAGAAAGAAGCATACTGCTCAAATCCTTACTGGTTGTTGAAGCACGCGGAAATCATTCAATTTCACGGTATTCAGCCAATCAAATAGCCCCTTTCTAACCACGTGATACCAAATTGGCTGTTCGAATGGAATTTTTGAGTACCCTCACAAAAGTTTAAATGGCTACTAAGTTACAATAATTACATCGAATTTTCTTTGATAAATCAGTAGAAGGGGTGCCCCTCTACAGTTTGTAGCGTGCTTGGAAAAATATCTCATTTGGAGCCGAAATTACAGTCATTTTCCGGTTGAAGAATATCGACAATCGTTCAAATATTGATGAAAGTTGCTGCAAATGAGATATAAAGATAGACATCTCAGCGATCATGGATATTGCCTTAAGCAATAACCCAAGCACTGCCCCTTCAATTACATCTCAAAATCGCAGGTGATTTTCAGTGATTTCTGCCAGAAACGTAATCTGGGCCTAAACTTCTTACCGATTAAAACTCATTCGTTGCCCCCAAAAGGGCTTACTTTATGTTATTCAGCTAAATGATTAACGACTCAAGATTCAATTTGACTTCATTTTCCATTTAAATGTCTCCAAATTTCGTTTGAAACATCCAGTCTTGAGCAACTTCTTGCAAATTCGTATCGCTCCATATATTCTCTGCAATGAAGTCAAATTGAATCTTGAGTCGTTGGTAAGTGAATCATTTAGCTAAAAACACAAAGTACGCCCTTTTGGGGGCAAAAAATGAGTCTTAATCGGTAAGAAGTTTAGGCCAAAATCACGTTTCTGGCAGAAATCGCTGAAAATCACCTGTGATTTTAAGGTGTAATTGAAGGGACAGTGGGTGGGTTATTGCTTAGGGCAATATCCATGATCGCTGAGATGTCTATCTTTATATCTCATTTGCAGCAGCTTTTATCACTATTTGAACGAGTGTCAATATTCTTCGACCGGAAAATGACCGTTATTTCCGGCATGTTGTAAAAACCGGACCCTAGGACCCCTGAGACCCCTAGGACCATTAAGTACTGAAGATGAAAGGGACCCTTAACACCAGAGGGTCATCACCACAAATAAGCAATAGGTCAATGTCATCAAGCTATCAACAAGTAGGTTGCGTATCGCAGCTTCCCCTCTTCTATCCAATTAACTTCCGCTCCTATGAATCAATGCCAGGAACCATGCAGAGAGTTCTCAAAATAGTGCGATGGGGGAGCAAAACATATTATAGAAGATACCTTTGTTTGCCATCATATTTGCAAGGCAAATCCCCACAAGCTTTTCATCCTGTGTAGACTCTGGTCCATTATTCCCCTTGAACATTGCCAAGTGCCTTGCAGCAATTTCATTTTAGCTTTGGGTGGCTTGCTTTGGATTTTTGGTGGAAATGGAATCATATGATGAAATAGAAAGTTTTCACATTATTTTTCGCGTCCTTCATCGCCAAGAAAGACGAAACAAAGACTTGAAGGAGAGCGCTTAATTTTTTAGAGTCTTTCCGGTGTATCAAGTGTATCAAGTTTTGCAGTTGAAAGGGAATTGACCGCGAACTTCGTTTGGAGTGGATACTTATTTGCCTTATAAGAAACAGCCCATGAGAGCTGCCGTAGCCGCTACCAAAAATATTAAGAAAGTCACGATTCGGAGTTAATTCAAAGTAAAGAAACGTCAAGTTTTGGATATTAGATGCGAAGTGTTTCAAGCAAAAATGTATAATTCAAACGAATAAAACTAAAACTTATTTCATTAAATGAATGATCTTGTCATTGTCCTTTGTTTCACATGAAAACAGAATGTTAACCCTTGGCCTCCGGTGACTTTTTACAAAGTTTCCATCTTTGACGACCCTCAGCACTCAATATGTTAACTATCTTGGAGAATATTTGGAGCATCCGCCGTCGTCCTATATTGCAAGCTGTCTGCTTGATTCTTGGTATTGCTTTATAGGAGCGGGAGCGGAAGTTCATGGGATACAAGAGAGGAAGTTTACCATACGTGACCTCTTGTTTGGCACTTGATGACATCGGTCTATTGTTTGTGTGTGGTGATGACCCTCTGGTGTTAAGGGTCCTTTTCATCTTCAGTACTTAATGGTCCTAGAGGTCTCAGGGGTCCCAGGGTCCTAGGGTCCGGCTTTTACGACATGCCGTTATTTCCGGCTCCAAATGAGACATTTTTCCAAGCACGCTACAAACTGAGGAGGGGCATCCTTTCTATTGATTTATCAAAGAAAATTCCATGTGATTATTGTAACTTCGTAGCCATTCAACTTTTGTGAGGGTACTGAAAAATTCCATTCGAACAACCAATTTGGTATCACGTGGTTAGAAAGGGGCTATTTGATTGGCTGAATACCGTGAAATTGGATGATTTCCGCGTGCTTCAGCAACCAGTAAGGATTTGATCGGTATGCTCGGTTGTTGTGCATTCCAGAAATGATTTATAAGCACAAACAGCGTAAATTGAAAGAAGGAGGATATATCTAAACATCTATCACGGGCATTTTATTTTTGTCATTGAGAAGCTGAGCCGTAAGTGCATTGATTACAGTCGAAAAATACAAAGATTGAATCGCCTCCAAATTGGTTTCTATCCCAGGGCGGGGGGGGGGGGGTGCACTTGTGAAAATTTTGATAGGGATGCTCGTGTCTTTTTTTTGGGTTTGAAATTCATGAAAATGTCATTTTTTTGGGTTTAGCTAACTTGGCGTCATTTTTTTGGGCTGATTGAAAAGTTGCGTCATTTTTTTGGGCTACTGAGCTTTGTATTTACGAAGTTATAATCTCAGTCAATTATTTTTATTTTTTTTTTATAATTCGACACAATATCAATAGATACATGGTCTAATCTAACTAGGACTAAAAACAAAGGATAGTCTAATACAGCAAAGTTGATCAGTGAATTAACAAAGTAATACAAATGGTACGTTGATAAGTTCTAACAAAGGAAAAGAGTTCATGTACTATCTAAGCGTATTTTGTAAATTCTATCTAGGTATTCGGCAAATATTTGCAGGAATTGTTCATCGTCATTTGTAAATAGAAAAATCATTTTTTGTTTTCCTGTTGGGATTTTGATAAAATTTGGGTAAATTGTGTTGATTTGGCCCATGAAGATTGCTCTTTCTGTGTTGTATTTGTTACACGAGAGTATAAAATGGGTTTCGTCTTCAATTATGTTTGGGCAGAATTTACAGAATCTTTCTTCTCTTATGACTGGAGGTTTGCTATGTCTTCCTTTTTCGATAGCTAAGCAGTGGTCACTAAGCCGTAGTTTTGTCAGTGTTCTTCTGTGTGTTCTATTTTTAACCAGAGAGAGGTATTTCTCGCATGCTACGCTTGTTTTATGAGTTTTGTAGGTAATTGCTTTCGAGCATGTACTAATCCTATCATTCCAGATTTTTTCAAATTTTGATCTAAGGAGTTTGTTTATGGTGTATTTTGAAAGGGAGGCAAAAGTATCGTTTGCAGGGTTTTTTGGAGCGGAGTTGATAATGCTTTGTGTAATATCTGATGTGATGGTTGGACGATTAGTGATATGACTTTCATATTGCTTTGCTTTGGAGACAAGCGAATTTATTTTACATTCTTCGTCGATGTGTTTGAGAAAGTTACAGAGCCTTGATTCAACCATAATTCTTAATGGAAAACGTCCTAGTTCACCGCGTACAAGGTCGTTAGTTGTCGATCTATTTACGCCGATAATTCTTTTAAGAAACTGGGTATGTACTTTTTCGATATCGGTTTTGTCCCATTGGTTAATGCATGCTTTCTCAAAGGCACCCCAGACTTCTGAGCCATAGAGTAGAATTGGTGCAATTGTACTGTCGAATAACCTGAGGGCAGCTTTGATAGGTAGGTTTTTTAGCTTGAAACGGCTATTTAATGCAAATAATGCTCTTGTAGCTTTACTACTTAGTACACGGAGAGTTTCTTTGAAGGAGCACGCAGCATCGATCGTAATTCCTAGGTATGTAAATTCAGTGACATTTTCTAATGGGATACCTCTGATGAAGAATTCATTTTTATATTTGTTATTTCTCTTGTAAAAGGTCATGCATTTTGACTTTGAAGTATTGATAGAAAGCTTCCATTGGTTACAATATTCTGAAAGTGTGTTCAGACAGTTTTGGAGACCAGAGTGAGAGCAGCTAAGAATTATGATGTCATCAGCATACATCAAGCAGGTGACTGGCTCGCCACCGAGAGTGAGAGGAGAAGTATTTGAATTATTAAGATCATCAATAAGGTCATCCAAGTAAAGATTAAAGAGTGTTGGGCTAAGGGGACAGCCTTGACGAACCCCTTTGCTACATTTGAAGTAGTTTGTGCGGGAGGAGTTAAGTTTTACTGCGCATTCTGTGTTTTCATACATGTCCTGGATGAGATGTAAGAAATTCCCTGAAATTCCTTTCATTCGGAGTTTGTGGAATAGGCCCTTATGCCAAATTGTATCAAAAGCTTTTGCAAAGTCTATGAAAGCTGTATGCACTTTTTGCTTGGATTTATCCGTGACATGTTTGTTAATCAGCGTTTTGAGTGTCAGAATGTGGTCTGATGTGCGACATTTTTCTTGAAATCCAATTTGACTTTTATTAATGAGGTTATTGTTGTGAACAAATGTCTTCAGGCGATTGTTAAGTAGAATACAGAACAGTTTTAGCAATGCATTACCTACGCATATGCCACGGTAATTATTCGGGTCAGATTTGCTACCCTTTTTGTGGATAGGGGTTATTAGTCCTTGGCACCAGTTCTTTGGTAGCCTTCCGTTTGATATGAAAACATTAAAAATTTTGCATATGAGTTGTTGTAGTTCTGGTGTAGAATGTTTTATCATTTCATTATTTATAGCATCAGCGCCAGCTGATTTCCCATTCTTTAGTTTATTGATGGCATTAGAGATTTCTTCTTGTTTTATTCGGGAGTTGAGAAGCGTATCAGGTCGAGAGAGACCGTGGGGTGGGGGAGGTGGCTCATCGTTAGTTGTTGAAGACAGGAGTTTCTTAAAGTAGGACTCCCATGTGTGACCATCTTTGATAGCGATTGTTTCTTTCCGGATGCATTCATCGAAGTCTTCCCAGGTATTCCAAAAGCTCTCTTTTTGTAAGTTATCCTGTAACTTTGTGATTTGGCAATTCCAGAATTCATTTCGTGTTAATTCATTTCGTGTTAATTCATTGCTAGTTCGAATTCACAGCAATTAAGAGTTGCTGTGATGGTCTCCAAATTCAATATCAGTCTTACTATCTTGTGCAGAATTGTAAGGTGCAATTTTCTCAATTTAACTTGTGGTACAAAAAGGATAGTTATGGGGGCACAAGAATAATTCCGTCATTTTTTTGAGTTTGAAAATTTTAGGCCTGTCATTTTTTTGGGTAGACACAAAATCGGTCCAAATGAGCATCCCTATCTTAGATTTTATAGAGTGCCCCCCTGGGGTTTCTATATAAAAAATTAAAATGTCTGCGGTAGATTTTAGATGTGTCCTCTTTCCCTTGATATATGGTTATATTTGCTCTTAAAAACCATATATGGAATGCAAAACAAGCGAGATAGTTACATAAGATGAGGGAATATTGCATTTACCACGCGCTACTCAGCCTAGGGAGTACGGGATATGGATATAACAACTATGCGGCTATGCGGCATCTTCAATTTCTATACACGGAGTGGTTGATTAAGTTTTCTTTTGATGGTCTAATGCGAGGCATTCGCATACAAAGATGTTGCTTTGTGTCACTTTCATTCAAACATGATGAAAGGGTCTTTAGGAAAGTCTGTGATAGATAACTTCTGCGAAACTTATTGCAAAACATGTTTTTTTGGTTGAAAAAATATTCATATCTCTGAAAATTGTTACTCATGCTGAGCATGACCAGCATGACCGCTAGCTTCGCCACTGGCTGAACCCAGACAATAGTAAGAGACACAATGCTGCCTTGTAACCTAAATGACGACTAAAAAAGACGGGAACTACACGAGGCGAGCGCCCGGGGGGGGGGGGTACTTGACCTAAATTTGTACGGGGATGTGCCCACGAAAAAAAATTTTTCACCCTGCTCCAGAATTTTTGCCTTCAAATGATACCCTGTTCTAGAAAAAGTCTGTGAAAAGTATACTCAAAACCACAAAAATTTGACTAAATGATAACCCGTTATAACAAAATTTCCTCTTTTGACATGTTTTGACAACCTGCTCCAGAAAATTTGCCTTCCTTTGATACCCTGTTCTAGAAAAAATTGGCGAAAACGATACCCTGAAAAACGGCACATCCCCGTCGGACAAATATACTAAGTACCCCCCCCCCCCGGGGGGCGAGCGTAGCGTCCATTGGGACTAACAGAAGAGTGCAGTGCACACTGAGACTCGGTCGACATTAAAAACGTGGATGAAATTAGAGCTGTGCTGTGGAAAAGAAATTACGATGTTCGGGAGTTGGTATGAAAGGGCACATCCCTTGCTAGTTGCAGACTGCTCTCAGTGAAAACGAATACAGATAAATTTTTTACCCGATTTGCGCAGTCAAGGAATAGGTACATTTCTAACGGAGTGGCTTTGATTGGGGCAATTTTATTGTGGATTGCAGATTGCGTTCAGTCATTAAAGCTAAATTTTCTACGCAACAAGGTATTGCTAGAAACTAACGGACTTAATCAGTACCTGTCTTGGTTATGCCTTGAAACTCCCTGAAAAAATCTCATTCTGTTACATTTCTCACGGAATGGCTTTAATTAGGGCGCCCTTCCTGTGGATGGCAGATTGCGTTCAGTGAATACAGCTGTATTTTCTACCCAAAAATATTCTTAGAAACTAACGGATTTGACAAGTATCTACCTTGGCTATGCCTCAAAACTCCCTGAAAATCTCATACTGTTAAATGGTGTAGTTGTTTTTCTGTGATTTTCGAAAAAAAGACATTTCTTATGGAGTGGCCTTTATTAGGGCACTTCCCCAGTGGATAGCAAATTGCGTTCACTGACTACGGCTCTATTTCTTGATCCATAAGATATTTCTAGAAACTAACAGATTCAATCAGTGCCTACTTTGGCTATGCTTCTAGGTTCCTTAAATATCTCAGGCTGTTACATGGATTGGTTATTTGTCTTGCATTTTTAGCAATCAAGATATTTCGAGTGGCTTTGATAAGGGCGCTTCCTATTTAGAAGGCAGATTGCGTTCAGTGATTGCAGCTCTATTTTCTACCCAATTAAACATCATTAGAAACTAACGGATTTAAGCAGTACCTGTCTTGGTTATGCCTTAAAAATCCCTGAAAATGTTATACTGTTAAGTGATATAGTTATTTTTCTACAATTTCTCGCAATAAAGACATTTCTTACGGCGTGGCTGTGATTAGGGCGCTTCCCCTGCGGATGGCAGATTGCGTTCAGCAAATACAACTCAATTTTCTACCGAATAAACTATTATCAGAAACTAACGAATTTGACCCTGGTTACGCCTCGAGGCTCTCTGAAAATCTCATGCTGTTATATGGTGTAGCTATTTTTGTAGAATTTCTCGCAATCAAGACATTCCTCATGGATTGGCTTTGATTAGGGCACTTCCCATTTGAAGGGCAGATTGCGTTCTGTGAATGCAGATGAATTTTCCACCCGATGAACCATATTTTGCAACCATCAGATTTCATCACCATCTATCTTACTTATTTCTCGAAGCTCCCTGAAAATTTCTTACTGCTACATGGTGTAGTTATTTTTCTCTGAATTTTGCAACATGGATACCGTTTACAATTTCAACTCCTTACTGTGGCCTTTTTGATACTGAAGACTTTCAATCACTCTTATTCAAAATCATCTTCGTTAAATCTTGTTAACAAATCAGCGTTAAAAACGGACTTCAAAGTAAATTCTCTGCTGAAATTCAAGTTTTTTTTCTTTGAAGAAGCTACGTATTGGGGGATGGCAAAGTGAATACAGGAAGCATAATTCTGTTGGTTAAAGAGGCTTCGATTCTTTTCTGGTTTTCGCTACGGGACAGATTGGTGAGCGGTATATAATTTTCCCTGATCTTGTTTGAGCGACAATGATGATGGAATCAAAATGTAATAGTAGCATACTAGTACAGCCAATTCAGCTGTATTCCATAAATGATTTTGATATGTAAACAGATCTGCCTCTTATCAAAAAAGAAGGGAAAAAATCGATTTTGAGTTAGACCCAGCTACTATGCTATTGTTAAAGAGCCCCAAGGCTATCTGGCAAACGTCAGCTAAATTTCGGGAGGGGGTGCGCCGCCCACAGTTTCAAATGTAACCGCTGGCTAGACCAATTTTTGTGAAAATGATGCTCTTGGCTAGACTAATTTCTTCATCAAAAGTTCCCCGAGTTGGCGTTTTCTAGACAAAGCTTGCCAAGTTTTTACATTCTCTTGACCAAAATAGAAAAAAGATCGGGTTATTTTTACAGGATTAGCGACTTTTGACATTTCTTAGAACAAATTATTGCCAAAAACTACACCCTTAGCTAGACTAAAAGTCCGAAAAAGTATACCCTTGCGGCACGTGGTTAGGTCTTCTCTACCTCTGAGATTGCAGTGCTTGGCGTTAAAAACAGCATCCTTGCATTCACCTTCAGTTTCAGAGACATTAATACTACTGTGGGAATCAAAGTAGGGCTCAGCCTACAACGCTCTCAATATTGTATGCTGTGATATCATTTGGCTGGTTGTTTCAGTATCACACAAATATGCAGAAAGATGCAGATGACATATATTTCTTCTACTTAGGACTGTTTTTGGAACTTCTCCTTTTTGCACCTAGAACTCCTGAGTTTTAGAACACATTTCTTTGATTATACCTCAGGAGGGGCCATTATAGAAACAGGGTCGCATTGACCTTTTAAGGTCATCCCTGCTATTTTTAACTTGGGGCACCCTTTAGATTAATCATATAGTTTTTTCCTGCAAATTTTGTATATCTGTAAATAGATTCGCTTTCTTCTTTTATCATTAATTGTAATTTTATTTTATGGCAAAACTAGAGGGAAACTAGTCAGCACTGAAATAAAAAGCGCAAAAGACCGAATTGATGCCTGCTTTCTTATGTTGTCGACCCTCTTCTTTCACCGTACACTTTATATTACTATTGAGTCTGGACGCAGACCACAGAAGACACTTCAAGAAACAGGAAGCGCTTCAACCATAAACAACGACAAGAACGTCACGAACAACAACGACAACAACAAAACTTGCAACTCATCAGCACCTGACCTTACCACAAGGGAAAACATCATACAATGAATTACACGCAATGAATTGATACGATACCAAAGAACAACAATAACAAAAACTACAAAGACCACGAAGACACACAAGCGATGCCACGCGACAAGAAACTGCTCAATAGCAACACATCAAACGAGAACATCGAATTTGCGAACAAGGCTTATGAAAAGAACCGAACTGAACAGAACGAACAGGGTAAAGGTACACCCGAGGTGGGTTAAGATTCAAGGAATCAGCCACCAGCAAAGAAGCAGCGATGCAAATTTGAAAAGCGAAGCTCTAAGAACGATGGATGAAGACAATTTGACTTCAAAAGACAAAGAACAAAAATACGACAGCAGGATACGACATCCGACCCAGGGATGAATAGTGGGGATGCGAAACCAGGGATATCCGACCCCTAGAACAACGATGACATGACTGAAAACAACGAAAACGAGGCAAACAACAACAACAACATATGAAAAAACATTTTAACCTTATAAGGACAAATGACACTAATAAGTTGATTAACCTTATATGGGCAAACATTTTCCTATAAATAGAGGTTGATACTTTAAATTATTCAGTTGCTCTGAAGATGCCCTAGTGGGTGAAACTAGTCAGCACTGAAATAAAGAATAAAAAGCGCAAAAGACCGAATTGATGCCTGCTTTCTTATGTTATCAACCCTCTTCTTTCACCGTACACTTTATATTTTATGGCAAAGATATACCTGCATACATACAAAAGATAAAGTCGTTGTCCTCCAGTCATTGATGTCTGTGGATGTGAAAGCGGAACCTTTCACGCTTGTCATACCCATCAGTTCCGAGATCAGTTTGACCTTCACATCGATGCAGGCTTCTCAGCTAAGCCCTATCTAATGGAGTCCGCGACCCATTCATCATGACGCTCAAGTGATGGGGCTATACCTAAGATCGAACAATAGATCGAGCCCTGTCCGCCTTACTGTTTCTGCTGCAAGTTCTAAGGTAACCCAAACACATGAGGGCATCTGCTATGGATCTTCTGTGAGGCTCGTACGCCATCTATGTGTAGCATCTGCCATCTATGTGTGTAGCAAATCGAATGATAATCTCGGGTACCTTAGGGCCCTTGTAAGAATAGTCATGATAACAGCTCTTATTCTGTCAACATTGATTTTTTTCTTTCTAATTCCCTCGTAACAGAGTTTTATATTGAGAACTACAGTGTTGCCTTGAAAAATTAAGTTTTGCCTGAGGAAGAAAGCTTGCCTTGAGAGAGAAACTTTTGGATAAAGAAATATCTCGTTCTTTGAGAAAGGAAGCTTTGTCTCCGGAAAGGGCGTCTTGCCTCCAAAAAAGAATTTCCAATCAGAAAGTTTTGTCTTGAAAATGTTTTGCGTTGAAACAGAAAGTTCCTTGAGAAAGAGAGTTCTACCTGGAGAAAGATATTTTTCTTTAGAGAAAGAAAGTTTTGCCTTGACACTTGGAATGGGATATCAATAATTTTCTCTCATTATTTGTTGTGTGTCATGACAAAATGCAAGGAAATTCAATATGATCTAGTTCAACAGCAATGTATTCGAGCTATGGTGCCAAAAAGCATAGATGTGGAAAATTAAAAGTGAAATCTAATACTGCATTCACACTGACACAGTTAAACCAGCTTCATCTAAACCAGTTTAATTTTCAGCCAATCAAATGACTGGGTTTCTTTTGGATTGACTAATCAGAAGGCCTTATTCGAAAACCTGATTTAGTTTAAACTGGTTTAACTTGCAGTGTGAATGAGGTATAAGAGTAGAGGGGCATTAGAGACATTCCAAGTAGGATAGACGCGTGAGAGTAGCAAGGGACATGTAAAAGTAGAGGAACATTAGAGACATTCTAAACAGGATAGATGCGGGAGAGTAGCAAGGGACATGTAAAATTAGAGGAACATACGTTACACTCATTTTCACTTTAGAGACAATAGGGGAATTGATAATGAGTCTGTTTCATTTCATTTCATTTTAACTTATTTATATAGGGTAAAAACATTCAATTGCAACGAAATAACTGTTTGACAATGTGCCCTGTTAAGATACAAAAGAAAAGCAAAAACAAAAAGAAAGATTAGTTAATCAATAAACTCCTAATAACAGTTAATACATTGAAAAGCCCTATCTTAAATAGTCCTATCGAAAAGAAAATTTATCACGCAGCTAAATTATGACAAATTTAAGCACAATCTTAGAGATACCACAAACCCAATGTATCCAACGAATGATTGCATTGAAAATACGGAACACTTCTTGCTCCTCCACCCTTGCTTTTATGTACATAGACGGGACCTCCTCGCTGGAATCTATGCATTATTACGACCACTTGGATATGCAGATCTTGCAAATGAATTTTGTTACAACTGTTATTGTATGGTGATAAAGATTTTCCTGACTTAGTGAGTAGACATATCCTTGAACTTACATTAAATTTTATCCATAACTGGTCGATTTGATCGAATTCTTGCATCCTACCCTTCCATAAGCCACCCAATTGTAGCCTTGTTTTTGTAAGCATTGTTTTAAAATTCAATTTCTTTTTTCGTCTTTTTTAGATCTTGTAGTACAGTAGTACCGTATAGTAATTGTAAGTAGCTTAATTAGCAAACTGTATCGTAATTGTTAGTCTAGTTACATGACTTTTAATTTATGGCCGTGGTGTTGTCATTCATTTTTACTCCCATGGCATCGTCCTGTAGTGCTGCATAGTTATTTAAAGTATAGTAGAATGTAGTCTATGTGGTAATATTTGATATGGATATGTGTGAAAAAATTTATCACTCTGCTGCTGATCAACTGCTATAACACTGCTTATTAAAAGAACAACGATGCTAATGCAAGTGAAGGGTGGAGTTTACTAATATATGGAATGGGAAGGGAGATGTGAGCGAAGCGAGCTGAAGATTTTTGAGAAGGACCTCTGCACCGAACTGCCACAGAGTATCACCGTTTTTTATATTTAACTAGGCTTGCCGCGCGTCGCCTGCGGCGTAGACTTGCTCCAAGTCTATTCCGAGATATATAAGGAACATAGTTACTTCTGCGGGGGCGTAAACCTTGAAGAGGACGCTGCGAAGGAAAAGCGAATGCGAAGTCGCAGCGTCCTCTTCAAGGTTTGCGCCCCCGCAGAGGTAGCTATGTTCCTTATTGCTGATATATCTCGGAATAGACTTGGAGCAAGTCTACCTGCGGCGCCGCGCTGGCCCTCCGTCGCTCTTCGCTCTCATTAAGATAAGGACAGGAAAGAGAAGCTCTGTTCAGTCCTGCTCTGTTAGGTTCTTTCCATAATCAAACCCTTCCTTTCAAGGCAAAATTATGGATATGCCCTTTCTATTTTCTCCTCCAACTCATATGAAACACAAAAGGCTATTAACGATCGTCCTAAAGGTAACTCTGATAGTCCTGTCCACAAGTTGCTCGGCAACTTTTGGGCAACTTTTAGGAATTTCGGCAACTTTTGCAAATTGAACAACACTTCTTTATTTTAGCAATATTACGAAAATTTTAATGATGTTTTGTTTAATTTTTGTAAAAGTAATGAAAATTAGACATGTAAAGCATCTCTTTTCTGGTCAGGCTAGAATTCAACGCCTTTATTTGTGAAGAACTGGTCTTTGAAATTAGTGATTTCTGACTATTATTATTTTTATTATTAACACTTTATTTTACAATGTTGGCATAAAAAAGGTATAAAATAGCTACACATACATAAAAATATTTACAAGTATAGCTAATAAAAGCCAACTAATTCAAGTAGCAAAAACAGAATGGATAGAAAATATCATGTTGAACAAACCTAAAACCTAAAACTTATATAAAACCTAAAAGTGGTATGAAATTTCGGCAGAGCCTACATTGGCATTGGCACTCATTTCCTTTCCAAGCTTTGATTTTGGTCTTGAATTCAATCAAGTTAGTTGAGTATTTAATTGAAACTGGAAGTGTACACCATAACTGTGGACCCCTATATCGAACAGTTTCTGAGCCATACATTACTGATCTCACTCTTGGTAAGTTAAAATCGCGATCATTTCTGAGGCTATGCTGGTTTGTTTTTTAGACAAAATATTTCTTTCATAAAAAGAGGATTTCAGCCATGCTTTGTTTTGAACATTTCTATCATTAATACTTGTAAGTTCTTCTAGTGAATAGATACACTGTTATCATGTCCTAAGAGATCTTCAAAACTAGACTCCTGATCTCTATACGTTATTCTAAGGGCTCGCTCGTGCAGTTTGTTGATTTTAGTATTTAGTTTCTTACTATGGAGCATCCATGCCAAAGGACAGTATTGAAACTGGCTATTTATGAATGATGTCATCAACATCCTTAATTTAGCTTGGTCCATATAGTGTGCAATGCGTGACGGAGCATAGAGCTTGTTGCTGACCTTTTGACATAGATTACTTACATGTTGCTCAAATGTAAGTTTGCTGTCTCAGGTAACTCCTAGCAATTTTTCTCCAGTACCACCAGCAATAGTAGAACTGCCAATTTTAACCGAAACAGAATCACCACTCATATTTCCAAACGTTAATAGATGACATTTGTCTTCATTGAGCTTCATATAGTTGTCAGAGAACCATTTGATTGCATGGGTGGAATCTAGTTCTAACCTAGCAACAACATTATCAGTATCAATGTCACAAGCAAATAAAGTTGTGTCGTCGGCATAATTGCATACATCAGTATTATTTAAGGAAAGAAGCAAATCGTTGATATATATATATTGAAGAGAAGAGGTCCAAGGACAGATCCTTGAGGCACTCCTAAAGTCAGTCGCTTCCATGAGCTAAAAGACCCATTGACCTTGACCCTTTGTTGTCTGTTATGTAAGTAACTATAAATTAGAGACAATGCATCGTGACTAAAGCCGTAGGCATGCAATTTGGCTATAAGGAGATCATGTCTCAGGCAGTCAAAAGCCCTATAAAGATCCATCATGACAGCACCAACTTTCCCACCTACGTCAATACAAATTTCATTTTTTTCCAAGAAACGCACTAAGGCTAAATTTACGATTTATATGATGATGATGATGATGATGATGATGATGATGATGATGATGATGATGATGATGATGATGATGATGATGATGATGATGATGATGATGATGATGATGATGATGATGATGATGATGATGATGATGATGGTGATGGTGATAATGATTAAAATGATTATAGTTATGATGATTATTATCATTCGTCAATAATTTTCGTTATTGTTCTTGTTGTGGTTCATGATCAGCAAATGATTCTTACTAAACTTCTGAAGATTTGTCAGATGGGCCAAGCAATATGAGGGTAAAAAAACTCAAACTTTCAGGACACTCATGTAGTCTGATAAGAGAACTTGTCAAAATAAAGAGCATCCTTGGCGCTAATATTATGCATAGATCTCAGTTATTCATACATTTATAGCATATGACCTTAAAAAATGACGACAAATGAGCATCTTTTGGGCAACATTTTGAAAAGTGGCAACTTTTTGAGCAAATTATCACGAAATTTTGAGCAACTTTTCGAGAAATATCGAGCAACCTGTGGACGGGGCTGAAGTAGGATGCCTAAGTTCGTGCAATGCTCGAAACATGGGAAAATGAAAAAATTAAGACAGCAAGTGGCAGAATGTTGCCAAATCCGAAAGGTACACATTTCGGACGAGTTTCGATAGATGCGCGAGCGAAGCGAGCAAAAATTTCCGGAAGTGATTAATCTAGTTTAAGCTACACTCCCATAGATCGGTCCAAGGCTGCTTGGGCTTGGCTGCCCTTCAGATAGTTTTCAACATTTTTGTAAATCTTTCCTCATAACAACCTCGCCCCCAGGGCCTTTTTTCATATTGGGACGGGGATGACAAAAGGCCATGGGGACGAGGTTGTCATCAGAAGCATCCCGTGGGGAGGAGGTACAATACATATTTTGGGTACGGGGACGTGCCATCGGAAAGGGTATCGATATTTGCAATTTTGGTAACGGAACGGTATCGATGCATTTTGGAAAATTAGTATAAGGCCGGTATATATTTTGGTGAACTGGTATAAGTGCGGGTATTTGTTTTCGGAAAATTGGCATTAAGTCGGGCATACCTTTTGGAAAATTTTTCTATAAGGAACGGGTATGTTTTTTTTGTCATCTTATTTAATGTCGATGATTTTATTCTGGCTTTCTACATATATACAATATATACATAGGAAACTAATCTAAATCGATAAATAGATAAATAAAAATATATGTAGATAAAGGAAAGATAAAGTTTAAGTTTCTGTCACATGCTGACAAGCATTGCATTTGCAGTTTGGGCCATCCGACTTTTTTTTCATGTGTTTAAAACTATTCAAATCTTCGGCGGATTTTATTTCATTGGGCAGTCCATTCCATATTTGAGGTTTCAAAGATCGCAGGCTATTAGAGCCAAAGGTGACTTGATTTGTTCTGTAATGCTGTAAATCATTTGGATTTCGTGATGAGTAAATGGAAGATTTTATTTTGAAAATTTCATGCATGAAAGATGGGTTTATATTGTTCAGTGTCTTAAAAACCTCATGCAAAGAACTCTCATACGAGAAACATGCATAGTGCACCTTTCTGACTTCAAAAGTAAGTCGCCGTAAGAGGAATGGTGATCATTGTATAAAAATCTAAGGGCACGTTCTTGAATCGTTTCAATTTGTTGTAAAGCCTTAGCTGATGAGAAGTACCACACAAGAGGGCAATAATCAAAATTTGAATAAACAAAACTCTGGACAAGGATTTTCCTTTCGTTAAAACCAATAAAGTGTTTGAGTCTTTTCAAGACATTGAGTTGAAAGGCAGCTTTTCTGCAAAGTTCAGAGATATGCTGTTCAAAATTTAGCCTGTAATCTAGCTGACTACCCAGCAATTTAACAGTTTCTTCTGATTTGATCATTTTGCCTTGGATGTTAAAATTCTCTCCACTAGTATTTGTTTGATCCTTTCTAATGAGGAGTGCATGAAATTTTTCTGGATAGGCTATCATTTGATTTTGTTTTAGCCAGGTTAAAGCAGCTCCAGCTTCTTCTTCCAGTACTTCAATCAAATTTGATAGGGTCTCGCAAAAATAAGCTAGAGTGCTATCGTCAGCGTAATTATGTAATGTTGCTCGGTTAATGAACAAAAACAGATCGTTTATGTAGATATTGAAAAGAATAGGACCCAAAACACAGCCTTGAGGAACCCCTAATAAAATTGTTTGGAAAGAGCTATATGTATTATTGATTCTAACAGACTGTTTCCGCCGTTTCAAGTAAGAGTAGATAAGGACCAGGGCATTTTCATCAAAACCATATGCATGTAGTTTGGCTATAAGTAAATCGTGTGGAATACAATCGAAAGCTTTCGATAAATCCATAAGGATAGCTCCCACAATATTATCATTATCGAGTTTAACCTTCCATTCTTCTATCATTCTTATCAAGACATGTTGTGTGCCATATGCTTTTCTATAGGCAGCTATGAAAAGTGAAAGGGTTTCATCTGAGTATGGGACCATTTGGTTTTTCAAAATCTTTTCATAGATTTTGGAGAATATATTTAGAATACTGACAGGTCGAAAGTTTCGCTCAACCGTACGATTGGCCTCCCCTTTATCCAAGGGACATACCGCAGCTCGTTTTCCATTGTCTGGAAACCTACAGTTTCGTATGCTGCTGTAATGGCATCTGTTAAAGGGGCTGCAAGCTCGTCTGCAGCCAACAGCACAAATTTTGGTGGTATTTGATCTTCCCCCGTTGATTTCCTACCGTCCAAGGACCTTAGTTGTTCCCAAACTTGACAAACTTGTACCTCATGAAAGGAAAACAACTTGAAATTGTTTTCAGGATTTTGAATGATAGCTAAAATACTTGGATGGTTTTTGTATTTTTCAAGAATCAGCCTAATGATTTGCCGATAATCATCGGTTGCAACCGTATCTGCAATGTTGCAAGGTTTTACACCGCTAGACTTTTCTACCATGTTGATGTAATGATCGTTAACTATTTCGGTTAGTTGCTGGTCGTCAGTTACAATTTCATTATTTTTAACTAAGGAAATATCACTACCAGCTAAGCCTCCTTTGTTGGAGAGAAAAGGTTTGACAAGGTTCCAGAAAGCTCGATTCGATACAAGTCCATTTTCTGTTGCTTGCTTGAAATGCTGTTTAATTGCCTTTTTTTCTCAAGGAAACACATTTATTTCTTTGTCGTTTAAATTTTAATTCATTTTCTTTCGTAGGACTTTTCTTGTATCTCTTTTGTAGCCTCGTTCTGGAATAAATTCCCTTTTTTAATTCCCTGGTCATGAAAGGAGCAGTGTTTCCTCGTAGCACTTTTGTTTTTAGGGGGGGCATGTTTGTCAACCAATTTTCGAAAAGTACAGACAAGATCATTATAAGCTTGATCAGGATCGTCAGGAGCACCAAAATTCGCCAGCTTTAGATCTGACAAAACATTTTCGGTGTCAAAATTTTTGTAGCTGCGATACTTGATTATCTTAGACTTAAGTCTAGGAAGATGAGATTTCATAACCGTTATGACAAGACTGTGGTAGTCACTTAAGCCAGTTTCAAACACTGAAGTTTTTTGGAATGATCTCGGCCGATTTGAAAGGATAACATCAATGGAAGAACAGCTGTTCTTGGTGAAACATGCTTTAGCAGTCACCAAATTTGATAGCCCAAAGACATCACAAAAGGACACTAGTTTAGAGTGCCCAGTGTCCTGCTGGTTTAGGGTATCAATGTTGATATCCCCCATTACAATTACGTTGTCGAATTTGTCTAAAGCAGAGTTTAAGGTAGTTAAAAGATCGTTAAAGAATGAATCAATGTTGTTTGATTCTGGGGGCCGGTAAATACTGTAGACAATCCATCTCTTTTTGCTTACTATTAGTTCGGAGCAAAGGAGTTCAAGAGAAGGAGTCTCTAATACTGGGACACGGTTACACGCTACACTTTTCCTGGCATACAGCATAATACCCCCACCGAATTCGTTCCTATCACGACGCATCGGTTTTTGATAATTATTCACAAGAAAAGTCTCAGTTGTAAATCGGAATTTATTTTGGTTTCCTCTATAACCAAAACATCAGGTAGGCATCTTTCCATAAGCATCTTCAAGTCAATAATCTTATTTCTTAGACTATTAATATTCAAGAACCCTATGAGTGGGTGGTTATGATATTCTGTCCTGAGACCAAAGAGTTTGTCAATGTCACAAGAATCCTCAGATTCTGAAAAAATATCTGTTGAAGTAGGAGATGGGGCCGATGATTCAAAGAAGGGTGGGCTATGCTCTACCGAGGGCAAAGAGCTAATTGGGGGTGCTCACGATGTGAGGTGAAGATGAGCATCGAAACATTTCTTGTGATGAGTTTTCAATGTTAGAAGCAGGGATCGATGTAATATTTTGGGTAGGACTGCAGTCCGCAGACAAAATTGATTGTATTTCTGTCATACATGACTTTACTGGCGAAACCGTTTTCGAAGAAGTTTCAGATACGTTTAGCTGCATAGACAAATGCAGTCATATTTTAAGGAAATCAATAAATTTACCGGATAGAATGTTTGTCCCAAACTGGTTTAAGTGGAGTCCTGAATTGTCCAGATGATAAGAATTGATGTTCTCATGATCAATAAAGTCTACGTGATGTTGATGTAGACCACGTTTGATTAGTTCATTTGTTTCTCGTCTCTTTTGCTCTAGTTCGTTCGAGTCAGAGTCAGTTCGCATTATGATTCCAGATACTGCGACATTTGCAACTCTTCTCTTTACTCTAACAGCAAGGCTGATGACCTTATTCGCTACCACTTCAGGAGTATCTCTTCGAAGGTTGTTTGTACCACAGTGGAGAATAATTGCCTTTGGCTTGTACTGTAGGGTTGGTTCCAAGCAAGGGATATTTTAAGAAATTCTCAGTGGTGGGGCAAAAATGGAAAGGGCCCACTTTTTCCATAGAAAAATTTAAATGACTAAGGATACCATACAGGGGCGAATCTAGGCTTAGAGTTTGGGGAGGGCCACTAAGAAGGAAACATGGGGGTCTGAGGGCGAAGCCCCAAGGAAAATTTTTCGCGGCAACGCCCTCCAGACTCTCGGAAAACATGGGAAACGCCCCTTTTACTTAATTTTATGTCATTCAGCTTAATCTTCATTCCTCCTGACATACAAACTGGCATTTTTGTGCAAAACCTAACGGGCCATCAGTTGGGAAAGTATTAAGAGACCATCAAAACAATGTTTATCATAAGCACCGGTTCGGGAATGTGAATCACAGAAATAAGCTCCACCATGGAAATGAAGATTTGGCATAAAAAATGAAGTTGTTCTCAAATCCACGATTCAAAGACATTTCAAAGTTACGTGAAAATCCCGTGAAATTTCCGATGGAGTAAGTAATCAAAATTCTCGTCGCTTAATAGGTTTGTATATTTTTCAAACCTCTGGATCAACAATAAATTACTTAGTTAGACGGGCTTGTCGTTTGCCGAATTATCGTGCAGCTGTGCTATGGTTTTTGTGGGTTGCTTTAGGAAGTAAAGGTGTAAAGCTTATTCTTTTATCTATAAAGACAACGGTTTTTACGAGAACTCTTACACTTTGGGGAGGCCATGCCCCCCAGCCCCCACTAAATCCGCGCCTGATACCATACGACTCAAATATATTGTCAACTCTCCAAACATCAAACTGGAATAAGCATTAAACTCCCGGGAATCAAAATGTTAATTTGGAAAATTACGAGCGATGCACAGTTTTGCTGTCAAATGAAAGATTTAGCAAATTTGGATTTTGGATGTAAATTGCACTGATCTTCACTGATCTTCTTAGGCCCCGTTTACGCGATGCCGGCAGAATTTGAAACCGGCATAAAAAAGTGCCGTTTTGGCCAAGTTTGTAATTCTGCCGTTTTCAAATTCTGTCGGCATCGTGTAAACGCACTTTGCCGGCAGAATTTTATGTCGCTTTCGTCATGAGGCTGATATTCTTAATCCTCCCTATTGTCCTTATTGTCGTAGTTCTTTTATCTATCTTGATTGATCATTGACGTCAGTGTTCTGGTTTTGGTGTGTGGTAGCAATGGATGATCCGAATAAAAATAAAGTCAATTTCAGCGCAGGAAATATATTTACAAAATTATGTACACGAACGAGTAATGACCTAAAATGGTCCAAGTCTTCAAAGTCTCGATTCTCAACTCTAACGGTATTGGAAATGGAGTCGTCAACTCTTGGTATTGGAAATGGAGTTGCAATAGTCTTTGCGTTAAGTCGTCGGTAATCAACGCAAAGCCTGAGTGAACCATCCCGCTTCTTCACTCTGACAATCGGTGCACCAAATGCAGAACGTGTTTCTTCTAGAACGTCACGTTCCAGCAAATCTTCAATTTGTTTGTTTATCTCCTCTCTTTGGCTATATGGGATACGGCGTGGTGGTGCTGATACGGGGATATCATCCTTCAAAGTAATATGATGCTCGACATCTAATTTCACTCCAGCATTTTTACTTTCCTTTAACTTCAATTCGTATTCAGCAATTGTTTTCTTTACTTCTCTTGATGTTTCCATGTCTAAATGACGTAATTTCTCGGCCAGAACTCCATCTGTAGGACTTGTGTCAGCTGACAATGCCGCTATTCCATCCATAGTAACGGGATCTGCATCATATGTATCAGCTTCAACAGGATTTTTAATCCGATAATTTCACCTTTCTTCAACATTATTTCTTCTTCCGAGTCATTATAGATAGGAATTCGCATGTGTTTCGTTACTTTGTCCATTACTAAATCAGCAATTTCCATATCCTCATTCTGCATTTCTAGAGGATCAAAAACAAACGAGCTTGTCTCTTTTCCACCTTGCATACTGCCACGGATCTTAGATTGAACCATTCTCATTGATTTTACAGGGACAACTGTCGCCTTTGCAATTCGCACACATGCTGAATTTTGTGAAAGTTTCTCCTTGTAGTAACAAACAGTTGTACCACTTTTGGCGTCCTTTGGCATAAAGATGGTTGATTCATTTTCTTGATCTCTAACTGTCTCCTTGAATTGCATTTCCGTGTAAATCCCCAAAATATTTGACGTGATTCTTGATGAAACTAATACAGGCTGATATTCAAGTGTATAGTCACCACCATCCACTTGTAAACTTTGAATCTTTCCAGAAGCACTATAAACCAGAAGCAGCTCCAGATTGTCTTCAGAAAATACACATATGAATTTGGCACTGTACATCGATCTTAAAGGCAGTCTGTCACGTATCTGATTGGCCGCTACAATCAGAGATCAACACAACGGATTTCTTTGTGAATCTGTGTATTTGAAACAAAACAAGGCTAATCTTCTTGACTTTTTATGGCCGTAGAAAGTCAGAGGATCATCAGCCATTCAAATTTCCTGTTCTTCGTATTGTCATTATCACCCAATCAAATGCGTGACAGACTGCCTTTAAGGGCCCATCTACACGAGAGCTCAAAACACGACCAAGTCGGTCCAACTCTGCATGCGTCGTAATTCAGTTATCCAATTAATGCGTTTCCCGCTTGAAATATTTCAAATTGGCGGCAGCAAGGTCCCTCAACTGCTGTCAGCGCGTCAAATCACGATCTGTCAGCACTAAGCAAATCAAAATGAATTTGAGGTGAGGTCACGTTATCTGCGCACTCCATCGCACTCTTGCTCACTGAGTAGTAAGAAGGTCAAACACAGAAACAAATTTCAAATACGGTGTCTCAATGGCCGCTCCTAGACGCATGGTTAACGACCCGGGGGGGGGGGGTAACTTAACTTGTCTATGGTACGGGGTTGTGCCATTTTTTAGGGTACCTTTTTCATGATAGTTTCCGGATTTATGGGTATGGTTTTCAACAATTTTTTACATCTTCCAGATTTATGGGTATAGTTTTCTATCAGAATTCAGTTATTGGTGAGCTTTTTTGGCATTTCCGGATTTATGGGTATGATTTTCAGAAATTCTCCAGATTTATGGGTATACTTTTGAGAAATTTCTCCGGATTTATGGGTGTACTTTTGAGAAAGTTTTCCGGATTTAAGGGTGGTCCTTCCACGATTTGAATGGCACAACCCCGTATCTTGGAAACTCAAGTTACCCCCCCTGGGTTAACGACCACTTCCATTTTGAGGAAAAACGCGATGAATTCGTGAAGACTGCGAGGACCAGCTCGAGGGGGTAACTTAGTACTCTTCATAGTACGGGGACGTGCCATTTTTAGGGGAACTTTTTCAACAAGTTTCGGAACTATGGGTAGTATTTTCACAATTTGTAGACATTTAACGGAATTATAGGTTTCCTTTTCAGAGCAATTTTCATAATTTCCGGAATTATAGCCCAAATTTTCATTCGATTTAAGGAATTATGACCCTAAAATCCACCAGAATTTACAGAATTATGGGTACCAATTTTTCGGGCAAAATGGCACGCCCCCGTCAGGAAATCGGTCTAGAAACCCCCCCCAAGAGGACCAGCATTTGAAAGACAAATTGTAATAAACATGTTAGCAGCGAATGACGTAAACCTGCGTATTCTAACTTACCTACTTCGCTCAAGAAAATAAATATGAAGGAGAAACATGAAGAATTCCTCCTTCCACATCATGCTTTCGCGCGTGACTAAAAATGCTACACTCACTGCTGTTTAATTCATCATGACAGGCAAAGATTAGTGAAACAATAGAATTAAGAACGTTGAGCACCTCCATGAGGTGCTTAACTTGGCCAAGCGGCGTCTTTCATGTGTTCTTAAGATCATTTTCAAGAAAAGTGGCCAAAAATGACCATCTACACAGGCAGCGATGCTCGCTGAAGGTGATAATCCGCTTAATGCCCCGAAGAATGTGAGAATGCTTTTTTTTGCTCTCGTGTAGATGGGCCCTAAGACAAACTCTCATATGACACTAAATCCCAAAACTAACGTGATTCTATGGGCTTCTCCAAAGCCTTAGCATGCCAACCTCAGTGACACCTAAAATGTGGGCAACAAGAGCTTTCGCAAGCCTCTTGCGCCCATAACCAATTCGTCCGACGTTAGCCTTTCTAATCCATTGCTGTTCTCTAAATCTAACGATGCAGGCAGTATTTATACAAAAAAGCTACTCTATAACATAATTAACCCATGCGGCTACGGAGAACGGTTGCAAAGAAACAATTCAGTGGCGGTCAAGGGGTCGTATCCAAAATAACATAGCATTGTACAACTCTACACAAAGATTACACTCGTTAAGTACCATACGTCTTGTTGTTGGTAGTGGGTGTCATTCTCCTCCACCGCAGTGTGAGGTAGTATTTCTCCTCCGCCTCAGCAAGAGGTAGTAGCAGTCATTCTCCTCCACCGCAGTGTGAGGTAGTATCTCTCCTCCGCCTCAGCAAGAGGTAGTAGCAGTCATTCTCCTCCACCACAGTGTGAGGTAGTATCTCTCCTCCGCCTCAGCGAGAGGTAGTATCAGTCATTCTCCTCCGCCGCAGCGTGAGGTAGTATCTCTCCTCCGCCTCAGCGAGAGGTAGTATCAGTCATTCTCCTCCGCCGCAGCGTGAGGTAGTACCAGTATTTGGTGTAGTCCTTGTAGTAGTTGTCTTAAACTACAATAAGCTACCTACACTAATAACTGGAGACGACTGCTTAATGAGAGGAGGCTAATATGGGGGGCATGTTCAATCCCAATTTCTTAAGGTGCAAACAAGTATAGTTAACGTGGCCACCTATTGTGTGGCCCCAAACCGCCAAAGTACAGCCAAAATAGTGCTCCCTAGACCCAACCACTGATATGGATGTGTATATATATATAAACCCAATCATCTATTTTTCTACCCTTTTTCCTTTGTTTGGTGCCTTAGTATGGAGACCAGACCATAGATGGCGGCACCGCTGTTTTCACTAGGAGTTTAGGGACTCTACTTAAAATATCACTAGGTATTCTAATATGCCTTGCAAAGCAGTTACTGGACCAGCGTCCCAAAACCTTTAACAGCCGGTCAGGAATGTTCGCTGCTGCTGTTGTCGTTGCTGCCCCACTCCTGAAGCTGTGGGACGAGATGTTTTGGCTGGTGGCACCTTGTAGGTATGTCTTTCTTGAACTCTCTGATGTTGACTAAAGTTGTGTAGCAATCCAAGCTCCCTTTTTAGGTACTCCAGACTGCTGGGGAAATCCTTGTTGGCAGTGGATTGGCTCCTGGGGGCCAGTTGAAAGAACCTCCTCCCCTGTGAATGAAAAAGAGCATCGGCGAGAACATTGGACGTCCCAGGAATATGTGAAGCGTTTTCAGTAACGTTGTGCTTGGCTGCAGTGAAGAACAATTCACACAGGAGGTTAGCAATTGGGGGGCATTTTTGCTGTGTGTTTTGACCATATATCAACAACAGCTTTGTTATCACAATGGAAGAGAAGCTTTTTTTTTTGCCTATAAAACGCTCTGCCCAGATCTCGCATGCTACATATATAGGAAACAGTTCCTTCCAAGCAATTGAATAACTCTTGAACTGGGCTGGCCACCGTTCTGACATCCAGTCCCCTTTAAAATTAATTCCAAATCCAAGCTCTCCTGAAGCATCTGTAAAGAGTTCAATATCTGGACATTTTGTGGTGAAACGGTCTAGGATTTGCTGCTTACTGTTCAAAGTAGGGAGAAATCAAGCCACCACCAAATATCCTCTCGTGCTGAACTGTTTAAGGAAATGAGGTGGCTAGGCCTATCAACTGTAGTAGACATATCAAGTAAATGTCTTAGGAATGTGTGGCCTGGAGGAATGATTTTTTGCAGCAAAGGATAATTCCCAATCAAGGATGATGGATCGTGTTTTGTGCAATTCCTTTTTTTTTTTTTGATACCAAACCTGGAGCAACGATAACAAGTCATAAAGTTTCTCCTGGGAAAGGCGAGTAACCATAGCAGCTGAATTGATTACTCAGTAATTGATTGGGAATTTCCCAGGTAGGTTAGCTCAGTTGTGGGGCCCACCATTTGTTCAGGGGCTAGTGGGATGCCCAAACGGTGAAAAAGAGTTCTTTGGTCTTTGAATCTTGTGTGCACAAGATGCCTCATCTGCATAAGAATTAAAATAGTTAACCCACAAAGGGAAAAAGACCAAGTAAATGCCAGTCACTTGGGGCAACTGGGCACATCCTAAAGGCACTCTTTACATCTAACTTGGCTAAGTGTACCTCTGTGTATCATCTGTTTACATCTGTTTACCATCCTAAGTGTACCTCTGTTTACATCTAACTTGGCTAAGTGTACCTCTGTCTAAGTGCACCTCTTCCTAGTTCCGAAACAATATCAACTGCCCTATTAAAGTTTCATAATGGACAATTGCTTCTTCATCAGGGATATAGTCATTGATGGAGTAGCCTTTAGGAGATGAAAGGTCTGTAATCATCCGCACTTTGTTCGATTCCTTTTTTTTTTTTTTTTTTGAGGGGGGGGCGATAATCCCAATTGGGGATGTCCTTAATTTTGAAAGTGGTGCAGTGTGAAAAGGGGGGCCTGCAATGCGGTGGGCCTGGATTTTAGCCAATATATTCATATGATATCAGTAATAAGTTGTACGTGACTTTCTTCTGATTTCCGAATAAAAGCTGTGTTGCTAAATTCTGGGCCTGAGTAGCCTATGACAAAACCATAAGTAAAACCAGATAAATAAAAGCTACAAACTGTTTGTTTGGGTGGTGCATTAGTTCTCTTTTAAATTCAGAAACCTTCACTGGGGTGTAGATTGATGAAGGCAAAGGTTCAAAATTGTTAGACGGGTATGTTTTGCAATATGCTCCTGGATGATTGCCTCCGCACTTGTTGCAGGCATGACGGTGAGGGCAGTGCTGAGAGTTGCAGTGGTCACCTGCATTGAGTTCCCGGCAATTGGTATGTAAGGGGTTCTTGTATGGAAAGGAGCTTGTCTTGGGTCAAAAGGGCTCATTTGCACTTGTTTTTTTTTTGGATAAAGGCTCACTTGTGCTTGTTTTGGGACGAAAGACTCATTTGGGCAGTTGGAGGAGTAGTGCCCTGGCTGAGAACATCTGAAACAGGTGGGCTGGCCATATGACTGGGTGGGCTGGGTACATAGAAAGCGGTCAAATGTGTAGTCATATAGCTTGTCCCATCAGGCTGATTTGTCCCTGGCGATATTCAGCCGAAATGCAACATCATATCTATACCAGGCTGTGAAGTGGTACACCCTTTGAAAAGAACAGATTGACTCCTGGTATGCTAACATCTGGGGGGCAAGGTCCAGATGTCAGATGAAAGTGGACCATACCTCTTAAAAACACATTCTAAGCCTTAAACCTTTGGCTTGTAGTGGTTACGCTACGCTTTCTGGCATTTGAGGTTGAAATGCTACTTGAGCAGGCCTTACATCAGATGCAGACAGGTCAAAAAGCAGGTGAGGTTCTACAGATGTTGCACCATACAGGCTTTTTGGGAGAAGGGCTGCTAAATCAATGTACTCCTTGTTCTTAAGGGCCTTTATGACCTTTTCTGATAAGGGAGGGAGGTTGATGCATACTGTTGATAAATTGGCAAATTTATACCTGCTAATGATCCATGGGCATCTGCTGCTGGCAGTACAGGTTGAGTGCTGGGGCGCTGTTGTTTTGGTCAAGCTTTGGTTGTGTTGGAGGGGCAGAGCAGAATCAGATTGCCTTCTGTGGCTTCTTGAACAGGGTGAATGGCAGCTGCTGAAGCTGGAGATAATGGAGGGGCAAATGCTGCTTGGTGGGAAGCTGTATGGCAATAGAAACCTCTGATCTGATCAGGGCACAAAGTTCTTGCAGTGAGAGCCCAACTATTTCTTTGCTAGCAGTCCGGGCTGAGTTTGACTTTTGAGTAGCTTCCTGTGATCTGTGTTCCTGATTTCCTTCTGTAATCACAAATGATGCATCTTCCATATTGGAACTGCTTTCGCCAGGTTGTGGTAAGTTAAAATGTGTAAAATGCGCTCTGCTAACGAGTTCTTTGGGCCAGTCGTGGCTTAGGCCATAGTGGGCACAGCGAGCTTTGAGAACGGCTTTGGCTGTTCTTCTCCAATCACGCAGGGTTTTGACCCGAACTTCTGTTTCCGATGGAAGTTTCTTTGACAAAGGCCCCATCCGAGGCCGACATGACGGTGATACTAACGCAGATTCTTCTAAAAATTCCACAAAAACGAGCTCAAAATTCGAGAACGAATGGCTTACACTTTGCATGTGCTCTCAACCGTATTGCATGCTGGGAAGGCGGAAGCAAAAGGCGGGAAATGGCCTCCGCAGGGGGTGATGAGGTGAATTAACCTCCGCCTATGTGTTAAAAAACATTTATGGGGCATAAATGTGCTACAAATAAACATGACAATGCATTTCTAGAATTAACGAAATGTTGCAAGAAATAACGCAATGTTTCTAAATTTGGGAGAGGGGTAATCGTGACTTTGCAAATAAAACAGCTTAGGTAGGGCAAATCTCTAATCCTGGTAAACAAAAGAAACAAAGGTCGGGGGAATGCATGCGGTAATTCTAATGCCTTTCTGACGCAACAGGGGATTCCTTTTGGTACAAATAGGCATACGTAATAGACGACTTTCAGCAGATTACAAAAAGTGACGCAAACGGGCCTAAGCAAATTCTTCAAACAAGGGCCTAAATCTAAACCTAAAGTTTCCTTTAAGGGAAATCCTTGTGTCCAAAATTAGCCGTATTACATACCTCCCCATCGAGGAAAAGGAATCGTCCTCGATTCTACATGGACTATTAAACAAAGCCTAAAACAAATCTGCTAACTACATATCTACAAAATAAAATTAACGAATGTTCAGTCTCTCACATTGATTGTCCGTGGTCTTCTTCATAAACGATGCAACAAATGAATTTCCGTTGAGTGTTCAGGGTGTTCGAGCTCTTTAATCTTACAGACAAGTGTTCGTCGCCTTCCTCGTTCGAAATTCATGCTCTCTAACAAGTTCCAATAAAACATATAATGCGTGTTAAGGGTGTTCGTTTCTCTTCAGGTTACACCAGAGCATACGTCGCCTTTAGCAATATGTTTCTTGGACGTCAATGTCCGAGCTTAAAAAATGTCGACTTTTCCATGTCAAAAATAAACCATGTTACCTAATTACGTTCTTTCGTTGTTCTAGCCAAATTCGCTGCTTTCTTTGATCTTACACGTTGGGTTCGGGGTCTGTTTCCAGCACCTTCTTTAATCCCGCTCTTGTCACCAAATGTAAACTGTGAATCTTTCCAGAAGCAATATAAACCAGAAGCAGCTCCAGATTGTCTTCAGAAAATACACATATGAATTTGGCACTGTACATCGATCTTAAGACAAACTCTCATATGACACTAAATCCCAAAACTAACGTGATTCTATGGGCTTCTCCAAAGCCTTAGCATGCCAACCTCAGTGACACCTAAAATGTGGGCAACAAGAGCTTTCCCAAGCCTCTTGCGCCCATAACCAATTCGTCCGACGTTAGCCTTTCTAATCCATTGCTGTTCTCTAAATCTAACGATGCAGGCAGTATTTAGACAAAAAAGCTACTCTAAAACATAACAAATAAACATGACAATGCATTTCTAGAATTAACGAAATGTTGCAAGAAATAACGCAATGCTTCTAAATTTGGGAGAGGGGTAGTCGTGACTTTGCAAATAAAACAGCTTTGGTAGGGCAAATCTCTAATCCTGGTAAACAAAAGAAACAAAGGTCGGGGGAATGCATGCGGTAATTCTAATGCCTTTCTGACAAAACAGGGGATTCCTTTTGGTACAAATAGGCATACGTAATAGACGACTTTCAGCAGATTACAAAAAGTGACGCAAACGGGCCTAAGCAAATTCTTCAAACAAGGGCCTAAATCTAAACCTAAAGTTTCTTATAAGGGAAATCCTTGTGTCCAAAATTAGCCGTATTACACACTCCTTTAAACTTCAAATTCAAACAAACAACTCCATCAAATTCAAAATTTTCTCCAGATACACTGATTCCCGCATTTGATACTGATGACAAAGGGGGCTTTAGTCGTAAACTTTCATAAGTTGCTCTTGTGATCATACAGTAGGTGCTGCCAGGGTCATATAACATTTCCTGTATATGTTTCCTGTTAATAGATAACATGCTTGCCTCCCATTTCAACAAAAATCATAATTCTTGGAACGGCCTGTAGGGGGCCTATTATAGGTTTGCGACTTCACGGCTTCTTTGTCTAGGGCTCTCTTGCGCTTCTGCTTTGTCATTTCCTACTCTCACTAATAATGACGACATCATATTTTCCAGTTTATCTAGCCTTTCATCTGTGTAACTTCGATTATAAACACGTTCGGTGTGTCTTGGTGTGTCTGTTTTCATGGCACTCGCGCCAAAAGGATGCCCCTCTAATTTCGTTTCGATCAATTCCAACAGATTTTCAAGTTTCAGGTTTCCGGTTAATTGCAAAATCTTAACCTCAGCTTTTAACGAGTCTTCTAAGTTTGCCATTAAATGGTTAATTGCAATTGATTCCACAGATTTATCGTCTTTCAGCCCATACAGTTCTTGAATAGATGTCTTTAATTCGTGTACGAAGGCGGGAATTTTCGTGCCTTTTCTGAATTTTAGCGATCGTAACTTTGACTCCAACGCTCGTTGATAGTCTTGACCGCTAATTCTTCAGTCAAATCAAGACGTCTCTTACAAATCAATGCTCAATTTTCTAGTATTTCCCAAGTAATTATCTAGGCTCAAAGCATCCAGTCGTTATCTAATTATCCAATCTAACAGTTTTTAAAGGTATCGGCCCATTCAGCTATAGATCGAAAAATCTAACTCCCTGTGTTCATCTGAGCGGAACTATTCTTATAAATTAGCATGGGCTTAAGAACACTTCATACCTAAACTAGCAAATCACAACATCAGTTGTTATTGTCTATGGAATAAGAATAAAATTCTACCGGCATCGTGTAAACGGGAGGCCAAAACGACACATTTTCATGCCGTTTTCGAATTCTACCGGCATCGTGTAAACTGGAGCTTATTTTCCAAGGTGGCATAAAATTCTGCCGCTTTCAAATTCTACCGGCATCGTGTAAACGGAGTATTAAGCTACATACTACATGTTGATAATGTATAACGTAAGGAGTAGCTTTGGCCAGGGTAGGTCAACTCGTATATTAAGAAAGCGGTATGGGGGTGAAGACCCCAGGAAAATTTTCGATGACACGCCTTATACACGGCTATAACGATTCTCTCGAACCCGTGCTTGCAGTTGACCATTTGTAACAATATCTTAATAAATTAGCATCCTCGCGAAAATTTTCGAATGAACATCTTATTGGTTGACTTAGAGTCTCTTTCTCAATTCCTTCTTTACCACAGCCAAATTAGAAACTTTGCTTCAATAATCACAAAATTTAGTTTTTTCGATTGGGCCCAATTACAGGTGGGGCAATTTTTCCTCAGTGGTGGGGCAAGAAGAGGGCCTAGTGGGGCAAATACCCCACCAGTACATATGTTAAGATATGCCTTGGTTCCAAGTAATAATCCATGTCCTCCACTTTTGCCCCTCCAAATGTTTTTACTCTTATGTTCCAGCCTTCTGTTTCCTCATTCAAAAATCTGCGATTAATTGAGCGGATCATGGAGTCTCCAACATTGTTAAGAGACTGATTTTGTTGTGATCGTTGATTCCTTTGGTTTTAATATTGCTGCTACTGAAAACTTTGTCGAGTATTTGTAGGAATCGATGAAGGTCGCAATTCTTGTCTGGGTTTTGGTCGCGATTCTTGTTCGGGCGCAGGTTGACTGATATAGGCAGCTAGTGGTGGATTGGCGAATTTTGTTGAGTAGCCAATTTTTGAAGCTTCGATGGGACGTCCCCGTCCAAAGTCTAACCAGTACCCCCCCCCCCCTGGCATAAGCATCAGACAAACATAAGGTTGAACTTCCTCATCATTAGGACAATTTGGACTTTGAGGGAACCAGTCCATGTCCCGAAAAAGCAAATAACCCTCCCGAAGGCGGGGTTGGAAGAAAAACCTGCATTTTTCCCGCTACAGAACAAAAAGCGAGGAAGTGAAATTTCTTCAAATTTTCGGAGTGGATTGCATTTGAGAAGTGAATATTTCTCTTCAAAACAGTCGGGGTAGGTTAACAGACTTTAAATTTTCTGTTTGCGTTGCCGTTTGCTAAGTTCTGTGGGTGTCGGGAAAATCCCTATGTGCGCTGTAGTTGTAACAACAGACAGCAGATTAATGAATCAGAGCAGAATAGGAAAGAGAGCATTTATGGATTTAGAATGCAATGACGCAAGTTTCTTTTGGGTATTATATGGAAGTTGTTAGAATACAAAGACTGATATGTGGTCGGATGATTGTGCTCATTGAAATAAGCCGCATTTGCGTAACAACCTTGTTTACTTATTAGGAACACAGGAAGCTATAGAACCTTGCTAATTGGAGAGCATCATTTAACCTTAAATAAGAGTGATTTATTACGTATTTTGAGATATATTTAGAGGGTCACTGTGGGAAAAATGCTGTTGCATAGGTAACAAACACATCCTTTCCTGAGTACTAATCTTATTGGTTAGAAGGAACAATAGACAAACTGGAGTATAAAAATGAGGACAAGCAGTGTAAGGGTAGGATAGTTTGAGATTGTATGATTGCAGGATTGTAAGATTGTAGATGAAGGATTGCCTAGAACGAGTGTTGAGTTACTAAGAATCGTGTATGGAAACAGCAGAACGTGTATTAGTCGGAGGTTGATTTCATGAGGATATTTTGATAAACGTCAATTGTTGTGATCTCATTGAACTTGAAGTCTCTACTGTAAAGACATCTGGTAGAATCAGCGATTGGCAGAGCCTGAGCAAGTTCTGTGACACATGGTCCACCGAGCAGCCGGATTATTTATTTGTAGAGAAATTACGAGAAATGGAAGGAATTTTGAAAAAGAAGAAACTCCGTACTGTACATAGAGAATACGTTCTGAAACTGGTCGCGAACATCGAAGATGAAACCAAAGCTAGACAAGTCGGCGTTAGAAAAATGAAGCAACTTGGAATGCAAATAAATGGGAGAATGGAAACTGTAAATAAAATGGATGATGAAATTTTGGTTTTGTTGAGTGACAGTGAAGAAGCGAATGTATGTGCGAAAGAAACAGAAGAAGTCGGAAAATTTCAGGAGCGAGTCAATTTAGCGTTGATTTTAATCGAAGAATATACGCGTGCAGAGCAAGAAAATGTTCATCAACATGTAGAGATACCAACCGGTAAAAAGGCTAGAGCGAAACTTCCAAAACTTGAATTGAAAAAGTTTACTGGAAAGCCACAAGACTGGCAAGAATTTTGGGACAGTTTTCGCAGTGCTATAGATGAGAATGAGGAGCTGTCCATGATCGACAAGTTTTCGTATTTGCGTTACTACTTAGAAGAGCCTGCACAAACAGTGATCAGTGGATTCGAGCTGAGCGAAAGAAATTATCATCATGCTAAGGAACTTTTGGTCAAGAGATTCGCAAGACCTGAGCTCATAAGGAGATCGCACATCAATAAAATTGCCAATGCCCCACCAGTATACAGCGAACATGACGTAGGAAGATTGCGCGAACTCCACGATTTGGTTGAGACACATTACCGAGGATTGCAAGCACTTGGAGTGAACGAAAGAGACTACTCAACCATCATTGTTCCGGTAGTTTTAGAAAAGATTCCGAACAATTTTCGATTGTATATGATCAGAGGGGAAGAAAATCACGAGAGATGGTCAATGGAGGAAATGCTACTTGCTTTCACAAAAGAGTTAGAAATTCGAGAGGAGTTCGTCCCGCTATTTGCAGCAGACGAATCGAAACCGAGGCCATATGAAAGAAACCCAGGCCAAGACGAGGTAGGAATGGGCCTAGCCACAACATTGCTTGCGAGAAATACCAACAACAAACATAGATGTGCATATTGCCTGAAGGAGCATGAAGAAATTGAATGCCAAGGGATAACAAACATTAAAGAAAGGAAGAACTTGATCATGAAGTATGGACGCTGTTTTATTTGTTTGCAGAAAGGACACCGTTCATTCGAATGTAGAAGTAGTGTATTTTGTAAAGATTGCGGAGGTAAGCATCATAATTCAATATGTGACAAGGAAACGTCAGCAGAAGTCTCAGTAGGACAGGGTAGCACTCTTAGGCCAACTGCACCACCTTTTAGGACCGTCAATGTCAGCTCTTGCGTAGAGAGTTTTGGAAATGGGGGGAGGGTTGCCCTGCAGACCGCACAAGCGCTAGTAGATGGGAAAGTGAATGCCAGGGTTAGAGTGCTCTTCGATTCAGGAAGTCATAGGACGTTTGTGACATCCAGGGTCGCAAGAGAATTAGATTTAAAACCCATTAGGAAAGAAAGATCAGGGATTATGACATTTGGAGCTAGTGAGGCCAATGTGGAAGAAAGAGATTTTGTTGAAATTACCTTAACACCTACTTTTAATGGAGGAAAGACAGTGAGAATAGAAGCATGTGTAGTAGATCATATTTCTGATATTGCTAATATACATATAGAGAGAGTCAAGTATGATTATGCTCATCTTAAGGATTTATACTTTTCAGATGTTGACAAATTTAAGGAAACTTTGGGGATTGATATTCTTTTGGGGGCTGATGTTCTTTTTAGATTTCAGGAAGGAGAAGTGAGAAGAGGAGGAATTGATGAGCCAGTTGCTATCAAGACATTACTCGGATGGGTGATTGCAGGCCCAATAGGAATAACACAGCCAAATCCATATCCTCAAGTGCATTTAGTGACAATGAAGCAAGAAGAGACAACAAGAAAGATCAAACCAAAGAGGCAGAATTCAAAGAGACAAACAAAGGAAACAAAAGGATCTGGTAAGAGCAATTTTGCCAACACTTCTCATTTAAAAGTATTTAGGACAAAAGAATGGGAAATGAGAAAGAAGAGATCTGAGTGGATACCTGAGCAAAGTTTGAAATCTCTGGAAGTGAGAAATGACAGAAAGATTATTGCGGCCTCAGACCAGCGCACCCAGATAGGTTTGACTCATATATGAGTCAAAGGGGGGAGTATGTCGGGAAAATCCCTATGTGCGCTGTAGTTGTAACAACAGACAGCAGATTAATGAATCAGAGCAGAATAGGAAAGAGAGCATTTATGGATTTAGAATGCAATGACGCAAGTTTCTTTTGGGTATTATATGGAAGTTGTTAGAATACAAAGACTGATATGTGGTCGGATGATTGTGCTCATTGAAATAAGCCGCATTTGCGTAACAACCTTGTTTACTTATTAGGAACACAGGAAGCTATAGAACCTTGCTAATTGGAGAGCATCATTTAACCTTAAATAAGAGTGATTTATTACGTATTTTGAGATATATTTAGAGGGTCACTGTGGGAAAAATGCTGTTGCATAGGTAACAAACACATCCTTTCCTGAGTACTAATCTTATTGGTTAGAAGGAACAATAGACAAACTGGAGTATAAAAATGAGGACAAGCAGTGTAAGGGTAGGATAGTTTGAGATTGTATGATTGCAGGATTGTAAGATTGTAGATGAAGGATTGCCTAGAACGAGTGTTGAGTTACTAAGAATCGTGTATGGAAACAGCAGAACGTGTATTAGTCGGAGGTTGATTTCATGAGGATATTTTGATAAACGTCAATTGTTGTGATCTCATTGAACTTGAAGTCTCTACTGTAAAGACATCTGGTAGAATCAGCGATTGGCAGAGCCTGAGCAAGTTCTGTGACAGTGGGATCTGTTACGCAAAAATGACTGCATTGAGTTTCAAAATGCCACGGATCGGCTAATTTTAGCAATTGCATTGTGATACCAATAGCTCTGATGTCCCGAGGTACGGAGAATCTTCTCCCGTTGAAATTTTGAGGAAAATCGACATAGCCGAGTGTTCAGTGCTTTTTCGTGATGCTGGTCAAAACGATCAAAAATGGCCTAAACTTTGCCGGAAAACGCGGAAGTAAACACAACGACGGCATCTGGTAGGTCAGTTTTAGGAGAAAATGTGATCTGATCAGAGCATGGCGGGGAACTCCACGGGAGCTTCGGACAAAAGAAATGATTTGTCCGCTATGCTCTGTCCACAACCGGAAAATCTTCCACCGACGTTGCATGACCTGATTTGTTTACAAGGTCGTAGATAGCTGAGAGACTAACTTTAATTTTCTGACCTGCCTTGTTTATTCCCAATTGCTCCCTGCGGCGTGTAATCAGGTGACGGGTTCTTTTTCCAAAGTACAAGGCATGGCAGATCTGATCAGAGCGTGGCGAAGAACCCCATTGGAGCTTTGGACAACAGAAAAGATTTTTCAGCTATGCTAGAGCTAACGATGATTTTGATTTGCTCATTCATCAAAGTCTAGACTATCAATTTTGCGTGATCGTCCGTCACTTATCCTTACTCTCAGCAATCCTCTTTTCGCTAGGTATTGTCCTCTGGGCGTGCCTCGTTATTTATTTATTCATGTATTTCGAGAAGGACACTAAACTTTACACAAGATTAATGAAAATTTGATTTTGTAGAAACTCTATCCCTACACGACGGCCCGCACCCAGTTGTCAGGTTCCTTGACACGGTGCCGCTGCACAGCCAGTTATGGAGTATGGTAACGACCCATGGTGACTGGCCCAAGTGATCGAGGTAACATGGCCGCCAAGATGGTTTCAGACTGGATAGTTTGATGAATTTGCTGAGTTTTTATGTTGTTTTGCAAGCGGATTACTTGTTTTTTTATGGAAATCCTTCGTATCAACCAGTATCAACACCCAAGACGTGGCAGGCTAACACTTTATCGATATAAATATAGCCTCTTGCTTTTGAAAACTTGATATTCTGATGATGAAGCAAGTTAGCTTTGAAACGTCAATAACTATAAATATGGCCTAGTCTCTTAAGTCTCTCGGATTTGTCACATGGATTTGTCTCACTAATTCTTGGACTTGTCACAATTGGACTTTGCATGAAATATATGAACATGACTCTCTTTGCAATCCTTGCTCTTCGTTTCCTAATCAAGCTGACAGAGCAGAAATTGCGCACGCATGCACGAAAGCTCGTAACTTTGAGTCCCCATAGCTCCCTGCAACTGATCCCAAAATTCGGCAACACTTGATATTTTGTTCCTGGGTCTTAAACTCTGATTGGTCGTTTCAAAAAGCTTATCTATCCAAACACTTCCTTATCTCAGATTGCTCGATGACGTCATTTCACGCAGTTTCTACTCTGTCAATCAAGCTCCGTTTTCCTGCCAATACTCCGATTTCTACGAGGCTTGGTCTAATAATGTAGAGTACTATCTCGATCAGTATATCTTTGATCATCACACTCGAAGATCAACAAAAATGTCAGTGGGCCGCCTGCTCCCCTGCTAAACCACCCTTACAGATATGAACAAATTTAAAGGTATAAGGTTATATTTACAAAAGAAGAAAAAGATGTGCCCATGTATTGGGGATTTTAAGCAGAAATTTTCGAAGCACTTTGTTGCGCGAATGAATTTTAGAGTTGCTTCTATGACTCGTTTGTTAACCTTTCATTGTCAAACATAATGAGTTCAACTAACAATGCATTTGAGACGTTAGAAATGTTACTAGCTGGCAGAACTGCGTTGAGACCTATGTAATTAGCGCAAAGCTGTACATCAAAGTACAAATCAATCTTAGAAGAACTGAATCTTTTTGGCAATGAAAGAACCCTTAAAGAAACATTTTAGTTGAAAACTGTGATATGAAAAAACTAAGTCATGAAACACGATGTGAACCACAACAGCATTTAAATAGGCCAGGGCTAGCCTATGCACATATTCTGAAGCAGAGGCCGATAGATCTCAAAACCGTAAAAAAGGCATTTATCGAAAATTTTGAGAAAAGTTGACTTGATGTTTAGAAGAGAGGGCAGGGGGTTGAATCCCAAACGTCAGATTGACGTTTGGCGTACCAAAATCGATTTGTGAATTTTCCCGTAGGTCCTCCGGTTTCTCATCGAGTTTGCCTCAAAATATTTCGCTGTTTTTACAAAGTTTTAAATGTAACTGTGGTGCTAAAAAATGCAGTACCACACTCTGTTTCAAAGGGGATGCTTTTCCTTTTGAATGGTGTTTACAACGGAAAATTTCATTGAGACATGCTCAAGGAACGCATCTCAAAATTACGATAACCCTCAGTTGTGCGACCACGAGTCTAAGCAAATAAAGGTGAAAGTTTCCATTTTAATGTTGACGTTTTCTCTGCTCTTGGGGCAGATATCAAATATGTTCTCGGTAAGAACTTAGATCAACTCATAAATAATGCGAAGAAGTCATGATACTGTTTTTGTAGTACCCTAAAATGCAGTGCATCATATCGATTTTAGAGTCAGTGGTTTGCAGCGAGAAGCAGTGAGGAGATGTGTTTACATCGGTGTTCGTCATATGTGACGTCAAGACCTCTATTGTTCCTATTGTTTAATGAAGCAATATGATTAGTTGTTTCTGACATAAACAAAGTTGCTGATTGGCTCAGAACCAAATCCCCCCTGGACAGTGTTTCATCGATCGTTAGTCCTAAATACTTCGTCTTTCTATGGGCGATGATGCACCGGTTCTTTGGAATGGAAGACAATAATAAAAGAATTCCTTACCCATTAGTTGCCCACTTCCCTCCTCAGCATGTCTGTTTATCAATTAGAATGAAAAAGACCGTTTACCGTGCATATGTTGTTGAATTTCTTCTCTCTCTCTTCGCTCTGCTTCTCATTTCGTTAGGCCCAATTTGGGCCTAACAAAAGCCCAACATATGCAAGTTAAACGGTCTTTTTCATTCAAATTGATAAACAGACATGCTGAGGAGGGAAGTGGGCAACTAATGGGTAAGCAATTCTTTTATTATTGTCTTCCATTCCAACGAACCGGTGCATCATCGCCCATGGTCTTTCTAATTCGCTTGATTTCATCTTCTCCAACCTCACCGATTTCGGAGATCTTGCCTAATTGCTTACAGTTTCCTAAGAGCATGAATTCGCATTTCGCCACATTTAGCCTGAACTTGTTTTGTCTTAGCCAATCTATGACATCTTGCAACTCATTTCTTAAGTCTTCCAAAAGTTGGTATGCGTCCTCTTCACCAAGAGTAATACTTTTGTCATCGGCATACATATTGGGTGCGAAATTTGTAAGGAACTCCTCAAAATCGTTGGTGTACAATATAGATAGAAGAGGCCCTAAACGTGACCCTTGAAGAATGCCACAAGAAACCGGACGTTTTTCGGAATTCTGGCCGTTAAGGTAGCAATACTGCTGCCGTTCTGTTAGATAGGAAGCGAACCATGCGAGCTCCTTCTGACAAATGCCATATCTTCGTAGTTTTGCTAAGAGAATGTCACGATCAATGGTATCGAATGCCTTTTTCAAATCAAGGAAAAGGCTCATGTTGATATTTTTTCGATCAACATTGCTATACCAAGAATCTGTTACATTCAACAGTGATGTTATTGTTGAATGAAGTTTCCGGTAGGCAAATTGGTTCTTGGATAGCATATTGTTTGCTGTTAAAAATTCAAACAGTTGATCTCGAGCTACTTTTTCAAATATTCTCGAAGCAGCTGACAAAACAGAAATCGGTCTATAGTTAATCAAATCTGATTGTCGTCCTGATTTAAAATAGGTGTCACTCTTGATGCTCTCCATATGTCAGGAAAGATGCCCTCCTTCAGCGACTCATTGAAGATTACTTGAGGGAGTCACAGATTAGTTCCGCTGCGTTCTTTAGTATCTTTGCCGGAATTCTATCAGGTCCTGGTGATTTAGAGTCCTTCAATCCTCTAAGTGCAGTAAATACATACTGCTTAGCATTGCTTGGTATAAAGCGGGTTGGGTCATCGTTCAATTTACCTTCAAGTTTACCACCTAATGAAGGGCCCACACTGGTGAGTGTCTATTGAAAGCAGACGTAATTTCTTTTTTGTCTGTTGGCTGATTGTTTTCAAATTCTACCATAGTGACAGAAGTGGTATTTGATCTTTACCCAGAACTGTGTTTATGGTTTTCCACATTTTCGAGGGGTTGCCTTGGCTATCCGAAATCTTTTGAGAAAAGTAATCCTTTATAGCTTCGCGTATAATGGATGTCACAAGATTGCAGAGCTTTTTGTATTTTGGCCACAATGCTATGTCATTTGTAGCAAATCTTTTTTGTTAGATCACGCTTGCGCATGAGTTCTTTTATCGAAGGGTTTATCCACGGGGCATATTCCGATCGTACCTTTCGCTTTCTCAAGGGGGCATGTGAATTTAGCAATGATTCAAATATTTCTTGGAAAGCTGCTGTTATCTGATTTGGATCGAATGATAGCTCAAAAAACAAGGTCATAAAGTCTATGGAATGCAAGGCAAACAAGAATTCATCTTTATTGTAGTTCTTAAGCATCCGTGTTTCTACCGTTTTTTGGCTTTTTTATAGGATACGCCATGCATTAACCCTATTAATATCGGGCTTTTTGGACACTTGTAGTACCGGGGGGGGGGGCACAAAGTTCCCCCCTCTCCGTAAAGTCGCCAATATTGTAGGTATGAGAACGAAACTTGGTAAAGTGGTGTACAGTAACTTGATCTACACAATAGGCTACTTTTTTATTTTTCATTACATCCATGACGTCACAATGACGTCATAATTGAGGAAAATTCAAGTATTTGCTTGCTGTTGGCAAAATTGACAATATTTAAGTTTTTATTTGACTAAACCTTTTTTAAATGGACTAAAATGTATTTCAAAGCATTAATAAGTAAAAATCCATAGTATAATATCTATTTAAGTTCATTGTATATATTAAATATTTATTATTTATATACAACAGTTTTTCATTGTTTAACTTAAACCCCTAATTGTCAATTTAAACACTCTGAAATGCTTCAAAACGATTTGTAACAATTAAGAAAGTCCTTTTTGGTCATCAAAATTTTTCTAATACATTTGTTATTATTTATATAACGCCATAAACATTGATGACGTCATTAGGTTTAAAATTGCTGGCGTCATCGAAAATGGATAAAACTATATATCATCTGAAAGCTCTCATCAAGATCTATTGAATGGTAGTGTTGTCAATGATCTGTGATCATTCTGGAAAAAAATTAGAGTCCCTTCTTTTCTTTTACTGCTGACCACGTGATGAAAAGATGCTGGTCACGTGACCAGTGTCTACCATTTTGAAAAAAATTTTCGATTTTTAATTAGTATATTAAATTTGAGGAAAATTCACCAAGTTTCAGCTCTGTATCTCTCGAACTGACAGCACTGCATCAAATAATCTGCGCCGCGGGCACTTTGCGCTCCCCCCGGTAGTAATAGGGTTAATCTTCCTTGTCCCAATGATAAGCTCATGGTCCACCATACCTATTTGAATAACTTCACTTTTAAGGACATGTCTTACTCTGTGGCCAAAAAATAGTCAATGTGACTTTTGGTTATTACAGTTTTACCCGTATTGTTTATCGTACTGGCAAAACGAGTATATTATTCTATTTGTTGTTCAAACACAAAAAAAAGGAGCACAAAGATTTTAACCTCCTTGAATTCCAGTCGCTTCATGACTTGATCACAATTTGTGTCCCCATTAAGAATAAATTCCTTATTTTCAGAGTCTAACTTGCGAATAATCCCTTCCAGAGTTTCAAATGACTTACTGTCTTGGTTATCCGTCGGGGGTCTGTACCAGCAGAGAATGACAAAACTCTTAGCATTTTTTGAAGTTATTTCAATACCGATAGCTTCGAGATCTTGATCTGTAATATCGAGTCGCTGAAAGTGGGGCAAGGTCTCCCTGACATAAACAGCCACCCCACCATCAGCAGTATTCCTATCCTTTCGATAGATTTGATAATTCTCTATGTTTATTACCGAATTTGGCACTTTACTCTCTAGCCTCGTTTTGTTGAGGCCTATTACGTCTATATTTCGCTCAGTTAGCACAATTTCCAATTCATTCTTATATTTTCTTAGAGAAACTATATTACATGATCCAATTCTTAGTCCTTTGCATACTCCTTTATTTTCAGTGTTCATTCGATCTTCTTCTCGGCCTGTACGTCCCTAACGCAAATAACTAGTAAGATTACCTGCAAATTTTCTTGTCCCTCCTGGATTAATATGCAAACCGTCTGCTCCAGTATTACTAAACTAGAAGTAACTATAATTTATCAACTGCTCGCAACCTTTGATTCAGTATTGTGCAGCATTTGCAAGTGTTTGGATACCACACGCCGCTATGGGCTCATACCAAGCCAAGCTTCGTTCGGTGAAGTTGAATCATTGAACAAATCTGTCTCACAGTTATTTACGCCATGTTTGGTATCTTTGTCTTTTTATGGCCAAACGAAGCAGCGAAATGTGTCGATGGAAGATTTTAAAGTAGTGTGAAGGTGCACAAACTTCTTATTGTCTGTGTCTTCCTATTACTTCTTATGAAACGTAAGGGAAGTTCAATTTAGTTGCCCCTTCTCTGGCTTAGGCCCGTCCGCCATCACGGTAGCGGTAATAGATAATCAAAAGTAACAAAGCAATACAATAAACATATGCGTGGACATCACAGATACTTGGCTGGATCACTTTAGTAATCTCGCTCCTTCGTCGCTCGCAATAATACATTGTCATTGTTGATAAGATCAAATCCATGTAATTGCAGTTCTTCTTTCAGCAGCTCATTCACTTTCTTTACTTTGCCATTTAGCAGCTCTAATTGGCGTGGTCAGGAAAAATTCTTCTAGGGGTAAGCTCTTGGACCCCAATCTTTGCTTCCTCCAAAGACTTCTAGTTTTCTACAGGTCATTTGCAGCACATTTTTTGTCAGGACCGTTCGTCCACTGAAAATTTGGAATTTTCCGACGGACAGCTGTTTTTCGCTGTATCCTGCGTGCAGACTTTCCTACTGTGGAGGAGTTTTAGGGCGAAAAGGAGACGGTCACCTTTTCCTTTTCGCCCTAAAACTCCTCCACAATAGTTAAGTCTGCACGCAGGCTAGTTTTGCTGTGGGTTTTTTCTAAATTTAAGAGCTCGTTTGGCCTACCTGTGCTACAGTGCCACAGGGGGATGAAAAGAGCAACAACCAAGCAAGCAACTAGACTCATTCCAAAATTCTCTTGTTTCGCTCCCCTGCAGATTTGTCGCTACAACAGTATGGCATGGAAATAAACTTGGGCATGGAAATTTACTTTTGCTGAGATCAGCAGTCCATTTGCCTCGAGGGGAGCTGTACTTGGTTTTATTTTGTACAAGGGTATGCCCACAAAAATCTTATTTGTGGCTATCCAGAATTTTCCCTTAAAACAACAGATCTAACTCTGGAAAAATTACTTGCTCTAGAACACAAAAATTGAACTGAGCAATGATCCAATCAAACATAATATATCCCCTTTTGACATGTCATGAAAACCTGCTCCTCTCCTACTGCTATGACAAAATAGATGAACATAACATGATACCCTGAAAATGGCACATCCTTTTTGAAAAAATATACAAAGTACCCTCCTCCTCTACCCAAGAGTATTTGGTGATTTTGACAAAGTCCTTCTTGAAAGGAGTTTATTGAGATGTCTTCTGCTTTATGTACTGATGCATCAAGGCAGAAATCAACAACTTCAAAATGCTCTCTTGCTTCAGAACAATGGAAAAGTAAATCATCTCCTCTTACTGTACAGCTTGTTTCTTGAGTGTTTCTTTTGTGCCAAAGGCAAATTGTCTTGTTTGGTTTCATAATTATCTTCAGCCAGCATACATAAGCAGCTTTTTTGCAGTGCAGCCACATAAACTTTGACAGACTCGCATGATGCTCACGTCGTAGGTGTGAAGAACTCATCTGCATTATTAGATTAGGCCAACCACGATTGTCAGTGGAACTGTGGAACTACAAAGATCTACAAAATATTCAGCTCACAAATAAAGTCCATAAACAAAGCCAAGTTGCTCAAAGTATTCTCCGCTCCAGGTCAGCATATGAAGTGGAAAATCCATAGCGTCTTGATGAGACAGGTTTTGGTATCTACCCACTCGCCAGGGCCTCCGACGAAACCTGAAAAGTGGAGGGGCCAAAATTTGGTATGAAAATATACCATAGCCCAATATGATAAGATGCCGTCCCAGGGACAAATCTAGAGGGAAAATTGACTGAGGTGTGCAAGCGTGAAGCTCGGGTAAAGTCATGAAGTAGGGGTCCTAACGTAGGGGTCTGGGGGTCGAAGCCCTTGAAAGAATTTTTAGACTACGCCTTTCACCTCATTGAAAAATCCCCATTTTGAATTAAAGCTGACAGAATTGAGAAGTAAATATTTGTAAGATACCTTACCAAGAAAGTGCATAGTTTTTAGAACGTAGCATTTTCTTTGGCTGGCTAGCAGCACTTGCCTTACTAGCCTACTAGATTTGTGCCCAAGAGATACGAGGTCTTTGCATTCTGCATTGACTATCTGCTTCCTGGGGCAGTTTCTATAGCTTTAGATTTCTTGTATATTCATAGTGATTTAAAAGATGTAACATGGATGTTACTGAAAATTGTCTGTGAATGTGCACAATGGTACTGAAGTTGTGACCTTGTTAGTTTCCGACATGAAATTTCCCTTATCAACAGAACAGGGATTCAATCGAATGGATGCAAGGATATTTGCTTGAATTTGAATGAGCATAGGGTTTTAAAGAGAATTAAAACGATTATCAAAAAATTTCGGAATTGCATTTTTTTGCAAAAAGTGGAGGGGCCATGGCCCCCCCGGCCCCCCCGTCGTCGGAGGCCCTGCTCGCAGGCAAAACGTAGCGAATCAACGTCTCGACTGCTTATTCTTTTCTTCTCGGTTTCGACAGTCATGCCATTTGACAAACTTCTCCACGGTGGGCTCACTTCTGCAACTCGAAACAAGGTAGAAGAGGCAATGAAACTCCCTTCAGGTCATCTTTTTTGAACAAGGCAAACGACAATTCCTTCCTCTTTGAGAAAGCAGGCCTTCAAACTGCTCCAAGGGCAAATTTTGAAGTTCTCCTCCCTCTGTTGGCAAGCTGTGAAGACGCCATGTTGGGCCGGTAAATCGAGTTATCAACGTTAATTCGCATGACAGCATCTGTTACAAATTGCGATTGGTCTAAAACCACGAAAGCTAGCATTATTTATGAAATACTGTGCTCTGATTGGTAACAATAAAATTTGCGGTGAGTTTCCGTTTTCAGAACAGTATGTCCATAAGTCCCTCAACTGAAGCGATAACAACAACAACAACAAGTGAAAGTTAGAGGGACTTACGTCATGAGTCTAGCAAGCAACAACGACTTTCGAAGAATTAGATTCCAGGCTTCTTGTTCCTCCTCTCCTCTTCGCGTCCTTGTTGTATCGGGTGCAGACGACCATACGATATCTTTTAGCGTTAGCGTCAACCATGGCAGATATCTCCAAGATATTCAGGTAAGGATGAGTTTTTGGTCACATTTAGATATATGTCGTAAAATTGTGCAAAACTTCAAAGGCCTCGATGAATGAGATCTACGTATAGTCTTAATAGGCCTACATTTTGCTCATATGCATGCATCCCCAACCATAAGTGCCAATCAATGGGCCTAAAAGGGTAAGCAAACGTTTCAGTTTCAGTTATTATCATCAGTCAATCCCAGATGCAATTTTCGAGGTTGGCGCCACAGGATGGACCTGCTCCATCCAAGTTTCATGCTAAGGGCCATCCATCAATTCAATTGGCTTGAATCTTTGCAAAATTTTGAAATCAAATGTGTGAAATGTTGTAGCCTAGTTCTCTAAGCTGAATAGATTGAAGGGAACGTCTAGTCATTTGCCATAATCCCAGAAAGAACATTTTTGATGTTGTCATTATTTTCTGAGTTAAAGAAATTTTCAGATTTCTGCGCTAGTTTTTAAGTTGTTGTGACATCATCAAATTGCTAAATTGTAACCCATATGTAGTAAGCAACAGACTTTGGCTTGCTACCGCTTTGTAGATCTTAAAAAAGTTGAGTATATCTTGCATTGGTCATTTGACTTTCCTCAATCAGTTCAGAATCTATGGCGCATTTACTATTTATCAAAGCTTCAGACACCTGTGGTAGAGCTATTCATAAAACTAAAAGTGATGTTATTTGAAAAATAGACTTGCCCCAAGTCTATTTCGTCATCTGTAATAAGTCTGCCTGATGCAGTGAATGACAAAACACCCTTTCCCTTCCCATTTTTTTGACAAAATAGACTGGGGCAAGTCTATTCCAAACATAATGTTCATATCAAAAGTGCTCTTTCGGGAATTGTGGCAAGTAAACTATAGTAATGTTCCCTTCCATTAATTCATTTGATACAGTTAGGCAATAGCATTTTACAAATTCAATTTCAAAGTTTTCCAAAGTTTCAAGCCCTATGCTTATTGAGATTGGAAAGTTTGTATGTTGCATGTGCAAGTTGCGATGGGCTAAGTAAGGTTGCACAGATGAGAACAATAGATTAAAATATTAGATCCTGTGGTTATTGCCAATTGCATGGCTCAGATTGAATACCACATACATTCATGCGCACACAATACAAACCTTCCAGTCTGGGATCAAACTCTGGCTTGAGGGACTAGAGAGCAGCCAGAAACATTGAGGTCATCTTGGGGCAAGTCTTTCAGAAAAGATTTGGGAGCACACCCTCTACTTTGGCATTAAATGTGACCAACACCGTTTTATGAGAACGCCTTGGAAAAGACATTCATTATCATCATATCCAACCACTAACACCATCCTAAAACCACCCATGCATTGAAATGTGTGTCTTGTAATTCTTTATTTGATAGCAAAGATTTGGGGCTCAGACAAGGAAGGTCCAGAATGAAAGCCTTGCATTAGTCTTGTATGTTGTTGTTTGTAGAGTTAAAACTTTCATAGTCTTCTGGAAGTATCATCTCTGAAAAATATGTGAAGTGGAAGGACATCTCTCCACTTTTTTTGAAGCAAACTGTTTGAAGATAGCAGAACCAAATAGTGATGGAAAAAAGAATAAGGACATAATCCTCTGTTCAAAGCCAATGCAAAGGAAAGAGGGGCAAGCATGATGACGTTTGACTAACACAAATTACAAGACCACAAAACTGTCCATTCTGGTCTGTCATTTGTATCTGAGGCCTTTGCCAGACTGCAATGTTGTTTTTATGTTAAAATGTATGGCTAAAAGAGAATTCACTCTGCAGTGTAAAAGGTTTGCACAACACAGATCTTTGCCAACTTTTGCAAAGTAGACTTTTTCATGCTAAGTATGATGTTGTTGATGGTGCATACAATACTTGTCATACCTAAAGATTAAAGTCTGACCATGTCAGTTGTTGTTTAGTTATTTTATTTCAAATTTTTTTATTAGTTGTTGGGATAGGGGGGGGGGGTTCTGTCTCAATTAGGTTAAGTATTAGAGGCCCTTTACGTGAGTCCCAACATGAAACTCATGTGGGTATGAGTTTCATGCCAGCATGAGTTTTCATATCGGATGCTGGTCTGAGCTACTGTAGTGTTTACATGATGTTGGGGGACATGAAATTTTCATGTCACTTTTTCATGCCAGCATTAAAAGTCATGCGGGGGGGGGGGGAATCCCATGTAAATGCATTTTTCTCAGATCGGGGCAATACTTCCTTTGTTTTCAATCCAAAATATCTATGTCCTGTCATGTAAAAGATCCCTGATGTAGGTAGAAAGTTTGAAATCAGGTCAATATCGGGTCTCATGTAAGCAGGCGTGAATTTTCTCAATTTTTCATACCAGCATGAGTTCATGTGGCCCCAAGTTTCATGTTTGGTGTCATGTACCTAAAAGTCCTCTTAGAGAGCTCCTCCTAAGACAAATATACCTAAATACATATGAGCATGGATTTTGCATGTGGTCTTGTTGGTTGCTGCTGAAACCTATGCTCGTTCTATATTCTGTACATTATTCTGCCTTTTCTTTTTTCTTCTTTTTTTACTTTCTTCTGTGTCTGGCGTGGATGCATTTTGTTTTTGTCTGTATTAGTTGATTGTCATGAAATACATACTGTTTTGATTATTTTAGTTAATTTATGTAAATTCAATTATATATATTTGTATCATGTATTTAGATATATTTGTCAATGAAAACTGAAGCTGAAAAACTGAGTGCTATCTCAATCGAGCAATGGAGTACTGTCTCTGCTGTTGTTCCACAGGGTTCCGTCTTTGGTCCTCTGCTCTTTTTGGTCTATTTCAAGAACTGAGTTGATAGCGTAAATTGCGATGACAAGATGTTTGCTGATGATACATCCCTATTTTCCACTATAACTAATGAAACTATTACTGCGGAAGTGCAGAATAGGACTTAGAAAAGGCGCAATTATGGGCGTGGCAATGGAAGATGCTGCTTAACGCTGTAAAAGGGAAGAGGTTATCTTCTCAGCTAAAAGACTCGGACCACATTATCCATCATTAAGATTGGGAAACGATGAGATAGCCAATGCACCCGAGCATAAGCACCTTGGAATTATCCTTGATTCTAAGCTTAATTTCAGAAGTCATCTAAATGTTGCGGCGCCAGACACAAAATAGAGACTCACACCAAATCGAGACTTGATTATGATTGACAGTTGTGTGGCATGTTTTGGGGAGTACGGAGAGAATTTACAAGATGGAGGAAGGTTTGAAGAACGTGGTTTGAAGAACGTGGTTTGAAGAACTGAAAAGAAAAGGACGTGATAGGAGAAGTGAAAAGGACGTGAGTCGAGGAGAATTGAAGGGACGTGAGTCGCAGTTTATTTTTGTTGTTTCACTGATTGTGAGTGTTAAAATTGATTGTGTTCGAAAGATTGCTACGAAGAACATAGAGCAAGCTGAGTGTAAATTTGATTGAATAGTCTATTTTGATCGTTGCTTGATTTATGGAACGCTGATACTTACATACAGTCCTCTGAAAGAAGAAATGTGGTTGGAATTTGTTAGACAGAGAAACGGAAAGAGTTAACAAATCTTTGGTTGTGGTTATATTTTGTTTTGTTTCATTGAACGTGTTAAAATAGTCATAGATTGTGTCATTTTCTTCGTTTCTTGTTCTTGAGCAGTGTGGTAATTGATCGGAAGTGACAGGGTGAGCAAGATTTTGTGTAGAATCTTATGTTGGGGGTTGGGCCCAGAATCCCTAACATAAATGAAGCATTTGTTAAAGCTAGGCGTTGTATAGGTATCATTCGTCGCATTTCAAGATATGTCTTATGGTTGAGGGTAGTACTTGATCAAGTCGATAAGCTTTATGTGAGTTCCCATCTTGACTATGTTGACATTGTCTATCATAAGTACGATCCTGATATGAAAGTGGATGCAATTGAAATACTTGAACAGACCCAGTACTATGCAGCTCTAGCAGTTACAGGAGCCTAGAGGGGTGCAAGTAAGCAACGAGTATCCGAGAATTTGGGTTGGGAAGATCTCTATAGCAGGCGATGGTGTAGGGGACTGTGCCATTTCTACAATCTATAGCAGGCGATGGTGTAGGGGACACGTACTGAATGTAAAAACAACCCTAAACAAATGTGGAACTGCATCAAGCGACTAGCTCCAACAAAAAAGCAAAGTAACCCTCTTCCGCCTGAGTGGTTGAATAAAGACCAAGCAAATAAATTGAATACATTTTTCTCTGAAATTGGTGTAATGACCCAAAATAAATTACAGCCAAATAAACAGTGCTTTCCCTTTCCTTTGGACATAAGATCGAAGTTCTCTTTTAAAACTGTAAAAAGTCCTGAGGTAAAAAATTTGCTGCTGAACATTCCATCTAATAAAGCAACTGGTGCCGATAACATTGACATCAAATCTTTGAAAATTGTGGCAGGCATAGTGTCCCCATCCATTGCATCCATACTAAACCTGAGCATCGCATCGGCACAGTTCCCTGCAATATGGAAATCGTCATTGATAACACCAGTCTTTAAAGCTGGAGCCAAAACTGCAATAGCAAATTATCGTCCAGTGTCTGTGTTACCACTTCTCCCCAAACTGATGGAAAAGGTTGTAAACTCACAAGTGACCCACTATCTGAAAGATAATGATATTCTCACAAAATTTTACTCTGGGTTTCGCAAGAATCATTCAACTCAAACTGCCCTCATAAGCATAACTGACAACATTTTATGTAATATGGATAAAGGTCTTATTACACCCACAATACTGATGGATCTTAGCAAAGCATTTGATACCATTGACCACCCATTAATGCTTCAAAAACTACTTAGGTATGGTTTTGACACTCACTCAATGTTTTGGTTCAACAGTTACCTCCAAAACAGACTTCAATACGTTAAAGTTGGCAACATTTTGTCTAATGCAGCAAAGGTCTCCTGTGGTGTACCACAAGGATCTGTCCTGGGACCTACATTATTCAATCTGTACATAAACGAGATTCCAGCCATGCTTATGAAACTATCATCTAATGATTCAAATATACATGGGTATGCTGATGACCTACAGCTATACTCTTCTTGCAAAGCTGAAAAGGTTGAAGAAACGCTCTCAATGTAAAAGGATGACATTTACTTGATACTTGAGTGGTTCTCTGCAAATAAATTGAAGGCAAAGCCGGACAAGTTTCAGTTCATCATATCTGGCACAAATAAGCAACTTGCCAAAATTCCACCATCATGTACAAAAATTGATATTCAGGATAATCTGGTTGAAGCTGCAAAGGAGGTTAAAATACTTGGTATGCAGATTGATCAAACACTTTCATGGGACAGCCACATCTCTCAGCTAAAGAAATCCTGTGCAGGGAAGCTAATTCAAATGAAACAGATCAGAAACGGTATGAAAAGAGAAACGTTTTCAAATGTTGTGCAAGCATGTGTACTCTCAAGCGTACAATACGGTGATATTGTCTATGGCAATGCGTCAAAAACAGCACTACAAAGCTCAGTTAATTCAGAACTTTGCGGCAAAGGTAGTTACTGGGATGCGTAAGTTTGATCATGTGACACCAGCTTTAAACATACTTCAGTGGAAGCGGCTTGAGGAACAACGAAAGACTCACAGGCTCTGTTTACTGTACAAATGTCTAAACAACCAAGCCCCCCAATATCTCTCTGAAATGTTCCATACAAACTCGCAAATCCATGAGTATAATACCAGGCAGCAACACCACTTGCATGTACCTATGTCAACAACGGCAAGCCATCATAGAATATTCTTGTATCAAGCCACTGCTGACTTCAACAAATTACCATCAAGAGTCAAGCAATCAAAAACATTATATCAATTTAAACAAAACTTAAAATCACTGTAGGTTTAAAGATTATTAAAAATATGTAATTCTTTTATCTCTGTACCTGTAAATATTTTCTAGCCTAATTTTATTATGTATAATTAAAGGACTATACTTACATTTAGTTATATTTACATAGGTTTTTGTTTTATTAACTATTTATTTATTTTACTGCCAGTGAAAAACCTATGTTATTAGGATCTGTGCAATGAATACATACATACATACATACATACATACATACATACATACATACATACATACATACATACATACATACATACATACATACATACATACATACATACATACATACATACATACATACATACATACATACATACATACATACATACATACATACATACATACATACATACATACATACATACATACATACATACATACATACATACATACATACATACATACATACATACATACATACATACATACATACATACATACATACATACATACATACATACATACATACATACATACATACATACATACATACATACATACATACATACATACATACATACATACATACATACATACATACATACATACATACATACATACATACATACATACATACAATCTAAGAGTGACACGTTCTCCTGAACACCTTTTTGCTGAAATTCCATGTGAGCGCCAGCTATCCTTCAATCTCCGAAACACTCGGACTTATTACCAAAGTGCAGGAAGAACAGCTCATTTTATGAACACATACTTTCAAAGCACACGGTTTGAATGGAATCTACTGATTGATGGTATAAAAAATGCCACATCTCTTGCAATGTTTAAGAGTAAGGTAGTATCGACCATACGACCGTTGAAAAGAACTATGTATGGTATTCGCGATATCATAGGTATCAGTGTTTTACGAAACTTTGTGTCGAATTTAGTGCGCTCAATGAACACAGATTCCGTCATAAATTTGAATGCATCAGGCCACTGTGCTTGTGTGACGTGGGTAACGAAGATAACGCACATTCGTACTTCTGCCCTGCCGTCGCTTTCACAGGATGTGTCGTGATCTCCTTGGTCACCTTTCTGAGATTCTCGGTCTCGATCTCGTAAATATGGACTTAAAAGCATTTTTTTAGTTGCTTCTCTATGGTAGCCCTCAGCTCACTAATCGATAACAGAATAATTCTAGAAGCAACTATGTCATTCATTGATAGATCTATGCAGTTGGACGAAATACCAACATTTAGCAGCCATACCTATTTGTTTGTAGTGTAATGTAAGACATTGTCGTACTTTTTTTGTAGTGTGGGAAACTTGGGGCCATGTGGAGTGGAGCTGGCGCTTCTGTAATGCGATGGCGGCCACATGGCCGGGGGGGGGTGTGGCTTTGCTCTGCAGGGTCTTTTCTTGTACCTTTAAGTAGCAGATAACCATTGAAATATCAAGATTGTTGGAAAGCTTTTCCTCCAGATAAAAGATTCTCCTTTAATGGATATTTCTTAGTAGAGTCTTCTTTCACGAGGGAGGTGTTAGGTGATTTCAATCTAATTCTCCCAGGCTTTCACAAGAAAGAGTGATGTAATCTGCGGCTGCTCTTCAGGGTATAATTTAGACGCGTCTCAGAACAATGGCTACGACGCCGTTTGCACAAAAATGAACATAAACTATGTTTATGTACATAAACATAGTTTATGTGCACATAAACCTAGTTTATGTTCATAAACTATGTTTATGTACATAAACTAGGTTTATGTGCACATAAACTATGTTTATGTTACATAAACTATGTTTATGTGCACATAAACTATGTTTATGTAACATAAATATACTTAATGTCATTTTTGTGCAAACGGCGTTCCATAGATGTATAAGAGATTGCTTTTGATTATTTGCAATTCAAGTCATCGTCTGAACACGGATTTGTGCTCAGTTACACAGACCACTTACCTTTCGTTTCAAGTGGTCTGGAACACAGGCTAGCTCAATCCCGTTTTCTGATATATCAAATAATGGACGAGCTATTTGTTTTGTTAAAGCTACATCGATGAGCATATTGAAGAGTACATCAAGAAACTCGGGGAATGGGTTGCCATCAAAAGTGTCTCTGCATGGTCAGAAAATAGAGGTGAAGTGATCAGAATGGTCAAGCATGTTGCAGCGGTGAGCATCAAGGCCACGTTCACACTAATCCGTTTTAATTTAGATCCGTTTTGACACCTAAAAACGGAGCTATTTTTCCTCTCCGTGTACATGGCTCCGTTTTCAGATAAAAACGGATGTCTTGTTATCAAAAGCGCACCTGACTGTCTTTTTTTGGATTACAAGACTAGCAAGGCTTGTTGTTGTTAGCGTATTTAAATTCCTCCGTTTTTGGCGTTCACATTACTGATATGTATTTTGTTCAGCTCCGTTTTTGTCAGCGTATTCATTTAGCTCCGTTTTTGGGGTGGATTGATGTGAACGCAAAGCCAAAAACATGCTAAACATATCTATTTTCATGCAAAAACGGAGTAGTGTGAACGGTACCTAATTTCACTACACGTATCCTCATCGAGGAATTTGAGCCAGCGTTTCTTCCTTGTCTCTTGAAGGTTCTATAGCAGTTGTCACATTAATTTCAAACCGAATTGAATTCAAGCCAAAGTTTTTTGAAAACTTTTTCATGTACAGACATTAAAGGGAATAGACATTATATCTCGTAGTCGCTATAAATAGGCCAAAGAAGACGCCTACGTATGCATTGTTTCTTTGGCTCCAAATGAAGCCGCATGTGTCGAAGTTATCAAAGTCAATGGATTATATTTTTAACCGGGCCCGGGCTAGCTTTTAACTATGTCAATTCCCTTTAATCAAGTACCTTCCAAGCGAGAAAACAAGTGAAACAAAAGTGAAAATGCCTAAGGACTTCAATATTGAAATAAATAGTTATTTTGAAATGTTGTTTTTAGAGATTCTTTTCAAGAGTCATTTTGTTTGGATCTGTTATTTTAGGTTAATGGGAATTGACATATCTTTATATATGTCTCAAGTACCTAGTACCTGGTTATCTGCTATAAACAGGCTAAAGAAGATACCTACGCACCATTTTTTCTTTATTTACGAAATGAAGCAGCATTCGTGAAAGTTTACTTTTGCTGCATGCTTTTCTTGAACACCCCATATGAAACAATTAAGACCCAGTTCTTGTCTTTTGATGGCAGCATGAAAATTTCAACACTTTACAGAGGATTTGCTTTTTGGCGGTCGTTGTTGACTTCAGCCAATCATTGGCGTTGGTGTTATTGCCAGTTGGTTTTAGATTTTCCTTTGTTCCTTTGGTCTCAAAGCGGCCTGTTTGTATAGTTAATTTCTTCTTTGCACGAACCGAACGGATGAGGTGCGATGAAAAACGTTATTGGTTATTCAAAATTTTGCTTCATTGCAGTTGTTAACTTAACTCCATCCATTTAAAGTTTAAGATTAATTAATTAAGAAGAAGAGTGCTCTCCTGCTCACACACATTGTCGGCCCATGTGAAGGGCATCCTTTGAAACAAACAACTTAACATAGTATTGATTTTTAATCAGTTTGAACATTATTGTTCGTAATCATCAACTAATCGTTAAAGTAACTCATTACATGCAAACGCTGTTACTACAACCCAGGTAGGGGGGCTCGACAACCTGAGGATGGTGCGGCATCTGGCGTGCGCCCTGTTTTCAGAGAGGTTCCCTCTTCTAATTGCTGAAGTTCGCCATCATACCTGCTTTTTTGATTAATTTCAGCGGAAAGCCACTCATTTTCAGCCTTGCTTTGCCGATTTTGAGCCAAATAAACCTTTGTTAAAGGAAAATTTGCCAAAATATGAACCCTTACTTAGTTGGATAATTTTCCACTAAGAATCGACCATTATGAGCCGCACATACCTGTAGCCTCAACATGTTATGTACCCTCCGGGTTCAAGCACTCTACAGTGATCCAGTATGCGAAAGTGAAGGAAGAAAATGCCAACTATCGCAAAATTCAAATTTGGTGAAGGAAGTCATCGCGGTAGGCTTTTATGACTTATGAATCCAGAGATATTCATCTTGGAATGAGAACGACGATGGGAAAATATATTTCTTGCTTTTTGCTTTTATTATCAATAAGACAATCCAGTTGCATGACGATGAAACTTTTTAGCAATCTAGTTGTTATGAATGAGTAGAGGTCGCATCCAAGATACGAGCGACGTAGTTTTTAAAAAATTTTTGACATAATTAGAACGTTTCGACTCTAGGCAGAGTCATCCTCAGCAAGGAAGTAAGAACACGAGGGCCTTTTAAGGTGAAACGAAACTCGGCTTGGAGGAGGGGAGAAATACATTATAAGGTAAAGTGAATATGAAAACAGAGAAGAAAAACAGGTGTTGAGAAATGTAAGACGAAAAGCAAGGCCTAATAAGTTGAAGACAGAAATGCAAACAGAACAGACAAACAAGCTTAGAATATGATCATGTGAGTAGACGACGTTTGGGAGTTGAAAGAAGTATTCACGTACAAAGTCGGATTACCGCATCCATTACAACAACAAATTCATTTACTAATATCTCTGCCCGGGGTTATCCGACTTTAGCTCTGTTGGTTTCAATTGATAAAACTACATGTCAGCTTACAAAAGGGAGTCGGTAATTGCTTCTTCTGATACGCAATTTGTTGTTTTCGTGTTATTTTGCCTAAATGTGCTGATATTTCCGAGAATGGATACCAAAACTGCTTCAGTTGGAAATAAAAGTACAAAATGAAAATATTGAGACAAAATATCTAACAAACCCAGACTTTATTTGAATAGCACTTTTCAGCATATGATCGGCCAAATAGATCATTTAGGATCGTGCAGGGAACAAAATTACGTTAAGCTGCCCACTACTACTTTTATGCTTATTTGCGACTCAGGTGGTTGTGATGTGCACCTTCAGACGAATGCAGATCTTACAACCCAAGCTTAAGGTATACAGGTCTGCATGGTTTTATCCTTTTGGCAAGTTTTCTGGCATAACTGAAAAGTCAAAATGAGTTCACCGTCTCCTCCACAGAGGCCTTTTATGGCCGTTTGAGTTGAATTGTCTATAGCTGTGGGATAGCATGGTCTTAAATTCAAGTTTAGTTTTGAAAAGGAACAACAGGAACAATTCGTAGGCAACCAGCTTGAAGAAAAGACAATATTATGTGGAGAATATAATTTGTGATATATTTGTTCGCATACCGATCACTTCAGTAAGGTAATTGTCAAAAATTGAGATGTAGTGGTGTCAAATTGATAGCACTTTGCAGTTCCCCGTTTGCCATGTACGAGGTGGCCATCACTGATGGTATCTTCGACTTTGCATGGATCATCTTTACTTTATGAATCGAAAAACAGTAAATATATATGATTTTTACAACATTTTTGGTAATTGTATAGATATAAGAGTCCAAAAGTTTAAGATAGTTCAGGTAAAAACGCCAGAGAAGGCCTCTGCGGAGGAGAATATAGATTCAATTAGCTTTCAGTTATGCAAGAACACTTTTCAACAGGGAAGAAACTATACAGAATGGCATGTCTTATGCTTGGGTTGCAGGATTCCGTTTGTCGGAAAACACACGTCAAAATCTTGCTGGCCCAAAAATAGCAATTAAGTAGCAGTGGATAATAATAATAATAATAATAATAATAATAATAATAATAATAATAATAATAATAATAATAATAATAATAATAATAATAATAATAATAATAATAATAATAATAATAATAATAATAATAATAATAATAATAATAATAATAATAATAATAATAATAATAATAATAATAATAATAATAATAATAATAATAATAATAATAATAATAATAATAATAATAATAATAATAATAATAATAATAATAATAATAATAATAATAATAATAATAATAATAATAATAATAATAATAATAATAATAATAATAATAATAATAATAATAATAATAATAATAATAATAATAATAATAATAATATACATGTTATCGTAGAGTTCGTGCAATACTAAAAACTGAACTTAACTCTGCGAACCGCATAGAAGCCATAAACACGTTAGCCATTCCCGTAGTTACGTACAGCTTCAACATAATCAACTGGACCCTATCTGATATCAAGAAAATCGATGTCAAAATCAGGAAACTCATGACATGCAACCGGATGCATCATCCCAAGGCTGACGTAGACAGACTATACATCCCAAGGAAGGAAGGGGGCAGGGGGATGATACAATTAGAACTAAGCTTGAAAACGACAACAATTGGCTTACAGAAATACCTTGAAACATCCAAGGACTGGATGCTACAATTGGTAAATATCCATGAACAAGGCAAAAAAATGCATTCAATCAAGAAAGAAAGTAACAAGTTTGCTTCGGAACTAAACATCGAAGCAACAATAAACGAAGAATTACCTTGTACACTACAAGCTAAGAACCTAAAGAAGAAAGCCAAACAAGAAGGGCTGAAGAAAATACAAGAAAAATGGGAAAGCAAACCTCTTCACGGTCAGTATCCAAAACGTAGTCAACAAGCTGATGTCGATAAAGACAAAACACATCAATGGTTGCGAGGAACGGGTCTGAAGGCTGAAACGGAAGGCTTTATAATGGCTGCGCAAGACCAAAGCTTGTTCACCAGAAATTACCAATCCAAAATAGCGAAAAACGGGGCTGACCCTAAATGTCGATTTTGTGATCAATATGATGAAACAATAGATCACCTAGTGTCAGGGTGCTCTGTTCTAACACCAAATGAATATAAGAACAGGCATGATCGAGTGGGACAATACTTACACAGGAAAATCTGCAAGCATTATAATACATCGCACGCTGACAAATGGTATGAACATAAAACTCCCCCAGTAGTAGAAGGAGAAAACACAACGATACTATGGGACTTTCCAATAAACACGGACAGAGCAATCCAAGCCAACCGACCAGATATAGTCATCAAAGACCACAAGAGCAAAACATGCCTCCTTATTGATATGACAATTCCTACAGATCGAAATATTTCCGTCAAAGAATTTGACAAGTTATCAAAGTACAAAGACCTTCAAATTGAGATAGAACGGATGTGGCACCTTAAAACAACTATTGTACCTGTCGTAGTTGGTGCACTTGGGATGGTGAAAAAGGGAATCCAAAATCACCTCAATACAATCCCTGGAGAACCAAACTTGCAAGAAATACAAAAAATAGTACTTACAAGTACTACCCACCTTCTTCGCAAAGCACTGTCAATATAAAGATCTGAACAGCATATAACTGTGACGTTAAAGTGCATATCAATGTTAGCATGCAAGTAACAAACCCTCTTGCTGCCCCAGGTATCGGGATGATCCCCGGCAGCTAGACTGTATACAGCCGAAATCAAAAGAAAGTACCAATAATAATAATAATAATAATAATAATAATAATAATAATAATAATAATAATAATAATAATAATAATAATAATAATAATAATAATAATAATAATAATAATAATAATAATAATAATAATAATAATAATAATAATAATAATAATAATAAATGATAATAATAATAATAATAATGATAATAATCAATTTTTTTAAGTTGGTTGCAATTCTAGTTCTACATTGATCTAGGGTATCGGCGGTAAATTCTGGACGGCGGTATTTGCCGGACAATCGGCTCATGAGACCCGTTTTACATAATCCCTTAATCGCAAGGCAAACTTGCATTTTATTTTCATGTTCTCCATCTCTTACTCGATCTTTTCGCATATCTTGAGTTTTTGAAATAAATTCCTGCTAACTGCAAATCCCTCATAAACGAACAGTGCCCCTGCGTGCATTCGAAAAGATGGTGCCAACGTTGCTTCTTATCGCAAGAATCAAAGAGATCCTTTCTGACAAAACACTCCTGCATGAATGATGGATTAGTACAGTTGAGTGTTTTGTATATCTCAATCATAAGCACACGCAGGTTTTGGATGTGGATAGTTGTTTCATTGCTCTTTGCAAGTAAAACTTCAAATGTGGGTTCATGATCGTCAAGTAGGACCTTGAGAGCTCTTTTGTGTACTCTATCTATGTTTTCATACGCTGTTCTTCCGCAGAAAAGCCATATCAAGGCGCACTACTTGAAAGCTGATGCAACAAATGATCGGTACAGTAATTTTGCTTCTTGGAGATCTAGATATCTAGCAACCCTGGCAAATGCACACCTTCAGAATAACGTAATTTTGTTCCCGGCACGAATCTGAATGATTGGTTTGGCCGATTATCTGCTGAAAAGTGCTATTCTAATAAAATCTAGGTTTGGTGGGCATATTTGCCTCAATTTTTTTATTTGGCTCTTTTACATCCAAATTCCGCAGTTCTGTTGTCCATTTCCGGGAAAATCAGCGCATTTAGGGAAACATGAAGAGAACAAAAATTACGTTCCAGAAGATGCAATTACCGGCTCCCCTGTAAATTGACAGAGCTAAAGTCGAATAACCATGGCCAGAGATAGTAGCACACGAATTATTTACTGTAATGAGCATTCTGTTATAGTCTACCAAAAATTACATGAACGGTAAACAATGCCAGTTTCATCCAATTTTGTAAGTGAATATCTCTGGTCTCAGAAGAAGTCGGAAAATTCTACTTTTTGCTTTGTTTTGACCGTAAGATATCCTCCTTAAGACCATGTATGATGATGAATGTTTTGATTAAATTTGACTTTTGCGATATTGTGCATTTTATTTGTTGGCTGGATCACTGCACACCCTGGGCTTCTCTGACTCATTTGGTATGTTTAATACTTGAAAAGGTGTAGTCTTTTTGGCATCTGAAGTCTTGGCAGTCTTCTGAAAGCGGCAGAATTTTTACAGAAAACTGCCATTTTTTTAAAAGAATCCATATTCTGGAAAAACAGAGATCGTTGGAGAAGTTTTAAAAGAATTTACATTCTGAAAACTGTAAAGTTGGCAAACTTCCCAGAGAAAAATCCCAAAAGAATGAGAATTCCGAATGTTTGAGAGAGTTTGAGTAAAATTCTCGGGCAACAAATTGAAACCATCGCAATGCATTTTATTTTTCTTTGGAAACTCCAAGAGACTATGGTTCATTCTAATGTTTTGTGAACGTTTTCATTTGCGAAGCAAGGACCGTTTGGAAGTTACCAGCTTCAGAAGCAGCAGTTTTCCAAGTCTTTAGAATGGCATGTCTTATGGCGTATCGTTTTGGCATATCGTTTTCAGTAGAGCGCAGTATCATAAAACAAAATCATAGCCAAAGCAACGGGATTCTAGCTCGTACAAACTCTACCGTTTTAGAAGATACCCAAAAGAATATGCCGCAAGTCCTCACTAGAATTGGAACTTGGAATCAAACTTAAATTTGTAGATTATTGTCCACAGGAATTAGAAAAGCTTGGTGCCGAAGTTGAGCTTGCCGACAATCCCCTTGTTAAGCAGACATTTGCAGATGGATCAGAGGTTCCGTTGCCTCCTATCATTTTGGGAACTCTGGGAAAGGACCCAAAGAAAAAGACGGTAAGTCTGATCATGAGTAAAAAGACTGTAAGTTTGAAGATGTACAGATTTGTTACCAGTTTACATGCTTACAAACTACGCTACAATAATACAGAGACAATGCCGTGGGGAGCGAAATACTGTGTCTAACTCTGCAGCCATTCTAGGGAATATTAAAAGCTACATAAGGCTACTTATAACTACTATTGCAGAAAACAAGGAATTGTTTGATACAAACGGAAAACGAAGCTACAAGTTAAGGTAGCTAGCTTCTAACCAAATACATTAATTAAAGTGTCAATTTAAAGTTTAGAACAAAACATGGTAATTGGCAAATTCGATTTTTTGGTCGCAAGCTCCTTCAGACACTACATAATTGCAAACATAGAGAATTACGAAAAGGAACACATACGCAAATCTTATGTTGCTCTTTGCATCTTTAAAGGCGCATTTCTTGACAGGCAAATTCACGCGAAGATCCATACTGTCATCCTAATCGAGAAGGAGATTAGGACGGCTCTTAGAAATCATCTTCCAATCATCATCACGCTTCTCAAATGTGAGATATGGAAGAAAATATCAAGGGCAGATTTAATTTCGATCCCCTCACAGTTTTTTAATCAAAAGGTGTTTCGTTATTGTCGGTCATCAGTGAGCATTGTTGAGCTCGTTGAGCGTGGCTCGTTGCATAGAGTTGAAGTGATCCAAGGGTACTTTCTGAGTTTATAAATCTGAAAAAAGTCTCCTTTTTGATATCCTCCGTAGCAGCTCAAGTAACCTTGTGTAAGGTCTGTCGTGGGTATGAATATTATTAAGGATTGCAAAAAGCTTGACCAACCTCTTGTGACTTCAAAAAAATCCTCTATAAGCACATGACAACGAGGTACTACAACAGCAACACCTATCACAGACTTTGACTCTCAGCATTGAAATGAATCCATAATTCCATTTCAACAGTTATCATACCAAAGCAATGCTTGTCATAAAGAGACAGTACTTTACCACCGTAATCGTTGAGACATTGATCAAATTATGCCGATGACGTACATTTCTTCAGGGATTCTAAGACCGAGATGATGATTCTTTAAGTTGTAAACCCGCAATATTAAGTTAAACCTTTAGGGCTGAAATTGTTCAAATCGGTGTCGTAAATAGTATTAAGATTTTCAAAGATTGGGCGCTTTTTCTATATCACCCTGCATATTTCTGATTTTCTTGTGTTGCCATTCTTAAAGTTTTTGTAGGACAATATTATGTACAGTCGCTTTGCCAATCATGTCATTCTTTAGTTGCTCTTGATTCGTTCTTTAGGTAAATTTCGAATTTTTAGGTCATTTTTTAACCCTAATCCGCATGGGGGGGGGTGTTTTCCACCCCCCCTCGAGGTTTTTCTTGCCGTGTGTTTAAAAGACATCACCTATGTCCCCCAAACCCCTCTGACTTTTACTAATTATCTGTTCGCCACATTTTGATCAAAAAGTTTTTAAACAATAGAGCTCACGGGTCACGTGACATGCCCATATTTGGAAGCAGGTAGCAGAAAAATCATTGTTTTTGATGATTTGAATGGAAAGATTTGATCAAATTATGAAGTATTATACACCAAATGAATCAGTAAACGAGGAGCTTTAATTTGATACGGGAATTTCTGGAATTTGATGATGTCAGCATTTCTTTATTATGACGTCATTTTGGCCGCCATTTTGGGCTAATTAGCAAGCTTTTTGAATATTTTCGAAATTTTTCGATTGAAAACACTCCAATGATACATTTGTGATGGAGTATTACCACTTTGCAGCTTCTTTTTGTCTATTTCTACAGAGAACAAATTCAATGCATTGATGACGTCATTCAGATTGGCTAATTTCTTCCAAAATATCACTCCAAATTCATTAATTTCAATGAAATGATATCTTCATATCAAATTTGTGGCTACGTTGAACCAAAAACTACCAAATTTTCATAGAAAACCTTCTTTGAATTCAAATGTAACTTGGAAACCTGATTTGCACTGATTTTAAACTTCATGACGTCACTATGACGTCATAAGGCGTGGCAGCCACACCCAAATTACGCTACATGCTAGAAATTACCTGATCTATGACGGTGCCAAGTTGCATTGAATTCTGACCAGGCTAAGGCAGTTTACAGAGGGGGGGGTGGAAAGAACCCCCCCCATAAATGGTAGCTCGAAAAAAGCCCATATGGATTAGGGTTAAATTCGAGGTGACTGTGTTGTGACGTCACAGCGAAGTTGATGAGGATCTTTTGAAGCAATAGATGTCTCATCTACAAATGAATTATCACAGAAAAAAGACAACGAAGCCAGGATTTACATCAATCCGTACATAATTTCTTTCTCTATAACCTATTCATTTAAATCTGGTTGGAAAATGCTAACAAAGTTTCATTGACACATAGGCATAGCAGTTGTATAAAGTATGGCTTTCCTGCAAAAAAATTCACCAGATTACGTGTCATTCATTTAATACGAAGAATGGTGTATATACCGCGTGATCAAAAAAGTGACCGGGCGCAATCGACTACTGAAAAATAAGTGATAGGCCAACGGAAACACTTCAAACGTCGTTCTGTCGCTTAAAAACTACCCTACATTATGAGTATTTTTGGCAATTTTTGTCTGCACGGCAAACTTCGCGAATTATAACTTTGATGAATAGGACATTTTGAAATTCTCCAAAAGTCATCAAAAATGGGAGATCGACTTACAGCTATTTCAGATCTTGAAAACAAGGACGAGCGTGGCAACTAAATCTAAGGTTTTCAGAGAAAGTTTATAGTCCCCTGATACTTAAGAATTGGGAATAAGCGCTCCTTGTAAAATCACAGAGCTTCGAAGGAATTCATCTTTCCATGCAAAACGAAATCTTCAAGAATTACTCTCAGAAAAGCAGGAGTATTCTTGCCCCTTGAGAGAAGAACATTTGAGGTATTTGGGGACTATAGACTTCAGGACTGAGTTACCTATTCCCAGCTTGAAATAAAACTCGCTCGTCATTGTTTTAAGATCTGAAATGGCTGTAGATCATCCCCTTTTTGACGACTTTTTGAAGATTTCAAGCCTACCCTTTTTGTCAAAATCCTTAATTCGCGAAATTTAGCGAGCCGACAAAATTTGCCAAAAAATACTCATAATGTAGCGTTGACTCTTAACGACAGAACAATCTTTGAAGCATTTCAAGCGGCTTCTTACTTCTGTCTTTATAACAGATTGTGTCGGGTCACTTTTTTAGGTCATCCGGCAATTTTTCAGCTTCAGCATTAATTCTACTTTTTCCTTTGTTGCCATTCATACATGTTTTTTCCTAACAGATTTGCATTTATGGTCATCTGGATGTGCAACCTGCAAAATTGGTAAGGCTTTATTTACAGCATTAAATCCCCCATCTCATTTGCAATGTTCTCAGTTGTGTGTGCACGACAACGAAAGTGACTCCCCAAAGGGATTTTTATTTTCTTTCATATATAATCAAATAGAATGTAATGATATATGATACGGTCTACACTACTTACAAGAAGTTACTTTACAATACAACTGGGACAGATACCCGCGGGGAGCAAAAGGCTGTGTCTACCTCAAGGGAATTAACATTGATAAAGAAAGAAAAACCAATTTAACTTAAACTACACAACTAAGAAGAAACACACTTTTTTGAAGGGTTGAAAGGAGAAAAGATCACAACCTCTTGGTGCCTAAAGGGACAAATAATTGATGATACGGTAGAAGATTATGCTGTCGTGAATGTTGTATCCCCACCATTTTTCAACTTTGATCTAAGAAACTGAGTATTCAACTGAGCGACCAGAGCATAATGACACCATGAAGCACAAGGAATCTGTGCATTTCTGACGTCACTCTCAATGAGAACGAGGTCAATCTATTTTTTTCTAATTTGTGCTAGCCTTTTTATCGTGGTTTGACATGGTGACGATGTTTGGCCAAAATTCGCAGAACATTTAACAAATTATGAAGATCAAAGTGCCCCAGGCCTGAAGGGGGGTGGGGTACCTGACTAGGGAAGTGGTGGGGATGTGTGGCAAATCTCTCCATAGCCTGTACCTTGTCACATAAAAATACCCCAAAAGTATATCCAGTCGCATAAAAAATTTTGCCAAAAGTATGCATGATCGAGTGTTTCAAGAGAACTCTAAAAAATGTCCTTCCACATGATACCCTGTCACATAGTTTTCTTATCAATTGTAGTACCCCATCCCATATGTTTTATCATAAAAGGACACTCTGTCCAATAATTTTTACCGTAAAGGGACACCAGACACCCTGTTTGGCGGGTCAAAATGTGAAAAGAAGTTAATTATTTGCAGCAGTAGTTAGTAAGTTGGTTTCTAGCATGGAAAAATGCAATACACCATCCATAACAATATAATCTCCTATTTTATCATGAATTATGCCAACCTTGGATTTGGCCTTTACAATCTGATACATCTTTGGCCCCATTTATATGAGGAAAACGCCTCACCCTCCAGGCCCGTGGATGAGAGGCCCGGTAAATTTCAGCCTCCGTTTATATGAGGTTTTCACCTCACTAGTCAGCCCCGGTGTTGAGAGGCGAAGTGGAATAGAGTCTCCCTTACGTGAAATCAGAACGAGTTGACCAATATCAATCAACACAATTTCAATTCACCTTTTCACGTCCCATTCACTAGAGACTAGTCAGCATTGGAACTTTCACGACCTGATAATATTGTTTCAAGAAGGTCTGAAAGAACTTCTTCCCTGTTCATCAAAAGTAAGGTCAAGAAATTACTTCATGTACAAACTGTGAGCTACAATTCAACTACTCAGTAACAATCAAGCTTTCACAGCCCGCTTGTCTTTGCGCAATCCATTAGTTCAATGATCAATGCATTTTTTCAGTTCTGTATTCAGACATCTTCTTCATGAATATTTCGTTCCTTTCTGAAAGTATTAAGCTTTTAATTTCACTCGTGATGCTGTAATGTAAGAATTCACAATTTCAATACGGTAGTGCTTCGTTTATATCGAAAAATTCCGATGACGTGGGATTTCGCTATACCGGTGGTGTTTCGTTCGTCATGTAAATGCGAAATGAAAATACAAAGGATTCTACGGGAAGGTGGAATCTCACCTCTCAGCCCCGGGTCTGGCACGTGAGGTATTTTTCCACATATATAACGGACCCTTAAAGAATATCTTTTATGTGCTAGCTACTTAATGAATTACTGGCATGCATGGTACATTTAAAGTATTCAAGTACTGTAAAGATCTGTCTATCTTTTTGCTTTCGTTTTCTTCTAGTACCTTATTATTTAGTATAAACTGCATTATCAAGTTCAAAGTATTCTAGTGGTTTTTTGTTTCGTCACATCATTTATTACAGAATCATCAGAAAAAGAAATATTACAGTCTACGATTGCATTGACAAATGTAATCAAAAGCACCCCATAGCTGCTTCGTAACAAGACATTATTTTCTCTCTTATAAATTCTTTGGAATCCGTCATAACTTCATCCTGTAAAGTTATTGAAATTCTTCCACAGTTGAGGAAGTTACGCTTATAAAATATTGTGCAATGTAAAGTATTGAAACAGAATGTACTTTGTTTCTTACAATTCTCATGAGGGTTTGAAAATCGGTATTAGCTGTTGAGCATTCTTAAGAATTCGTAGATGTTAAAGGGGCAGTCAGACGTAAAACATATGTAACATGCTGCGTTGCACGATCCGATCAGTATGCCTAAAGCATGTTCACGACACCTCTCTCTTCGCTGTATCTTCAACGAAATTAATTAAGCAGATAATTCAGAAGCGTTAGAGAATGTTCTACCGGGTAAGTCAAAAAAAGTTTACCCCTTTGGATGGTTATGGAATAGAGAGTATGTGGCCGATATTCCAAACCAAACTGTTAATCTTTCAGTCAAAGCCTAACTTAGATAAGAAAATTTTATTTGGTGAAATCACACACCTGTAAGACCCAGTAATTGCCCCACGAAGTGGGGCCCTCTAGCCTTGCGCGACCGCGTTGTTGTTGCTACTGGTGCCGTGAAATCAGACCAAAAATTTTGTTCCACTCTTTATCACGTGGTTAAATGGCAAGCTTTTCTGTGTCTTATTGTCAACAGTAATTGGCAAATATTTCGTGACGTATGAGTTTACACAAAAAGGAATTCCTTGCATGAAAAGTAGGGAAGATAAAATCAGGAAAACTTTTGTCTGCAGAAACGGAATCAGTCAAAACAAAACCCATATGTAAACATAACTGGGTAACTTAGGTCTGACTTCCACTGCTGCATATTTTACTTGCCCTCGTGGCCTTCTTCAGTTTATTGTCATTTTACACAATGAAAAATGACCAATGCATCTGCACGATAGGCCCAGCAATGAAATATTTTTTCAAGTGAAGAAAAACTGTAAAATGGTTGCAGCTAATGGGAGACTTAGTTTATACTATTGCTAGTAAGAAAAATGCTTATATTGGAATGTATGGGAATGGAGAAATCTTTTTTCCATTCAGGCCCATAATTTATGTCAACTTTGAAGTTTAAATTCAATGCCATTTCAGTTTCCCAAATAGAATTTTAATTTCTATAGCAAGTAAATTATGGACCAGAATGGAATGTGGAATTGCCAGATATGCCTGTTACCAGCATCCTCCTGATTTCTGGGTCTAAACGATGAGTGATTTTACCAAGCAAAATTTTCAAATCTTTGTTAGCCTTTGACTGAAAGATTAAAAATCTAGTTTTGAATATAGCCCGCATAATTTTGATTCCAGAGTCCGCCAAATTCGTAAATTTTTTTTGGACTCACCCGGTATTCACATTTTGGTTTTACCAAAACCATAACTCTTACTGAAAAACCACATTCTTTGGTGGGCTTCTAGTTTGCTTCGAGTTTCAGTTGTCTTTTCGCAGCTTCAGAGTTGCTTACGTAAGCTTGCTGTTTACGATGTACTGAAATTTGTGATCGGTTAAGTACCTTTGGAAATGCGTGAAATTCACATAGATGAACAATATACTGGTTTCCCTTAAACAAGTAACCGATTTTCTCAGGTCTAGAGCTAGAATGTAAATCGAATCCGTCGGAAGTAATCTTTGAATTAATCCCCGTTAAAGTACATCCCCGCATATAAGAACCTACTTCTTGAGAGCCAGGCTAAAATTGGTTCTTATTTCAAAGGTATTAAGATTAATTTCAAGGTATAGAGGTTCTTATTTGAAGGGTGCCTCATGTAGTACCCTGAGAGTCTCACAGAGATGTTCAGCCCCTGTTACTTTTTTTGGAAGCGTTCTTATGGACCTAATAAGTAATTGGGATAAACTATCAAAGCCAACTGTGACCACAATGACCTTAAATAACAGCAATCAAAGATGAACTTGGCTACCCCTGCAAGAAAAACCTATGCTTCTCCAAGCTGAAACAGGTTCTTAATTGCAAGGTGCATAATTTAGAAACAAAAAACGGCTTCTAGGTTCTTATTTTGGTAGGTTCTTGTATGCGGGAAGTTACTGTAGTGAACTTGAAGATCGATATCTCGTTTGTTGATATTTGAGGATTGAAAGTAGACATTTTTGTCTTGAAAGTCCGGCTTTGCTTCCACCCGAAACCAAAGCTTTCAGGTTTTGCCTAAACTGCCAATATGCTGTTTATGGGAATCTCTTTCATGCTAGACATAGCGTAGACATTCTAAACAAAGACCCTTGCTTGGGAATACATTTAGATAGATATACAAAAACTGAAACTAAACAATTATTCGGGCTACTATCGATGAAAGTCTGTTGGATTTTCGTTACAAGAGCCAGGCGCCCATACAAGTGCTTTGGAGTCTGTTGTATTTATCTCAGGGTCATGTCCTTTCATCCTTCCTTTGTGAAGTTGCGCATGCCCCAAAACGCTTCGCTCGTTCCTTTGATCAGCAATCCAATCAACGCCTTTTCCTTTGTGATTTACAAAAAGGGGATTCCCAGTATCACGAACAAACAAACCCATCATCAAAATGAGAAAATGAGAAAAATCTAAAGCATGAGTTTCGGCATATGCAATTGTTTGTTCCTCAATAATTCTAATGTTAACAAAATGCATTGCATTCAAACAAGGAAGATGTTTTCACATCTTAAGGAAATTATTTCGCTCATGAATAACTTTCATAAGGCAAATCTAAATGAAAGCGTTTGTAGAATTAACAGAGATGCCTCTTCGGGGAAAAATTATGAATCTGCTTGCCAAGTACAATTTGGATTTTTATTAAAGATCTTCCGAATCACGAGGCCTCTTGCATGTGCGTCGCTATGATTCAGGAGGTTTCACAACAACCGCGTTAACAGCTTATGCTAAAACTCAAGAGCTCTGGTTTGGAAGTGGAGGCAAATCTAGACTTTCAAGATATAAACGTCTACTCTCAATGCTCCAGCAACAATGAGGATTTATCAATTTTTAAGGTAACTATCAAGGATTAGTTTATAGATCATGTCCGATTGATCCAAGCTAAAGTCATAGCACTAGCCCTGATAAAATCTGTCACAGTTTTTCTGGAAGACCGTGTAATTCCATTCACTTCACAATATTGTCTATGGCAACATCGATCGAAATGGATTGAAATATGGTATTATCTTTTGGTCGAAATCTCCATTGACGAGTCGATACTTAGCCCCAACACTTTCCATTGAAATACGGTCCAAATACCCCATTCAGTGTCGCGTCTAGCTGCCCCTTTAAAGTGAACTGTATTGTACAATATTCCAAAAAGCATGAAATTGGTGAGTTGTGGACATCCTTAATTTTCTATTAGGATGATGGCTGGGATACAGAGCCATTCACTTTGATCGAAAAAGATGGAAAGCTGTATGGAAGGGGTTCAACTGATGATAAGGTATTTAAATACTTTTGTCAACTTATGCCTAATGAATCATAAGTAATGCACGCTGTTTGAACGGCTACTTTTCCAATAATATCAAAGAAAATATGTTTTTTAAATATCTGATTAAATAGCCAGTATATTGAATTGCTTTTAGAATTTTTCCTGTGAAAGATTGGTCATTCTTTTTAGATTTTATACGAGATTTTCTTGAGAAAGTTGCTTCGCGATGCCTTCTAAAACATTTTAAAGTCACAACCAAATTTCCAAACAATTTCCTAGCAATGACTTAAATATGGTTTAGCTTGTGCTGTCCTCTTGGGAAGAGGGAAGTCTTTCTTTCATTGTGAGAAGCTTACTCAGGGGGAGGAAAGTCTTTCTTTCATTGTGGGAAGCGTACTCAGGAGGAGGAAAGTCTTTCTTTCATTGTGAGAAGCTTACTCAAGGGGAGGAAAGTCTTTCTTTCATTGTGAGAAGCTTACTCAGGGGGAGGAAAGTCTTTCTTTCATTGTAAGAAGCTTACTCAGGGGGAGGAAAGTCTTTCTTTCATTGTGAGAAGCTTACTCAGGGGGAGGAAAGTCTTTCTTTCATTTATGAGAAGCTTACTCAGGGGGAGGAAAGTCTTTCTTTCATTGTGGGAAGCGTACTCAGGAGGAGGAAAGTCTTTCTTTCATTGTGAGAAGCTTACTCAGGGGGAGGAAAGTCTTTCTTTCATTGTGGGAAGCGTACTCAGGAGGAGGAAAGTCTTTCTTTCATTGTGAGAAGCTTACTCAGGGGGAGGAAAGTCTTTCTTTCATTGTGGGAAGCGTACTCAGGAGGAGGAAAGTCTTTCTTTCATTGTGAGAAGCTTACTCAGGGGGAGGAAAGTCTTTCTTTCATTGTGAGAAGCGTACTCAGGAGGAGGAAAGTCTTTCTTTCATTGTGGGAAGCTTACTCAGGGGGAGGAAAGTCTTTCTTTCATTGTGGGAAGCTTACTCAGGGGGAGGAAAGTCTTTCTTTCATTGTGAGAAGCTTACTCAGGGGGAGGAAAGTCTTTCTTTCATTGTGGGAAGCGTACTCAGGAGGAGGAAAGTCTTTCTTTCATTGTGAGAAGCTTACTCAGGGGGAGGAAAGTCTTTCTTTCATTGTGAGAAGCGTACTCAGGAGGAGGAAAGTCTTTGTTTCATTGTGGGAAGCTTACTCAGGGGGAGGAAAGTCTTTCTTTCATTGTGAGAAGCTTACTCAGGGGGAGGAAAGTCTTTCTTTCATTGTGAGAAGCTTACTCAGGGGGAGGAAAGTCTTTCTTTCATTGTGGGAAGCGTACTCAGGAGGAGGAAAGTCTTTCTTTCATTGTGAGAAGCTTACTCAGGGGGAGGAAAGTCTTTCTTTCATTGTGAGAAGCGTACTCAGGGGGAGGAAAGTCTTTCTTTCATTGTGAGAAGCGTACTCAGGAGGAGGAAAGTCTTTCTTTCATTGTGGGAAGCTTACTCAGGGGGAAGAAAGTCTTTCTTTCATTGTGGGAAGCTTACTCAGGGGGAGGAAAGTCTTTCTTTCATTGTGAGAAGCTTACTCAGGGGGAGGAAAGTCTTTCTTTCATTGTGGGAAGCGTACTCAGGAGGAGGAAAGTCTTTCTTTCATTGTGAGAAGCTTACTCAGGGGGAGGAAAGTCTTTCTTTTATTGTGAGAAGCATACTCAGGAGGAGGAAAGTCTTTCTTTCATTGTGGGAAGCTTACTCAGGGGGAGGAAAGTCTTTCTTTCATTGTGAGAAGCTTACTCAAGGGGAGGAAAGTCTTTCTTTCATTGTGAGAAGCTTACTCAGGGGGAGGAAAGTCTTTCTTTCATTGTGAGAAGCTTACTCAGGGGGAGGAAGGTCTTTCTTTCATTGTGAGAAGCTTACTCAGGGGGAGGAAAGTCTTTCTTCATTGTGAGAAGCTTACTCAGGGGGAGGAAAGTCTTTCTTTCATTGTGGGAAGCGTACTCAGGAGGAGGAAAGTCTTTCTTTCATTGTGAGAAGCTTATTCAGGGGGAGGAAAGTCTTTCTTTCATTGTGAGAAGCGTACTCAGGAGGAGGAAAGTCTTTCTTTCATTGTGGGAAGCATACTCAGGGGGAGGAAAGTCTTTCTTTCATTGTGGGAAGCTTACTCAGGGGGAGGAAAGTCTTTCTTTCATTGTGAGAAGCTTACTCAGGGGGAGGAAAGTCTTCCTTTCATTGTGGGAAGCGTACTCAGGAGGAGGAAAGTCTTTCTTTCATTGTGAGAAGCTTACTCAGGGGGAGGAAAGTCTTTCTTTCATTGTGAGAAGCGTACTCAGGAGGAGGAAAGTCTTTCTTTCATTGTGGGAAGCTTACTCAGGGGGAGGAAAGTCTTTCTTTCATTGTGAGAAGCTTACTCAGGGGGAGGAAAGTCTTTCTTTCATTGTGAGAAGCTTACTCAGGGGGAGGAAAGTCTTTCTTTCATTGTGGGAAGCGTACTCAGGAGGAGGAAAGTCTTTCTTTCATTGTGAGAAGCTTACTCAAGGGGAGGAAAGTCTTTCTTTCATTGTGAGAAGCGTACTCAGGAGGAGGAAAGTCTTTCTTTCGTTGTGAGAAGCTTACTCAGGGGGAGGAAAGTCTTTCTTTCATTGTGAGAAGCTTACTCAGGGGGAGGAAAGTCTTTCTTTCATTGTGAGAAGCTTACTCAGGGGGAGGAAAGTCTTTCTTTCATTGTGGGAAGCGTACTCAGGAGGAGGAAAGTCTTTGTTTCATTGTGAGAAGCTTACTCAAGAGGAGGAAAGTCTTTCTTTCATTGTGAGAAGCGTACTCAGGAGGAGGAAAGTCTTTCTTTCATTGTGAGAAGCTTACTCAGGGGGAGGAAAGTCTTTCTTTCATTGTGGGAAGCGTACTCAGGAGGAGGAAAGTCTTTCTTTCATTGTGAGAAGCTTACTCAGGGGGAGGAAAGTCTTTCTTTCATTGTGAGAAGCGTACTCAGGGGGAGGAAAGTCTTTCTTTCATTGTGAGAAGCGTACTCAGGAGGAGGAAAGTCTTTCTTTCATTGTGGGAAGCTTACTCAGGGGGAAGAAAGTCTTTCTTTCATTGTGGGAAGCTTACTCAGGGGGAGGAAAGTCTTTCTTTCATTGTGAGAAGCTTACTCAGGGGGAGGAAAGTCTTTCTTTCATTGTGGGAAGCGTACTCAGGAGGAGGAAAGTCTTTCTTTCATTGTGAGAAGCTTACTCAGGGGGAGGAAAGTCTTTCTTTCATTGTGAGAAGCATACTCAGGAGGAGGAAAGTCTTTCTTTCATTGTGGGAAGCTTACTCAGGGGGAGGAAAGTCTTTCTTTCATTGTGAGAAGCTTACTCAAGGGGAGGAAAGTCTTTCTTTCATTGTGAGAAGCTTACTCAGGGGGAGGAAAGTCTTTCTTTCATTGTGAGAAGCTTACTCAGGGGGAGGAAGGTCTTTCTTTCATTGTGAGAAGCTTACTCAGGGGGAGGAAAGTCTTTCTTCATTGTGAGAAGCTTACTCAGGGGGAGGAAAGTCTTTCTTTCATTGTGAGAAGCGTACTCAGGAGGAGGAAAGTCTTTCTTTCATTGTGGAAGCATACTCAGGGGGAGGAAAGTCTTTCTTTCATTGTGGGAAGCTTACTCAGGGGGAGGAAAGTCTTTCTTTCATTGTGAGAAGCTTACTCAGGGGGAGGAAAGTCTTCCTTTCATTGTGGGAAGCGTACTCAGGAGGAGGAAAGTCTTTCTTTCATTGTGAGAAGCTTACTCAGGGGGAGGAAAGTCTTTCTTTCATTGTGAGAAGCGTACTCAGGAGGAGGAAAGTCTTTCTTTCATTGTGGGAAGCTTACTCAGGGGGAGGAAAGTCTTTCTTTCATTGTGAGAAGCTTACTCAGGGGGAGGAAAGTCTTTCTTTCATTGTGAGAAGCTTACTCAGGGGGAGGAAAGTCTTTCTTTCATTGTGGGAATTGTACTCAGGAGGAGGAAAGTCTTTCTTTCATTGTGAGAAGCTTACTCAAGGGGAGGAAAGTCTTTCTTTCATTGTGAGAAGCGTACTCAGGAGGAGGAAAGTCTTTCTTTCATTGTGGGAAGCTTACTCAGGGGGAAGAAAGTCTTTCTTTCATTGTGGGAAGCTTACTCAGGGGGAGGAAAGTCTTTCTTTCATTGTGAGAAGCTTACTCAGGGGGAGGAAAGTCTTTCTTTCATTGTGGGAAGCGTACTCAGGAGGAGGAAAGTCTTTCTTTCATTGTGAGAAGCTTACTCAGGGGGAGGAAAGTCTTTCTTTCATTGTGAGAAGCATACTCAGGAGGAGGAAAGTCTTTCTTTCATTGTGGGAAGCTTACTCAGGGGGAGGAAAGTCTTTCTTTCATTGTGAGAAGCTTACTCAAGGGGAGGAAAGTCTTTCTTTCATTGTGAGAAGCTTACTCAGGGGGAGGAAAGTCTTTCTTTCATTGTGAGAAGCTTACTCAGGGGGAGAAAGGTCTTTCTTTCATTGTGAGAAGCTTACTCAGGGGGAGGAAAGTCTTTCTTCATTGTGAGAAGCTTACTCAGGGGGAGGAAAGTCTTTCTTTCATTGTGAGAAGCGTACTCAGGAGGAGGAAAGTCTTTCTTTCATTGTGGGAAGCATACTCAGGGGGAGGAAAGTCTTTCTTTCATTGTGGGAAGCTTACTCAGGGGGAGGAAAGTCTTTCTTTCATTGTGAGAAGCTTACTCAGGGGGAGGAAAGTCTTCCTTTCATTGTGGGAAGCGTACTCAGGAGGAGGAAAGTCTTTCTTTCATTGTGAGAAGCTTACTCAGGGGGAGGAAAGTCTTTCTTTCATTGTGAGAAGCGTACTCAGGAGGAGGAAAGTCTTTCTTTCATTGTGGGAAGCTTACTCAGGGGGAGGAAAGTCTTTCTTTCATTGTGAGAAGCTTACTCAGGGGGAGGAAAGTCTTTCTTTCATTGTGAGAAGCTTACTCAGGGGGAGGAAAGTCTTTCTTTCATTGTGGGAAGCGTACTCAGGAGGAGGAAAGTCTTTCTTTCATTGTGAGAAGCTTACTCAAGGGGAGGAAAGTCTTTCTTTCATTGTGAGAAGCGTACTCAGGAGGAGGAAAGTCTTTCTTTCATTGTGAGAAGCTTACTCAGGGGGAGGAAAGTCTTTCTTTCATTGTGAGAAGCTTACTCAGGGGGAGGAAAGTCTTTCTTTCATTGTGAGAAGCTTACTCAGGGGGAGGAAAGTCTTTCTTTCATTGTGGGAAGCGTACTCAGGAGGAGGAAAGTCTTTGTTTCATTGTGAGAAGCTTACTCAAGAGGAGGAAAGTCTTTCTTTCATTGTGAGAAGCGTACTCAGGAGGAGGAAAGTCTTTCTTTCATTGTGAGAAGCTTACTCAGGGGGAGGAAAGTCTTTCTTTCATTGTGGGAAGCGTACTCAGGAGGAGGAAAGTCTTTCTTTCATTGTGAGAAGCTTACTCAGGGGGAGGAAAGTCTTTCCTTCATTGTGAGAAGCGTACTCAGGGGGAGGAAAGTCTTTCTTTCATTGTGGGAAGCTAACTCAGGAGGAGGAAAGTCTTTCTTTCATTGTGAGAAGCTTACTCAGGGGGAGGAAAGTCTTTCTTTCATTGTGAGAAGCTTACTCAGGGGGAGGAAAGTCTTTCTTTCATTGTGAGAAGCTTACTCAGGGGGAGGAAAGTCTTTCTTTCATTGTGGGAAGCGTACTCAGGAGGAGGAAAGTCTTTCTTTCATTGTGAGAAGCTTACTCAAGGGGAGGAAAGTCTTTCTTTCATTGTGAGAAGCGTACTCAGGAGGAGGAAAGTCTTTCTTTCATTGTGAGAAGCTTACTCAGGGGGAGGAAAGTCTTTCTTTCATTGTGGGAAGCGTACTCAGGAGGAGGAAAGTCTTTCTTTCATTGTGAGAAGCTTACTCAGGGGGAGGAAAGTCTTTCCTTCATTGTGAGAAGCGTACTCAGGGGGAGGAAAGTCTTTCTTTCATTGTGAGAAGCTTACTCAAGGGGAGGAAAGTCTTTCTTTCATTGTGAGAAGCTTACTCAGGGGGAGGAAAGTCTTTCTTTCATTGTGAGAAGCTTACTCAGGGGGAGGAAGGTCTTTCTTTCATTGTGAGAAGCTTACTCAGGGGGAGGAAAGTCTTTCTTCATTGTGAGAAGCTTACTCAGGGGGAGGAAAGTCTTTCTTTCATTGTGAGAAGCGTACTCAGGAGGAGGAAAGTCTTTCTTTCATTGTGGAAGCATACTCAGGGGGAGGAAAGTCTTTCTTTCATTGTGGGAAGCTTACTCAGGGGGAGGAAAGTCTTTCTTTCATTGTGAGAAGCTTACTCAGGGGGAGGAAAGTCTTCCTTTCATTGTGGGAAGCGTACTCAGGAGGAGGAAAGTCTTTCTTTCATTGTGAGAAGCTTACTCAGGGGGAGGAAAGTCTTTCTTTCATTGTGAGAAGCGTACTCAGGAGGAGGAAAGTCTTTCTTTCATTGTGGGAAGCTTACTCAGGGGGAGGAAAGTCTTTCTTTCATTGTGAGAAGCTTACTCAGGGGGAGGAAAGTCTTTCTTTCATTGTGAGAAGCTTACTCAGGGGGAGGAAAGTCTTTCTTTCATTGTGGGAATTGTACTCAGGAGGAGGAAAGTCTTTCTTTCATTGTGAGAAGCTTACTCAAGGGGAGGAAAGTCTTTCTTTCATTGTGAGAAGCGTACTCAGGAGGAGGAAAGTCTTTCTTTCATTGTGGGAAGCTTACTCAGGGGGAAGAAAGTCTTTCTTTCATTGTGGGAAGCTTACTCAGGGGGAGGAAAGTCTTTCTTTCATTGTGAGAAGCTTACTCAGGGGGAGGAAAGTCTTTCTTTCATTGTGGGAAGCGTACTCAGGAGGAGGAAAGTCTTTCTTTCATTGTGAGAAGCTTACTCAGGGGGAGGAAAGTCTTTCTTTCATTGTGAGAAGCATACTCAGGAGGAGGAAAGTCTTTCTTTCATTGTGGGAAGCTTACTCAGGGGGAGGAAAGTCTTTCTTTCATTGTGAGAAGCTTACTCAAGGGGAGGAAAGTCTTTCTTTCATTGTGAGAAGCTTACTCAGGGGGAGGAAAGTCTTTCTTTCATTGTGAGAAGCTTACTCAGGGGGAGGAAGGTCTTTCTTTCATTGTGAGAAGCTTACTCAGGGGGAGGAAAGTCTTTCTTCATTGTGAGAAGCTTACTCAGGGGGAGGAAAGTCTTTCTTTCATTGTGAGAAGCGTACTCAGGAGGAGGAAAGTCTTTCTTTCATTGTGGGAAGCATACTCAGGGGGAGGAAAGTCTTTCTTTCATTGTGGGAAGCTTACTCAGGGGGAGGAAAGTCTTTCTTTCATTGTGAGAAGCTTACTCAGGGGGAGGAAAGTCTTCCTTTCATTGTGGGAAGCGTACTCAGGAGGAGGAAAGTCTTTCTTTCATTGTGAGAAGCTTACTCAGGGGGAGGAAAGTCTTTCTTTCATTGTGAGAAGCGTACTCAGGAGGAGGAAAGTCTTTCTTTCATTGTGGGAAGCTTACTCAGGGGGAGGAAAGTCTTTCTTTCATTGTGAGAAGCTTACTCAGGGGGAGGAAAGTCTTTCTTTCATTGTGAGAAGCTTACTCAGGGGGAGGAAAGTCTTTCTTTCATTGTGGGAAGCGTACTCAGGAGGAGGAAAGTCTTTCTTTCATTGTGAGAAGCTTACTCAAGGGGAGGAAAGTCTTTCTTTCATTGTGAGAAGCGTACTCAGGAGGAGGAAAGTCTTTCTTTCATTGTGAGAAGCTTACTCAGGGGGAGGAAAGTCTTTCTTTCATTGTGAGAAGCTTACTCAGGGGGAGGAAAGTCTTTCTTTCATTGTGAGAAGCTTACTCAGGGGGAGGAAAGTCTTTCTTTCATTGTGGGAAGCGTACTCAGGAGGAGGAAAGTCTTTCTTTCATTGTGAGAAGCTTACTCAAGAGGAGGAAAGTCTTTCTTTCATTGTGAGAAGCGTACTCAGGAGGAGGAAAGTCTTTCTTTCATTGTGAGAAGCTTACTCAGGGGGAGGAAAGTCTTTCTTTCATTGTGGGAAGCGTACTCAGGAGGAGGAAAGTCTTTCTTTCATTGTGAGAAGCTTACTCAGGGGGAGGAAAGTCTTTCCTTCATTGTGAGAAGCGTACTCAGGGGGAGGAAAGTCTTTCTTTCATTGTGGGAAGCTAACTCAGGAGGAGGAAAGTCTTTCTTTCATTGTGAGAAGCTTACTCAGGGGGAGGAAAGTCTTTCTTTCATTGTGAGAAGCTTACTCAGGGGGAGGAAAGTCTTTCTTTCATTGTGAGAAGCTTACTCAGGGGGAGGAAAGTCTTTCTTTCATTGTGGGAAGCGTACTCAGGAGGAGGAAAGTCTTTCTTTCATTGTGAGAAGCTTACTCAAGGGGAGGAAAGTCTTTCTTTCATTGTGAGCAGCTTACTCAGGGGGAGGAAAGTCTTTATTTCATTGTGGGAAGCGTACTCAGGAGGAGGAAAGTCTTTCTTTCATTGTGAGAAGCTTACTCAGGGGGAGGAAAGTCTTTCTTTCATTGTGAGAAGCTTACTCAGGGGGAGGAAAGTCTTTCTTTCATTGTGGGAAGCTTACTCAGGGGGAGGAAAGTCTTTCTTTCATTGTGAGAAGCTTACTCAAGGGGAGGAAAGTCTTTCTTTCATTGTGAGAAGCTTACTCAGGGGGAGGAAAGTCTTTCTTTCATTGTGAGAAGCTTACTCAGGGGGAGGAAGGTCTTTCTTTCATTGTGAGAAGCTTACTCAGGGGGAGGAAGGTCTTTCTTTCATTGTGAGAAGCTTACTCAGGGGGAGGAAAGTCTTTCTTCATTGTGAGAAGCTTACTCAGGGGGAGGAAAGTCTTTCTTTCATTGTGGGAAGCGTACTCAGGAGGAGGAAAGTCTTTCTTTCATTGTGAGAAGCTTACTCAGGGGGAGGAAAGTCTTTCTTTCATTGTGAGAAGCGTACTCAGGAGGAGGAAAGTCTTTCTTTCATTGTGGGAAGCTTACTCAGGGGGAAGAAAGTCTTTCTTTCATTGTGGGAAGCTTACTCAGGGGGAGGAAAGTCTTTCTTTCATTGTGAGAAGCTTACTCAGGGGGAGGAAAGTCTTTCTTTCATTGTGGGAAGCGTACTCAGGAGGAGGAAAGTCTTTCTTTCATTGTGAGAAGCTTACTCAGGGGGAGGAAAGTCTTTCTTTCATTGTGAGAAGCATACTCAGGAGGAGGAAAGTCTTTCTTTCATTGTGGGAAGGTTACTCAGGGGGAGGAAAGTCTTTCTTTCATTGTGAGAAGCTTACTCAAGGGGAGGAAAGTCTTTCTTTCATTGTGAGAAGCTTACTCAGGGGGAGGAAAGTCTTTCTTTCATTGTGAGAAGCTTACTCAGGGGGAGGAAGGTCTTTCTTTCATTGTGAGAAGCTTACTCAGGGGGAGGAAAGTCTTTCTTCATTGTGAGAAGCTTACTCAGGGGGAGGAAAGTCTTTCTTTCATTGTGGGAAGCGTACTCAGGAGGAGGAAAGTCTTTCTTTCATTGTGAGAAGCTTACTCAGGGGGAGGAAAGTCTTTCTTTCATTGTGAGAAGCGTACTCAGGAGGAGGAAAGTCTTTCTTTCATTGTGGGAAGCATACTCAGGGGGAGGAAAGTCTTTCTTTCATTGTGGGAAGCTTACTCAGGGGGAGGAAAGTCTTTCTTTCATTGTGAGAAGCTTACTCAGGGGGAGGAAAGTCTTCCTTTCATTGTGGGAAGCGTACTCAGGAGGAGGAAAGTCTTTCTTTCATTGTGAGAAGCTTACTCAGGGGGAGGAAAGTCTTTCTTTCATTGTGAGAAGCGTACTCAGGAGGAGGAAAGTCTTTCTTTCATTGTGGGAAGCTTACTCAGGGGGAGGAAAGTCTTTCTTTCATTGTGAGAAGCTTACTCAGGGGGAGGAAAGTCTTTCTTTCATTGTGAGAAGCATACTCAGGAGGAGGAAAGTCTTTCTTTCATTGTGGGAAGCTTACTCAGGGGGAGGAAAGTCTTTCTTTCATTGTGAGAAGCTTACTCAGGGGGAGGAAAGTCTTTCTTTCATTGTGAGAAGCTTACTCAGGGGGAGGAAGGTCTTTCTTTCATTGTGAGAAGCTTACTCAGGGGGAGGAAAGTCTTTCTTCATTGTGAGAAGCTTACTCAGGGGGAGGAAAGTCTTTCTTTCATTGTGGGAAGCGTACTCAGGAGGAGGAAAGTCTTTCTTTCATTGTGAGAAGCTTACTCAGGGGTAGGAAAGTCTTTCTTTCATTGTGAGAAGCGTACTCAGGAGGAGGAAAGTCTTTCTTTCATTGTGGGAAGCTTACTCAGGGGGAAGAAAGTCTTTCTTTCATTGTGGGAAGCTTACTCAGGGGGAGGAAAGTCTTTCTTTCATTGTGAGAAGCTTACTCAGGGGGAGGAAAGTCTTTCTTTCATTGTGGGAAGCGTACTCAGGAGGAGGAAAGTCTTTCTTTCATTGTGAGAAGCTTACTCAGGGGGAGGAAAGTCTTTCTTCCATTGTGAGAAGCATACTCAGGAGGAGGAAAGTCTTTCTTTCATTGTGAGAAGCTTACTCAGGGGGAGGAAAGTCTTTCTTCATTGTGAGAAGCTTACTCAGGGGGAGGAAAGTCTTTCTTTCATTGTGGGAAGCGTACTCAGGAGGAGGAAAGTCTTTCTTTCATTGTGAGAAGCTTACTCAGGGGTAGGAAAGTCTTTCTTTCATTGTGAGAAGCGTACTCAGGAGGAGGAAAGTCTTTCTTTCATTGTGGGAAGCTTACTCAGGGGGAAGAAAGTCTTTCTTTCATTGTGGGAAGCTTACTCAGGGGGAGGAAAGTCTTTCTTTCATTGTGAGAAGCTTACTCAGGGGGAGGAAAGTCTTTCTTTCATTGTGGGAAGCGTACTCAGGAGGAGGAAAGTCTTTCTTTCATTGTGAGAAGCTTACTCAGGGGGAGGAAAGTCTTTCTTTCATTGTGAGAAGCATACTCAGGAGGAGGAAAGTCTTTCTTTCATTGTGGGAAGCTTACTCAGGGGGAGGAAAGTCTTTCTTTCATTGTGAGAAGCTTACTCAAGGGGAGGAAAGTCTTTCTTTCATTGTGAGAAGCTTACTCAGGGGGAGGAAAGTCTTTCTTTCATTGTGAGAAGCTTACTCAGGGGGAGGAAGGTCTTTCTTTCATTGTGAGAAGCTTACTCAGGGGGAGGAAAGTCTTTCTTCATTGTGAGAAGCTTACTCAGGGGGAGGAAAGTCTTTCTTTCATTGTGGGAAGCGTACTCAGGAGGGGGAAAGTCTTTCTTTCATTGTGAGAAGCTTACTCAGGGGGAGGAAAGTCTTTCTTTCATTGTGAGAAGCGTACTCAGGAGGAGGAAAGTCTTTCTTTCATTGTGGGAAGCATACTCAGGGGGAGGAAAGTCTTTCTTTCATTGTGGGAAGCTTACTCAGGGGGAGGAAAGTCTTTCTTTCATTGTGAGAAGCTTACTCAGGGGGAGGAAAGTCTTCCTTTCATTGTGGGAAGCGTACTCAGGACGAGGAAAGTCTTTCTTTCATTGTGAGAAGCTTACTCAGGGGGAGGAAAGTCTTTCTTTCATTGTGAGAAGCGTACTCAGGAGGAGGAAAGTCTTTCTTTCATTGTGGGAAGCTTACTCAGGGGGAGGAAAGTCTTTCTTTCATTGTGAGAAGCTTACTCAGGAGGAGGAAAGTCTTTCTTTCATTGTGAGAAGCTTACTCAGGGGGAGGAAAGTCTTTCTTTCATTGTGGGAAGCGTACTCAGGAGGAGGAAAGTCTTTCTTTCATTGTGAGAAGCTTACTCAAGGGGAGGAAAGTCTTTCTTTCATTGTGAGAAGCGTACTCAGGAGGAGGAAAGTCTTTCTTTCATTGTGAGAAGCTTACTCAGGGGGAGGAAAGTCTTTCTTTCATTGTGAGAAGCTTACTCAGGGGGAGGAAAGTCTTTCTTTCATTGTGAGAAGCTTACTCAGGGGGAGGAAAGTCTTTCTTTCATTGTGGGAAGCGTACTCAGGAGGAGGAAAGTCTTTCTTTCATTGTGAGAAGCTTACTCGAGGGGAGGAAAGTCTTTCTTTCATTGTGAGAAGCGTACTCAGGAGGAGGAAAGTCTTTCTTTCATTGTGAGAAGCTTACTCAGGGGGAGGAAAGTCTTTCTTTCATTGTGGGAAGCGTACTCAGGAGGAGGAAAGTCTTTCTTTCATTGTGAGAAGCTTACTCAGGGGGAGGAAAGTCTTTCCTTCATTGTGAGAAGCGTACTCAGGGGGAGGAAAGTCTTTCTTTCATTGTGGGAAGCTAACTCAGGAGGAGGAAAGTCTTTCTTTCATTGTGAGAAGCTTACTCAGGGGGAGGAAAGTCTTTCTTTCATTGTGAGAAGCTTACTCAGGGGGAGGAAAGTCTTTCTTTCATTGTGAGAAGCTTACGCAGGGGGAGGAAAGTCTTTCTTTCATTGTGGGAAGCGTACTCAGGAGGAGGAAAGTCTTTCTTTCATTGTGAGAAGCTTACTCAAGGGGAGGAAAGTCTTTCTTTCATTGTGAGAAGCGTACTCAGGAGGAGGAAAGTCTTTCTTTCATTGTGAGAAGCTTACTCAGGGGGAGGAAAGTCTTTCTTTCATTGTGGGAAGCGTACTCAGGAGGAGGAAAGTCTTTCTTTCATTGTGAGAAGCTTACTCAGGGGGAGGAAAGTCTTTCCTTCATTGTGAGAAGCGTACTCAGGGGGAGGAAAGTCTTTCTTTCATTGTGAGAAGCTTACTCAGGGGGAGGAAAGTCTTTCTTTCATTGTGAGAAGCTTACTCAGGGGGAGGAAAGTCTTTCTTTCATTGTGAGAAGCATACTCAGGAGGAGGAAAGTCTTTCTTTCATTGTGGGAAGCTTACTCAGGGGGAGGAAAGTCTTTCTTTCATTGTGAGAAGCTTACTCAGGGGGAGGAAAGTCTTTCTTTCATTGTGAGAAGCTTACTCAGGGGGAGGAAGGTCTTTCTTTCATTGTGAGAAGCTTACTCAGGGGGAGGAAAGTCTTTCTTCATTGTGAGAAGCTTACTCAGGGGGAGGAAAGTCTTTCTTTCATTGTGGGAAGCGTACTCAGGAGGAGGAAAGTCTTTCTTTCATTGTGAGAAGCTTACTCAGGGGGAGGAAAGTCTTTCTTTCATTGTGAGAAGCGTACTCAGGAGGAGGAAAGTCTTTCTTTCATTGTGAGAAGCTTACTCAGGGGGAGGAAAGTCTTTCTTTCATTGTGGGAAGCGTACTCAGGAGGAGGAAAGTCTTTCTTTCATTGTGAGAAGCTTACTCAGGGGGAGGAAAGTCTTTCCTTCATTGTGAGAAGCGTACTCAGGGGGAGGAAAGTCTTTCTTTCATTGTGGGAAGCTTACTCAGGAGGAGGAAAGTCTTTCTTTCATTGTGAGAAGCTTACTCAGGGGGAGGAAAGTCTTTCTTTCATTGTTGGAAGCGTACTCAGGAGGGTCCCATCCTCCCAAGAGGACACAATATGCTAAGCCATGTAAACGTCATTGCCAGGGAAAAGCGATGAAATTTTGTCCATCGTATCTCTCGCTCATTGCAGGTTTTCGAATCGGCTTTCTAAAGAAAATGTCCCGTATCTATGCGCATGAGTGCCCAATTAAGGCTGGGTAAATTGAATTACTGAATCTAATTGAATCTATTGGATCCCAAGCAGTTTTCAGTATTATTGGTTTCATATTCAGGAGGCAGTATTTTTCCAACGCCATATGTTTTTTGATTCACCCATTAGATTTTGATTTCTCAGCAAAATGTGAAGTTGCGTTTTTCAGCGCCAAGCGCTGGGATCGCTTAAGGTAACTCAGGTAGCCGTTTCGCAAAACCACTCTTATCAGAAAACTGTTAATTTCTCCAATATTATTCGGCCTAACGAAAAGCGGTAAAAAGGACGTTATCATTTTACACAGTCTTGGCAATCGAAAGATATGCAAATCGCTATGTTCCGTTAAAGGCTCACTTTGCACATTATTTTTCAAAACTTTCTGTTGATTTCAGAAAAGTAGATTTATCTCCAAAACTACTCGAAAAATTTTTTATTTTCTTTCCCTATATCTTTAGCAAGGTTGTTGATCTACAACTCTACCAAGTCTGCTTGAAAAAGCTAGGCTATATTTGTTGCAATCGAATTCTATATTTCTGTTTACTTTTCGACAGCGAAGGGTAGAAACCTTGGTCAACAGTAGTAACTGTGCCACGACGAAAATTTTGAGGGCCATTTCAGAAAAGAAACAATCAGTGTAAAATCGACATTCAATTTATGACAAATCCATGTTAAGTATAAGTGTTGTATCGACTAAGCCATGATTTATTTAAAGGCAGTCTGTCACGCATTTGATTGGGTGATAATGACAATACGAAGAATAGGAAATTTGAATGGCTGATGATCCTCTGACTTTCTACGGCCATAAAAAGTCAAGAAGATTAGCCCTGTTTTGTTTCAAATACACAGATTCACAAAGAAATCCGTTGTGTTGATCTCTGATTGTAGCGGCCAATCAGATACGTGACAGACTGCCTTTAATTAGGACGTTTCGTAATTAGACTACTTGTCTCATCCTCAGCTGAATATAATTTGTTTACGTGCGAGATTTGAAACTACAAATTATTGGAAAGCAATGCATAATTAAAGTATCAATTGTATGATTTCTCAATGAGGAAAGGCTATTGAAGGTACTGAATGAATAATAAGAAAGTCCAGTGAGATTTCAAAAGTGGTCCCTTAAGACTACCATGTTACGAATCACGCTTTCAAACACTCAGCCTTAGAATAGCTCTCTGAAATGTTTCATTGGCAAATGAATGAACGAGATCTATTGGGAATGCTATTTTCAAATCTCAAAAGACATCCTTGGAGCGCCTGTGAAAGTACTATTTCTTGAATGTTAAGCCCCGGTCAAACAGATCAAACATTTCACCTAACATTTTGAAAATAAAAGTTTGATGAAATGTTGGGCTTGTTTGACCACCTTGTTTGGTCTCATAACATTGTTTGGCAGTGTTGGGCAAAGTTTGATCTAGGTCAAAAACAAATTTTGTTTTTCGTTGTTGTGTGAAATGTTGGATATGTTTGACCACTCCAACAAACATTTCGCCAAACATTATCTTTTGTTTTCATCAATATGCCTTTGTGCATGCTCCGCAGTGTCTCGCTGACTGCACAGGCACCTTCTGATCACAGGTTTCAAGCCAAATGTTAGGTGAAATGTTTGGTGACATGTTTGTTCTGTTTGACCACCAACCCACAACATGAAGCAGAATCAAAATATAAAGTTTGATAAATGTTTTGTGAAATGTTTGATCAGTTTGACCAGGGCTTTAACAGCTAAACCAGCAATTTCAAAACCTTCCGTTTCTTGTCCTTTCAGACTTTCATGAGCATTCACAAAATATCAATTTCTCTAAGAGTCCACAATGAACAGAGATCTGAAACGAAACTTTTACAAAAGGGTTCAACTCGTTCGTATGTCCTAATCAGTTGACCAAGGTTTTTACCCTTCGCTGTCGAAAAGTAAACAGAAATATAGAATTCGATTACGACAAATCTAGCCTAGCTTTTTCAATCAGACATGGTAAAGTTTTAGATCAACAATCTAGCTAAAGATATGGCGAAAGAAAACCAAAAATTTTTCGAGTAGTTTTGGAGATAAATCTACTCTTCTGAAATCAACAAAAAGTTTTGAAAAACAATTTGCAAAACGAGCCCGAACGGAAACATAGCGATTGCATATCTTTCGATTGCCAAGACTGTGTAAAAACAAGTCCTTTTAAAAGACTATGTTGAACGACGTCCATTTTACCGATTTTCAATCGACGGAATAGTATTGGAGAAATTAACTATTTTCTGAGGAGAGTGCTGTTGCAAAAACGGCGACTCGCTGGTCACTGGAGCAGAACGCGGAGTTACCTTTACTAGAGCAGACCTATTGGAGTCACAACCCCTAGCTATGACGCTCAGATGGTGGGGTGCTACTGGGTAACAAACCCATTCCACTTGACTGTTCTGTCTGCAAAGTCAGAGGATTACACCACGGCGCCGCAACACCTTCAGTACCGCAATAGACCATTTCGACAATTAAAATCGGAGACTGGGGAGAGTGGTTTGTTCTGGTAAATGGCGGATGCAGTTCTGGTAAATGGCTGCCGCGGAGTGAGCCCGTTGAAGTGATTAATGTAAACATGGCAATCGCTACTGCATAAAAATGGAGCAATGGAGCTGTCCAAGGATTTAGTCAAATAGCTGTTTTTTGCAAAATACAGAAAAATGTGTAATTTACCTCTATTCGCAACTGATTTCCTTTTCAGCCTTTATTTCAGTGCTGCAAACAGCAATGCTTGCTTCGAATTTAGGCACTTCTGCATAATTTGACGGAATACGTAGTACATTTGAAGTATTTAGAATAAGACAGCTTACTCTGACTTCGATTTTTAAGTAAATGGAATTCAACTGAAGTTTTTAACTTCGAATATCCTTGCTGAATTCGATTAAAATTGACGCGAGGAAAAGTTCGAACACAATTCGAATTTTTTTTAATTTAACGGTTGAACATACGTCAAAAGGTCAAAACTGATATTTTAAAACTGAAATTCTAAAACAGCGCCCATACCGCAGCGATCCTCGCCACAGCCTGCAAAACTCAATGTTTACATTATATTCACCTCAACGGCCCAACTACGCGGCAGCCATTTACAAGAACTGCATCCGCCATTTACCAGAACAAACCGCTCTCCCCAGTCTTCAGTTTTTGATTGTCGAAAGGGTCTATTCTCACAGCGTATTCCTTTTGCAAGCAGCATTGTCTGTGAGTGTAGAAATGTCGTTTCTAAACGATTCAATATTTTTCAGTGATTTTTTTCTTGCAAAGATTTCCGACAGTAAATGCTTCGGATAAGAAGGATTCCTGACGGTCACATTCTGGGACAGTTGAAACATCCATGTTGTTCGCGTGTAGTTATCACTCATGCGTGCAATAAATAAGGGATATTTGTTGTTTCAACTCATATTTTGTAATCCTTGATTATCATTTTAGGGTCCTGTCTTGGCATGGCTCAATGTTATCGAAGCATACAAAAAATTAGGAAAAGAAATTCCAGTGAATTTAAAGGTTAGGTCTAAGCTGTTTGTTTGTACTTGCTCCTAAGCAAGTGATGAATACAGTAACTAACGTAAAAACTGTATTTATCCTAGAGCTGAGGGTACTAAGCGTTTTGAGCTTAACCCTCCGTCAGTAGTAACGAAGCAAAGTGCGTCGAAGCGTAAGATTCAGAAAAGAAAAGTTGATTAAAGAGTGCATTAACAGAACAGAGAAAAAAGTGTGACGTGAGAGAAAGAAACTGTGGCTTGAAAAGAAAAACTTGATCGTTGATGATGGCAAAGAGACAACAATACAAACGAGAATCGTTAGTTAAGTCCATTTCGTAATAAGTACCTAATTTAAAGATTATTCTCTTTTTTCCAAAGTTTGTCGTTTTCTACCATCTCTGGCCACGAATAAATGTCCCAGAAGAACGAAATCCCTTGTTGGATAGGGCTCTGAATTAAAATGTCTTGAAGTATTGATGTCTGGATGGTCGATCTTTTATTCTTTTTCACTTAGGACCGACGAACTCTTTCTTGATATAGCAATATCTACCAAAACCAAGATTATGAAGGATTTGACTGGAAATACCCAGTGAGCCAGGAAAAGTTTTGAGAATAGGTAGGGCCAAGGGAACCAGATGAATTAGAATGAATGGATCTCAGCTTGATAGGTTGGGGGTTGAAGTGTTTTTGTAATTTGTTTTGTATTTTTATGAGCGCTAGAAATTTGATCCCATGAAAATTTGTTGGTTACGAGTGACCTGAGATAGGACCGTAAACAATTTGGCACATGGCAAAGAAACTCCTGACATGGGATAACCACAGGTAGTAAACATAATCGTATTAACTGAAATCACAGGAGGTTAAAAAACCTTGTTTTTGTTGTAGTAAACTTTTTCTCCATTCCAATCTAAACTTTTCTTCCGAACACAAACAAGTACTGCTTAGGCAAGTCCATTCCCAAAGGACATGATTCAGTCGCGACTCGGTTCCCACTGTCGTTGTTTTGGGGATGGGATGGCCTAAGCATAACTCAAAGGGTCCATTTCATTCTGCATGCCTTGCAAGTGCTTTTTCTAGGTCGGCCTTTGTTGTCGACATTTTCATGGCCCATGAAACTAGCGACAACAAAGGCTCACGAAGGGGACCACACGTGCAAGGAATGCTGGGTAAAACAGACCATTTGATGGTGTGGGAAGTACAGTTTGGATTGGAATGCAGTTTGGAAAGGGACTGAATAGCAAAAAAGCAAGGTGATTCAACTCTTCTGTGATATTAATTGATACCATGATAAACACTACCTATGAAATTGCAAAGAAAAGACAGGTAAATTTTTCACAGGTTAGGATTACCGTTTGCATATATGTTACCATGGGACTGCAAAACTTCGCTATTTGTATGGAGATTTATTTCCTTTAACTGTTGTTAGCGATGAAATATACTAGTACATTGTGCGGTTTGAGAAGATTCCTTACGATTTACTCTGGAGTTATAGTTTTTGTCAGGAATTTTTTCAACGATAATATTCTTGTAAAGTAGAATTCGACTGTGTTTTTAATGCTTATGAAATGCGAGAAAGATAGCAAATGGTCTGTCAGCATTTAAGAAGAATTTAATGGATTGAAATCCATCCGTTACCTTCGTGCAATGAATATTAAAGAATGGGAACACTTTCCTGGCTCTCCTGGAAGATTTCCCATCAATGTTCCCCGTCAGGAGAGCTTTCTCGCCTTTTAAAACATCAAGATCATGCATGAGCGATTTTTCAAATTTTTGCTCTTTTTTTGGTTCCTTTAAGTGCTTAGATCCATGTCACATCACAAATTGGCTTATCTTATTGCACACGGTAAAATCTGTTCTTATTTTCGCTCGAAGATGTCTTGACTACAAAGCTATTGATATATCCTAACGTCGTACCTACTGATGACACGTTTTATTTCGAAAACATTCTTGAGTTCAACGTTGCGGACATGGATTCCATATCGCTCTGTGATCTACTTCTTTTCGGAAAACTTGACTTAGATGTGAGTGTGAAAAAATTAATTATAGAGGAAACAATTCGTTTTATCGAGAATACGAAACGATTGTAGGTTAAGTGCAATTATCTGAAGTGCAGCAACATGTCTCTTGTTATTGTAGTTATAATTTTTTTATTCATGTCTTGTATTTGTCCGTCGTTTCGTAACTCATTTTTTTCGTGTTTGTGTTTTCTTGTAAATAAACCAATTCACTTTGTAGAAGTGTTTGCGTTTTTTGTAAATATAAATCAATTCATATTGTAAATGCCATTCATAGTGGAAAATCGATGACCTTGTGTCTTTTTCTGCTATGAATGGCATAGTTGAATTCACCTGTAGTTTTTTATGATTTGATAGAAAAAAAAAACACTTTTTATCATTTTCATGCTTGTATAGATATGCTTCGAGGGTATGGAAGAATATGGCAGCGAAGGGCTTGAAGACCTTATCATGGCAAGAAGGGATACATTTTTTAAGGTAATTAAATCAGCCTGGCTCAGCTGTGTTTCATTGGAAACGATTTGTTTAATAGTTTCAATCACACTCCATATCACTTGTAGAGAGGAAATTGTTAGAAATTTTATCAAGTCTTCTTGTCCTTCTTCAGATGCTCATAATCTACTGCCGAATATGTCCCATCTCTTGGAGAGCCTGACTGATATTAAAGGGGTAATTGGCAATGGGGTGCCAGAATAGGGCACTTTACAGGCTGTAATTGGTTCTTCTGCTAACTAATGGCAGGAATACATTCTGTCTAAGGCATATCATACCGCATTCACACTGACACAGTTAAACCAGCTTAACCTGAACCAGGTTTAATTTCAACCAATCAAATGCATTGGATTGCTTGATTGGCCAATTAGAAGGCTCCATTCGATAACCTGGTTTAGTTTAAACTGGTTCACTGGCGATGTGAATAGGGTATCAATAAGCTTATTTTGTGCCATGGGTTTGGCACACTTCTTGCCGTAAACGGGGCATCCGGGGGGGGGGGAGCTGTGGTCCATAAACGGGAATTATTTTTACTTCATCAATGTTAAATATACCCTATAATTTTTCAATAGTTTGATGTTCAGTTTGATCTCCTAAAGTGGCAAATTGGAAAATGGCCATTTACTTTTTGTTTTGTTTGTGTGTTTCAATTCTAGGACGTTGACTACGTGTGCATATCTGATAATTACTGGCTAGGCAAAGAAAAGCCTTGCATCACATATGGATTGAGGTACAGCTGCTTTTCTTTACTGCATTGTGTGCACTGACAGAGCTAAGATGTTTGAAAAATCATAGTTCCTTGAATAGTACAGTAAATCCCCGCATATAAGAACCTACCAAAATATGAAGCTAGCGGCTGTTTTCCTAAATTATGTACTTTGCCATTAAGAACCTGTTTCAGTTTAATGAAACATAGGTTCTTATTGCAGGGGTTACAAAGTTGATCTTTGATTGCTGTCATTACAGTCATGGCGGTCCCAGTTGGCTTTGAAACTTTTATTTTCCTCCCCAATTTCATATTTCATATTAGGATCAGTAGCGATAGCAATTGCTATTGCTGTTGTTCTCTCTTTCGGGGTTCCTGTTGTTCAGCACATTCTCCTGTGCTGGCCTGACATCCAATGTGAAACGAATTCGAGTAATTAATCGTATATTTAGCATTTTGTCGGTATTTATTTAGTTATTATTTGCGTGTCTTTATGTTAATGGCCACAGGGTAGTCATTGTCCTTTGCTCCTTGTGGTCCTGTCCCTGTAGTGTTTGTATAGTTTGTATAGTAATTAGAAAGTATAGTAGGATGTAGATGTAAAATATTTTGTAAAATTTTAGATGAATATAGAAAAAAAAATATTAGGTCCATAAGAACGCTTCAAACACAAATAATAGGGCGTAACATCTTTGTGAGACTCTCAAGGGGACTACGTGAGGCACCCTTCAAATAAGAACCTGTATACCTTTAAGTTAGTCTTAGTACCTTTGAAATAAGAACCAATTCCAGCTTGGCTGTCGAAAAGTAGGTTCTTATACGCGTTGATTTACTGTAGGCGGAGGACAGAGCAGAAACTGTGTAAGATGACATCATCGAGCAATCTGAGATAAGGAAGTGTTTGGATGGAACAGCTTTTTGAAACGTTAAATCAAGAGTTTAAGACCAAAGGAAGAAAACATGAAGCGTTGCCTAATTTCGGGATCTGTTGCAGGGAGGTAGGGGGCTCATAGTTACGAGGTTGCGCACATGCGTACACAGTTCCTGCTCTGTCTAGATGGAGTTGAGGAGATCTAATTGGTTAGGGTTTGTTTCACCCATTTCAAGCTATGTGACCATACTCGTGGGAAGCTGTAGTGTTATGCTACTTATACACTCATGTCACAATTTTGCATGGCACGAAATATGAGAGTAGTCAAAAGATGTTTTATCAAGGGATTGATTACATGATTTGAAATATGTGTAAAGAAACCTCAGCCGATGTTGTCTATGAATCAAGCTTTGCATGATAGCAGACTGAATTATTTCGTGATGTTTATCGTATTTTCTTGAGCAAAGAAATTTGTTCGGAATGGACGATGTGATGATTAAAAGGTGCAGTACAACTTCGCAACAAGAGATGTAGAACAAATGTAGCCATTTTTCATGATTAATTGATAATTGGAATTGTTAACATCCTTTGTGATACCAAGTGCTTTCTTGACACAGGGGTATCTGCTACTTCTTCGCTGAAGTAACTTGTGCAAAACAAGATCTTCACTCCGGTGTCTTTGGTGGATCTGTGTAAGTATTTATTCCTTCTTTGTCTGTATAGATCCAATTTAAAAAGTCTACAATAACGAATTAACCAAGACTCTACGAATTTGCTACCATACAGTACTCGCCGGGGGGTGGGGTAAACGTTTTTTTTTTGCACTCAATATTAAATTTTACAAAACGAACTATTTAAGACACTACTTGCGAGCTACTGTACTAAACTACCAGGACGATACCACGGAATGCAAAATATCATGACAACTCCGCAGCCATTAGCATGGAGAACATGTAAGTAAACTAACATTAAATATACGACCACGAAAAATACACATGAACTTTGCTGATAATTACTAAGGTTCGTTTCGCTTTGCATGTCGGGCTAACTTTTGGCAAGCAGATTATTTCCCAAAATGGCTAAACTGGAGATTCGATCGCGGATTTGAATGGATTTGTGCCCAATGAGGCTAACATCCAATGCGAAACAAACTTTACAGCAAAAGAACTAGAGGAAAGAGGACTTGGTAAGTATGAAGTGTAAAACTAAGGTTTAGAAGTTCCTTAGTCATACCGACCAGTTTGGTGAATGAAATTTAAAGTCAGGTCGAGAACATGTTTATTAACGTCACTGGAAAGGTCTCTATCACCATACAATAAAAGTTATACCAGGACGTTGTTCGAGAGGGTGTTGATTTGAACAAATTTTTGCAAGTCTACTGACACGTTAACTTTCCATTCGGGGGGGGGGGGGGATTTGGGGTCCAAAATCTTACGTTAAATCAGTATACTTGCCAAGCTGTATATCCACACATTCATGCATGATTTCAACGAATGTACACGATAAATGATGGTATTGAGGATACGGAAGACTTTCTGCTGCTTTGCCATTCCTACGATGCAGACAGACGTAGTCTTCTCAATGGTGTGAATGAGATATTCCTTTGTGACCGCACGGATTAACGAACCTTCAAAATGCAGTTATCTTTCGATTCCAATACAAAAATTCTTTCAAATCGGTTTCAATAAGTTCCAAAGTTTGTTGTTAAAACGTCCTCTCTCTCTCTCTCTCTCGTTGTAATTTGTTTTTTCTTACATTTATTTTTGTGATATTTTGTTGTCGGAATCATTTGTAATTGTTTTTTGCTGTTTGTATTATGTAATATGTAATATCTAAATGTCATGTTAATTTGAATCTCTGTGTTGAATGTTACGGCCACAGGTATGCTATGTATTTCAATGGTCCTTATGACATCGTCTTTTGACCTTTGTTTGTCGATTGTAAGATTTTATAGGAATAAAAAATATTTGGGGTCTGTAAATAACAAGATCGACAAAATTAAATGCTTAGGGTCCTCAAATCTGAAAAAAGGAATGATACAGTTTGCTGCGATCCTTTACTTTGACCAATTCAATAAATGTCCTTCTGCATATGTTGTGAATTCTCAGCTTGTAAAGAGGACCCTCATGAAAAGCACTCTCGAGTGACTGAGGCCTTCGTCTGTAAATATTTGTATTAATAACAATATTTAAGTTTTTGAAAACATTAGGCTCAATATTTGGATTCCCCAAAACGTTAAGCTTGATGTTTAGCTGTCCGTAAATAAATGGTGGCATTACCCCGATATTCAGAGTTATGGAGCACCCCCGTGAATCAACTTGACGTGGTAGATTTTATGTACAATTTTGTAATTCCATTAGTTTACTAAGGATATCTATTTTCAATCCAAAGCCCTTTGGTACCCGGGGACTATAAAATTGCTCTTAAGACTTTGACTGAGTTATCTAATCTCAGGCAGAAAAGAAACACGGTCCTCAATATTTTCAAGATCTCAAATCTCTGTAAATTGATTGCTTATTTTGAATACTTTTTTGGGGATTTATTTGTTGGAGTTTAAATTCACACAATGAACAATGTAGGACAGTCTTTTTGCAACAGAGCAGCCTTTGAAGCGTTTCAATCGACTGTTCACTTCTTTCCATAACAGATTGCGTTGACTTGCTTTTTAGGGTCGTCCGGTAGCTCATTATTTGTAAGCCTAAGGCCATGCTCGGATCAATATTTGTTTGTTTTATGTATGGTGAAAATGTTCGAAAAATAATAAAAAGCTAATATTCGAAATTTTTGAATAGAAAATATTCAAGAGAATGATTCTCAGAGCTGTAAAAATATTTTCATCTCTGGGAGCCTAGCAAATGGGGAAAACTTTTCTGCAATGTCAATTATGTTATGCAAAATACCTTTTGCTTCTGCTGGCACGGTAGCAGCGTATGGTTGTACTAATTGTAAAAGTAAAATTGCAAACCAACCTTTGTCTTCTTCCTCATCGTTCTTCTGTTGATTGTGATGTTCGTGTTCTCCTCTGACTCCTTCCAGCAAAACACTAGGCCCATCAAAAGACCCAGTCCCCAAACGAGAATCCAATAAGAAGAAAAGATCAAGGCCGGTTGCTCCCCACCAACTGTGAAAGCCACTTCGAACTTTTCCCGTCTAATTTGCGGCATGTGAGCATTCAGCCCTTCAACAGAGCCCACCAGTACACAGCTCAACGACCCCTTTCCACATTGTGATAGCCAAATTCTAATTCAGACTACGAGAAAAAGCAAAATAAGCCGCCTTTGTTACGGCTACTCAACCCTTCGTTCAATCTCCAGACGATCGAGGCAAAGCAAGGGTCCAGACAATGATGTAATCCAACTACTGCGCTTGCGCACCATAGAGAATGTGTGAGTGCGCTTGCGCATCAAAGAGATGCGCGAGTGAGCAAGCGCAGTAGTTGGATTATATCATCGTCTGGACCTAGACTCGATTACATGTCGTAGTTTCGCTGTTTGCCTGAACTGATATCGCTACAACTACGACTTATTCCCAAACGCTTGCAGAAACGGTAAAGTTCCGTACTGATTCTATTTGAAACCTTTCCGCTGCTCCTTAAAAAAGTTCGATTGAGCAGTGTTGGAGTTTCTATCATTATTGTGTACATTCGAACATTCTACAAAATGTATCAATCTGTCGTTCGATTCGCATTCTTTTTTAGAATGTAGCTGTGGGCCTAAATCATCTGCTACTTTTCCTCACAACCACTGGGTCTAAAATGCCTTAAAAATCAGTTTTCTAGAACTGCTGTACCATCAAATTAGGTATCAGTACTTCGGTAAAGGATCATTCTTGCCACAAAAGCAAAAACCGCCTTGCTCTAAGCCACATGCTGATCGGTAGACGACGGGGCGACAGAATCCTGTCGCCGATTAAAATTTTTTGCCGTTTTTACAGCTCTTATGTCCATAAGGCCCTCAGTGGAGCGATAACAACAACACCAATTCAACTCAATGAGATGAGCGTAACTGGAGGGTCCTTATGGTAGTGAGGCTAGTCTGGACCCTTGCTTTACCTCGATCGTCTGGAGATTGAAGGAAGGGTTGAGTAGCCGTAGCAAAGGCGGCTTATTTTGCTTTTTCTCGTAGTCTGAATTAGAATTTGGCTATCACAATGTGGAAAGGGGTCGTTGAGCTGTGTACTGGTGGGCTCTGTTGAAGGGCTGAATGCTCACATGCCGCAAATTAGACGGGAAAAGTTCGAAGTGGCTTTGACAGTTGGTGGGGAGCAACCGGCCTTGATCTTTTCTTCTTATTGGATTCTCGTTTGGGGACTGGGTCTGTTGATGGGCCTAGTGTTTTGCTGGAAGGAGTCAGAGGAGAACACGAACATCACAATCAACAGAAGAACGATGAGGAAGAAGACAAAGGTTGGTTTGCAATTTTACTTTTACAATTAGTACAACCATACGCTGCTACCTGTGCTGCTGGTCACAATTTGCTGAAAAGGTCTAAAGGCTATTCTTCTCAAATTAAACGATAATACTTGTAAATGAAAGATTTAGCTACCAATGTAGCATAGATGTTAAAAACACAGAGTATTCTTCTCAAAGGAGTGGGTGTATCAAACAAAGGTTACTGGTTGAAAAATTGATCATTTGTGTGAAGAATCTTTATATTCATCGTGAAGGATTCTTAAAACTTCTTGAGAACTCTTGCCAATTTGATGTTCCCAAAGCATGTAACCTTGCATTTTTACTTGGAATAATGATCAATAGTATGGAAAGGTGAATTAGCTTTCTCTGTTTCAGAAATATTGTAAAGAGACAATTATTTCCCAAGTTTGGGACAACTTTGGTGAAAGAATTTGCCAAGGCTGAACATTTTCGGGGAACCTAGTGTCCAGGCTCCGATACTTTTTGCAACTCTGATGATTCTTTTTCATAAGATAGAGATTCTAAATTTCCATGGAATCAAATTTTGAGCCATCCCTCTCTAAATGACAGGCATGAAGCCATGATCGATCTTGTCAACATTCTTGGTAGCCTTGTTGATACTCATGGGAATATCAAAATTGCTGGAATACATGATACAGTCAAAGCGTTGTCCGAAGAAGAGAAAGCTTTGTACAAAACGATTCAATTTGATGTAGTAAGTTTCATGTGTAAATTTGTAATATTTTTGTGATGCGTAATATTAAGCCGCGCTTTACTATACCAGGTAAGCCAGAAAAAGTTCTAATTTTGAAAATTCATGGCACCAAGACTACTGCACGGATTTGAGTCATTCAAATTTAGTTAAAAACCGAAATGTCAAAGTATCTTTGTGATTTTTCTCGCTGCCCTACCGAGGCTAGAAGTACTGGTAAGTCTCAGGAGGGGGAGGGGGGTATCTCGACCTATCATCTGACGGGGACGCGCCATCTTGCCCGAAAAATTGGTACCCATAATTCTGTAAATTCTGGTGGATTTTAGGGTCAATTCCGTAAATCGAATGAAAATATGGGCCATAATTCTGGATTTTATCAAAAATTCCCCGAAGAGAACACCCATAATTCCGTGAAATGTCTAAAACTTGCGAAAATGATACCCGTAATTCCGTAACGGTTTGAAAAAAAGTATCCTAAAAATGGCACATCCCCGCACCATGGAAATTATTAAGCTACCCCCTCCCCCCCCGAGGAGTAAGTTCAAATTTATGAAAATTTCATTGTTGCAAAGTGGCGGAAAAGGGGCCTAAAACATTGATGAAATCGTAAGGAATCTATTCACATCGAACAATAGGCAATTGGCGTTTCACCTACCTCAAGGGTTATAAGACATCGATTTTCAAACAAATAGGGAAGATTTTCAATCCCATGTCAATAGATGTGCGGAGGATATATCTCACCCATGAGAAGTTGTATTTGCATCATTATTCTGTGCGAGGAGTCATTTATGCTTTGATTGATGTTTTAGGCCATGTGTTAGTCATTTCGCAGCCATGAATGTTTTAAAAGCTGATTTACCTATATACATAATATGCATTTTGACGTCACGAATCCCGATTGGGTGGCAAAATGGATCCATAATGGCGGACGCGAGCTGCGAAACTTTTGGCGCGCCTTCTTCTGGCACCTGGATCACATACTTGGAGTATGAAAGTTGTCATGCAAATCAGCGTAGACGAAAGCTGAGATTCCAGTGTGCCCATTTTAATTTATTTTTTCAAATTCAGGCCCCCGATTGAAGCGTAACGGACAAAATAAAATCAGGCATGTGGCCTAAAGACTTTCCGGACCCTTGAAATTCCCGCCAAAACCGGAGTAATCTGGGAAGCGCGCACAGGCCTGGGGATGACACAAACATTGGCCTGGCAAATTTCAACGCTGCTTCTTCGACATTCAGCCAGAAAAACAAAGCCAGGGCCACTGGTTGTATGGATACATTGCCTCAAACTTCAGTGCTCAAGTTCCATGGAATTCGAAGGAAGCACGCACGAGGTTTTAGTTCGCTTACCGAGGCGGAGACTTAGAGCTTTCCCGGCTTCGATACTCGTTGGATTTGCACATTCATTCTTTCTCAGGTAGGCCATGTCGTTTGCATTTTGTTTTCAAATTGTTTTCGTTGTTGCCGCCGAGTATTGCTTACTGAATGACGTTTGAAAATGATTTTCTCTACATGCAATATTTCGAATCAAGAAAGACATGAAAATTGAACCCGCTTGGAGATTTACATTTCATTTCACTTCCTTTTCAGGGAGAAACAAGATGGCGAACTTCTTGTAAGATTGCGGCATAGCACCGAAAAAGAGTATCGAAGAGGCTCCAGTTCAGCTTGCTAACCCTCGAGAGTGGCTGAAAGAACGTTACATTGTGGCTGGCTTCCCTTTACCTTCATTCAGTTCGACATGAAACCAGCTTCTTTGCCTGCCGGATTACCCTGCAAGCTGCTGCACTCCCAAACAATTTCAACAGGAACATTGGCAAGTTTAGAGGATTTTGATTGATGACGGGAGGGCTCAGCAGCCTCAAGAACATTGTTTACAGATTCATCTTCAAAGTAGACTTCTTTTTTAAGCAAGTTACAAGCTGATTCCAAATTATGTTTCACTGAAAGAAATATTTTTCAAGAAGGCTGTTTCATGAAATTTGAATGTGGCAATGGTGACATTCAATATTTTGAAAAACAAAAAAGGCTTTTGAAGTTTTCAGTATGTTTTCTGCAAAAGGATTGTACAAGAACAAGCAATTTTATGTACAATATTTAGCAACAAATCAGTATTTACAAAGTCAACACAATATTCAATGCATTTTTGTTGTGTAAGATGAAGTTGCCTTGCTTGGTAATTGGATTCTTACATTATTTATGGCAATAGCATATTTTGTTGACAATTTCTGGACAAATCTGAGTGTTTCATGCTAATGTGTTTCTAAGCAGTCTTTCAAAGTGTCTGCAGGACATTACAACCAAGCTGCTACATGACAAAAGCAGTCAAGTGTGTAGTTCCCATTGTTTCTCCAGAGTTTCACATGTTCACTGTACTCTCCTTTGTTTTCTAAACCACATACATTTATTTTTGGAACCTGTCATGCAGTTAGCCCATACAATTTGCATGAATCCAATTTCACTTGTGCAAAAGTCAATTTGTTTCCTATGACAATTTCCAAAGTGGAGAAAGAAATAAGATTATTGCCAAACAATTGATAGAAATGTGTGATATAATTGTACTTTACAATAGAGCACCCATCATTTATTGCCCTTTTGCACATGAAGTTATCATTTTTGGTAATGTACGTGTTGTTGATTTAGAGCAATTCTCGACAGTACACATATTTTTCATAGGAAACTGTTCATAAGAAACTCAACTCTCAGATCATCAAAAAATTAAGAAACTGCAGTACTGGAAAAATATAGCTTAAGAAACTGTATATTTTTAACAAAAGAAATCCTTCACATGTTTAACTTTATTTCACTTGTTTCTGGTATCATATTACTCAGAATGTACTAGAGTGATATCCAAACATTGGAAAGTTTTCAAATAACATTGCTTTGACAAGCTCACAAGGGCGCAGTTAATGAACATGAAGATTGTTATGCAACCTTTAAGGAATTTTGCAGAAACTCTGAGTACTCAAAATATGACAACTTTAAGAAACTTTGAGTACTGGCCCAAATTCTTAGTTTCTTATAGAAAAATGTGTACCCTCAAAATACGTTCATGAAACCTTGACACTTTGCACATGATTCAAATTAAACTTTCTAAGGAAAAAATTCTTAAAATGCATGCTCCAAAGTACCAGTGTTTTAATATAGATTCATTACAGGAAAAAATTCATTCCAGATCTTTAATGAAAGCATAATTCCACGGAATGACCAAAAATGGCAAAGAGTTTTAGTTGCCATGTGTGAAGGTCAGGATTACTTTCCAAGTTGAAGGTTTGCGGGAGACCCAAAGGATGTTTTGCTTGATGAAAATGTTGGATACAATATTCACAGAAGCAACAGGCAATGAAACTGAGCCATGCCATACCAAATAACAACTTTCATAGCTTTAGCAATGCTCATCTAGATTAGCTATTCATCATAACAATTGCATGACAGCAACACTCTTCAATGTTTTTCCTTCAAAAGAATGTCTCTGTGTGACATAATTTGGCATCAATTTGTTACTTGCTGAGACAAAAAGAGTTCCATTTGCAGAAAAACCTGCAAACAACGTCCTTGAGGCTGCTTAGCTTTTTCTTCATCCATCAAAAATCCTCTAAACTTGCCAATGTTCCTGTTGAAATAGTTTGGGAGTGCAGCAGCTTGCAGGGTAATCCGGCAGGCAAAGAAGCTGGTTTCATGTCAAACTGAATGAAGGTAAAGGGAAGCCAGCCACAATGTAACGTTCTTTGAGCCACTCTCGAGGGTTAGCAAGCTGAACTGGAGCCTCTTCGATGCTCTTTTTCGGTGCTATGCCGCAATCTTACAAGAAGTTCGCCATCTTGTTTCTCCCTGAAAAGGAAGTGAAATGAAATGTAAATCTCCAAGCGGATTCTGTTTTCATGTCTTTCTTGATTCGAAATGTTGCATGTAGAGAAAATCATTTTCAAATGTCATTCAGTGAGCAATACTCGGTGGCAACAACGAAAAAAATTTGAAAACAAAATGCAAACGACATGGCCTACCTGAGAAAGAATGAATGTGCAAATCCAACGAGTATCGAAGCCGGAAGATCTCTAAGTCTCCGCCTCGGTAAGCGAACTAAAACCTCGTGCGTGCTTCCTTCGAATTCCATGGAACTTGAGCACTGAACTTTGAGGCAATGTATCCATACAACCAGTGGCCCTGGCTTTGTTTTTCTGGCTGAATGTCGATGAAGCAGCGTTGAAATTTACCAGGCCAATGTTTGTGTCATCCCCAGGCCTGTGCGCGCTTCCCAGATTACTCCGGTTTTGGCGGGAATTTCAAGGGTCCGGAAAGTCCTTAGGCCACATGCCTGATTTTATTTTGTCCGTTACGCTTCAATCGGGGGCCTGAATTTGAAAAAAAATAAATCAAAATGGGCACACTGGAATCTCAGCTTTCGTCTACGCTGATTTTCATGACAATTTTCATACTCCAAGTATGTGATCCAGGTACCAGAAGAAGACGCGCCAAAAGTTTCGCAGCTCGCGTCCGCCATTATGGATCCATTTTGCCACCCAATCGGGATTCGTGACGTCAATATGCATATCATGTATTTCTAGTGCTCTTGAGACAGCGTGAAAAATTACAAAACTACTTTGATCGTTTGGCTTTCAACTAGAATTGGAATCATTCAAAGCTGTCAGATAGCTACTCTTGCTGCTATGAATTTTCCGCAGTGGGAACTTTTTTCTGGCCTTCCCGGTATTGGATGAGTAAACAATTTGGTATGTTTGCCAATGTATTATTCTACACTTGTGATCATGTTTTTCATTTAGTCAACGATCTTAGAGACATAGCTGGATTGTTATCCTCAAGTTTCAGATGTATTTAGCTGGAATGCACAAAAAGGCCAAACCAGGCTGTAGAAATTCTATGCCACTTTCAAGTTAGAGAGGATTTTCTCAATGAATTTGTGATATTGCCTAGCTGATCCTTTTCTGTGTTGACTAAATTCTTGTACAGCCCCTTTAATGATATTATTTTGACATAGGAGGAGAGCAGGCAAGATATTGGTGCTCCAAAACTTGTTCACCAAGGGAAGGAAAATGGCAAAGAGCTCACCCTGATGCATCGCTGGCGATACCCATCACTATCAGTTCATGGTAAAAAAGTGTTACTTATGCTTCATATTGCCTGTAGTGCAGAGCCTGCTCGGGTGAACTGGGTAGGGTTCGGCTAGTACGTTTCGCAATGATTGCAGTAGAGTGGTAGATCATAAAGTGTTAAAGACAAATGACGGAGATAAAAGGCAACCAAAGTTAGCAGCCTGGGCAACCCGAATGTAGCCACTTGAATATGTTGAATTGTATTTGATTATCTCAAAAGTTTAATGAAAACAACTGTACAGATGAGCCAGCGTACCTAGCTTGCTTTTATCCTATTTTAAAGCTAGGTCCTATATATCCGTCGCATGTCTTTTCAGGCATTGAGCCCTTTTGATAGCATGTCAGTGGCCATTATAAACTTCATATCAGTCATAAGCAAAATTTGTAATTTAATCGATGTTGGGGTTGGGCCGGGGAGATTTCTGAGGATAATACAAGGATTCAGCAGTCTTTGGTCCTCACTGCTTATTACTTTTGCACTTTTGTGCATTAGCAAAAGGTAATCAGCGGTTTATCTGCAAAATTTAGCATAGCTTAAGCGCAAAAATATTATGGACTCAATACCTTTAAAGGAACTGAGTGTAAATAAAGTTTACTGCCTTTCAAGGAATTTAGTCTCTTTACATACTTGAGCATTGATGCTGTCCTGAGTTTTGCAAACAAATTACTGAATTACTGAAGGCCCTTTGTTATCGTGCAATAGTGCTACAGTCATTTGCCGTGGAGACCAAATACTTTGTAATTCTTACATTATCCACAGGAATTTATTTGGTTCAATTTCAACGGGGATTTGTATCGGTCATGAGTGCGCTCTCCATACGGACTCAAATGCCTTTAAGTTAAAATTCACAAGGTCATGGAGGGTATTTGAAACAGTTGTAGCTAGAGAAAGTCTGCGAATCTTAATTTCTAAGAAATGTATTCACATTTCTCCTCTTACTTATTTTCCTGCCACCCATTTCTTAAGTCTAACAAAAAAGGCCGTATTGGCTTAGGGTCCCGTGATGACGTGTATGTGCTTAAAACATCATGTTTGTGCGCATCTACCCTATTGTACGATACTTCGATCAGTTCCGTGTTATTGTTTCGTTTAATTTTGATCGTACCTCACACACAAAACGAATCGCTGAGTGGACTACCCCTAACGATTATGATATACAAATGTGCAACAATTTCGAGAACTTAGGCCAAATTGGTTCAAGGCTGCCAAAAATAGTACTTCCATTTTGAAATATTCAGCTCCTTCTACTATTTAACAGTGGCAGCTTTTTAATTTTGTTGCACCCGTCCCAGTTGTTAAGGCCGTCTATTTGGCATCTTTATGTAGGTAAATAGATAGAGTCCTGGCTTCCAGTAGGGGATATTTCTGCATCCACCGTGTGCAAGCTGTTAAAGCCCCAATATGCGTTCTGCTGATGTACACAGTCCTTTGTTGTTGATATGAATCCTGCTGATTGAGTTTTCACTGCTCACAGTATTGAGTAAGTAAAATTTGTAACTACGTTAGAAAGCCTGCAGCTCTCAAGCCATCATGCTGGTCCGTATAAATTGGTATACCTGTGTAGCTATCAAAGTCAGTTATATCGTTCGTGAAGTACAACCACTGTTACAGAAGTGCTTTGTCTCAAAATTTCAAATCGTTCAGAGCATTCCAGAACTTTCTTACCTAATAAACAGTTAGCATCTACATGGGCTTTCTAACTTCTGTATGGTTTTTCACTCATATGATAGTATTGCTTTCTTTATTTCTATCAGGTGTTGAAGGAGCATTCGATGCACCCGGTGCAAAGACTGTAATTCCTAAGAAGGTATTTATTTTTTGCTTTTTGCATCCTAAGGCCAATCTCCATTTCATTTCATGTTATCTCATTTTATTTTCAATTTATTTAGGAGAGAAGCCCTTCACCCTATTGGCTGATTTTCAAGGGGCTGTCAGCATTAAATCTTACAATAACTATTTGATAAAACATCTAAAAACTACTTAAAATGAATATTCAAAACTGAAAAGTAAAACCCAATTTGCAAATTAAAAGAAGTGTACGTAAAACCAATAGACTGGGAAACTTCTCCAACGATCAAGCAGCCAGGGCAGCCCCGGTCCCCGCACCCAACCCCCTTTGCAAACTCACAACGGAAGCTCCCAAAGCAGATCTCCATCGCCGATCTAGCAGCAATGGAGTACAGGGATCGTGGGCCGCGGCCAGCGTCCTAACCGCAAGAAAAGTCATCCAGCTTAGCTTATAGGTTTTGTGAATGTGACGTCACATTTTATTCTAACTTAAATGCGCTGCCATGTTGGATGACAAGATGCTGTGGTGATTTGATATTCAGTGCACGTGACCTAAAAGTATTAGCAACATCTGTTTGAACACAGCAATGGAGGAGGGTGCCTTTTTGGTCTCTGATGGGAGGCTGTTCTACAGTTTTGCACCTCAATAAGAAATCTGAATCATTATGATCACCAACGAACGATCACCTGTTTCAAAGCATGTGCAGTTTGCTTTTTCACACCGACATGCTCGCCCTTGTTGGCAAACCCCAGCAAGAATTTGCGCGATTTTATTGATTTTCTATTGCCTCACCGGCGATCGTGCTTACCGATGAAAATCGATTTTCCTGCGGCTAAATGGCTATCTCGTGGACCTGTCGTCACAGTTGCTTTGATGAAGACTGGCCTTGACTTTCATGTTTTATTCTGCGTATAGGCGTTAAATCTTAAAAACAAGATCTTACAGGTGGTTAATGCCCCTTCCGTTTGATATTATGGCTCGAAAGGGCATCAAGTACCGGGTGTCCCAAAAAAAAAACGCAACGGATTTAAAAGATTCTAACCCAAGCTGTTTCAAACTAAAAAGCTGATAATTATTTCTATCAAAGTTTACAATAACTAGATTAAATTTGAGACTTTTTTCAGAATTTTAGGTGACCTGGTTGCAGAGTTATAAATCGACAAAGTCAAAATTTGCTGTCATGGCAAAACCAGACCTCCCACAACTAATGCAAAGCATAATGCAAAATTTCAAGCGTGGCATTATCTGCAACTTTAGAAGATTACAGACAAGAAAATGATTTGATCAAGAAACTGTGACAAAAGAGATCCCTTAATGATTCATGAGTTATCTAGTTTCGAGGGAGCCCTCAGTGTTCATTTCCAGTTGAAAGCGTAACTGTAGAATGGCCTGGTCATATTTGAAAAAGCAACTTCATCATGACCGAAATCTTCATACAAGTATCTGTTTAATGTTCAATCAACTTCTGTGTTTGATCGCTTGTCAACAATCTTTGGTAATTGCTAAGACTGTCATTTTTTTATAATTTGACAATTTAATCAACTTTTGCTAATGCAGCAGCTCTGGTTTTGATCTGGAAGCCATTTTGAACTTTGCTGATTTTTAACTTTACAGCCAAGTCACCAAAAATACTGGAAAATATATGCACATTTATTCTAATAATTCCAGATTTCGATGAAAATAATTGTTTGCTAACAAGTATGAAACAGCTTCCATTAGAATTATTCAAATCTGTTGCATTTTTTCTGGGACACTCGGTACTTCGCTATTTTTCCCTTTTTTTTGTAATTCCTCAATTCTTTGGAGTGAATCTTCTTTTTCAGAATTCGTGAAAGTTTTTAAACGATTTGATCAGCTTCCCTAGCTTTGTAAGCGACTTTTGTCGATAAATGAATGGGACAACTATAACATTCCATTGCAATGCTTTTTTGGCATTTTATTTTATCTCAACTCTCGTGTTGCAAATTGATAAATTCACGAGGCACATTGTCTAGACTAATTTATCGTCGTCATCATCATCATCACCATCATCATCATCATCATCACCATCATCATCATCATCATCATCATCATCATCATCATCATCATCATCATCATCATCATCATCATCATCATCATCATCATCATCATCATCATCATCATCATCATCAATTGTCATATACCCGTTACTGTATCTTTTCAGGTCATTGGTAAATTCTCAATAAGAATTGTCCCTGACCAAACACCAGAAGCAATAGAGAAACTTGTGATTGCACACTGTGAGACAGTTCATAAAAGCAGTGGAAGTCCAAATGCGTTGAAAGTATCAATGGGACATGGTGGAAAGCCTTGGATGTGTGATCCAAATCATCCTCATTTTGTTGCTGGGCGCAAGGCAACAAAACTTGGTAGGAGTGGAGATTGGAATCATTATATTTTCATTTGATATTCTTCATGTACAAATTAACCCTTAAACAAATTAACATACAAACATTTATTAACAGTGGTAAGCACCTCAAGGGGCAAGTAAATTGACTTTGCTATAAACAGAACACATTCATCATTTAGACACAGCTCTGTATCTTTGGTTATCCATTGTTCATAGTGCGAGTGCATCTTCTGTTGGAATAGAATACTTCAAAATCTTTTGCTGTTTGCAAATGCGAGCTTTTAGCCTTTCAAAACCTCTCTAAGAACTGAAACGTACAGCCTGTCAAAGCTTAACCATTGTTATTCTTCCAGGGAGTTTGTTTAGTGTCTAGCTCTTTGAATGCATTTAAAGATGTTTTATAAAATGGTCTAGTGCCAGTAACTCACGAATGTCAACAGCTGTATCATCTCATGCCTTGAGAGCTGAGTAATGAACGCCTTTTTAAAAATTCTGTTCTATGTCTTGACTTCTTCACTCCTGTCATGAGCTATAGGACGCGAACTGAGTCTATCGGGCCTAACCTGGAGTACTCTTATAGTGATTTGGCCGACGTAGCTAATTCAGTTTGCAATTAATATGTAATGATGTATGTAATGATGTATGTAATGAGTACTTACTTTTGTTCTTCTCTGTCGTATTCTAAGAGGCCCTTTACATGAGCAAAGTCAGACCGGCCTGAGTTTCAGATCGGCACGAGTTTCATTTCGGTGTCTGGTCAAAGCCCTTAGAGTGTTTACATGAGAACAGGCGAAATGAAACTCGTGCCGGTCTGGGTTCGTTTCGGTCTTTCAGACCGATCTGAAAAGTCAGGTCGACCTGAAATTCTCATGTAAACAGAATTTTTTTCAGATCGGGGCGAAATGAAAGTTGTGAATCTAATTGCGGAAGTGATATTGCACCACTGGGAGCCAGTCTTATTGTTTGGTCGTTTGTTTGTTTTTCTCCTGTGGTGTGTAGTTGCAAAAACTTAAACCACAGTAATTTACTGTGCTAAAACTAAGAAACTAACTAAACTAAGCATAAAAATCTGAGGGAGATCAGCCTCCTGTTTTAAATTCAGGTTCTGAAGGAGTATTTGAACCATGAAACCGAAGTAGATCTGTGATGCAGTACAAACATACAGTTTATTATCGTTGATTAACCATTTTAATGGCATCTTATGTTGTTGATAACGTGGCGCCTCGATGAAAATATTTGCCTCAGTCGCATTTAAACGCATGCGTAATGTGACGCTAGTATAATTTCATACCGGTTTGAAACTCCATGTAAACGCAATGCAAAATAGTAGACATAGCAAAATTTCAAGCCGATCTGAAACTCAGACCGGTCTGAGTTTGCTCATGTAAAGGGCCCCTAACCTTGCAATTCCTGCCAAATACTGCAAGTAACGGAGCTCGATTCCCCTTCCATGACAAAACTTGGCGACTTTCCTGTCGACGGTTTGCAAATTGTGTTTTCGCGCCTCCGCACTCACTCACCTTTTCAAAACTACGCGTGCGGAGGAGCGTAGTTTAGAACATGGTTTTGAAAAGGCGAGTGCGGAGGCGCGAAAACACACCTTGCAAACTGTCGACAGGAAAGTCGCCAAGTTCTGTCATGGAAGGGGAATCGAGCTCCGTTACTTGCAGTATTTGGCAGGAATTGCAAGGTTATGATACGACAGAGAAGAATAAAAGTAAGTATTCATTACATCATTACATATTAATTGCAAACCGAATTAACTACGTCGGCCAAATCACTACGAGAGTACCCCAGCTTAGGCCCGATCGACTCAGCTCGTGTCCTATAGCTCATGGTCTGATGTTCATACGAGGTTCCTTCGCGATACGAAATGCAGGCTTGCAGTAAGGCATGGAATACACTCGACTCGGAAATGAAATTAGCCCCTTCAATTAAGTCATTCAAAACGAAACTAAAAGCTTTGAATTTACAATATTCAAGGAAAGCTGTTCTACATCGAAATAGTCATCGTTATTTTTCTTTTTCTCGTTCTATAGCCATATAATTAAAAACTATTGTAAATAGGTTTATTTCTCAATAGCTTTTATGTTTTTTTGCTGGAACAATTGGAAAGCAGTTGCTTAATCTATCTTTAAATTGAATTGTATCCCCGCTTAAACATTGTTAAAATACAGAAAAAAGAAAAATGAAATAAAATACATACCGGATGTTGCAACGTAAAGGTCCTGCGATTAATTGAACGCAGAGAAGTAAGTCTTGAATATGGCAATGTCTAATAATGCTGGTTACATGCTACACACTTCAATTTACAATTTAGCATATCGTATGAAGAAATTAGTAATCAGACAATGGAGTTATGAGCACTTCATCTTCTTTTTGGAGGCAATCCAGAGATATTATACTCCTTTGTTCATCATTGAAGTGAAGGGGGAATCCCCGAATATGCAGTGAAAAACTGGGTTCACACTTTCGATCATTACCTTTACGACAGGCAAGAGTTCTGCTCAGTGAGCAAATTCAAAGCAAGGTCTGGAAAATTGAATGCAATGTAGTCTGTGCTTCAGACGAGGCTAAAACCGTTGAGAATAGCTTGAAATTTCAAAACCAGCGCTAAATCAAGTTTGGCTATTCCACAGCTGTCCATTAAGCCCTCATTTTTGCAAAATCATTACAGAAAATGGTTTATTAATAAATGTCTTTCAAGTAATGCAAAGCCATAATCTTTATATTTCAGTGCACGATGTAGAACCGGATATGACACGTGAAGGTGGAAGTATTCCTGTCACTCTGGTATTCCAAGAAGCCACTGGCAAGAATGTGATGCTATTACCGATGGGCTGTGCTGATGATGGTGCCCATTCCCAGAATGAAAAGCTGAATAGATCTAACTTCTTGAAGGGGGTATGTACTTAAAAACAATTTCAACTGAAGCGGCTGAATAAGGCCCTGTTTACATTATACCGTTCCAGATGAAGACGATACGAATTCATGCCGTCTTCGTCTGCTGTTGATATTAGGCTCTTTTAGGAGCAAGACGCGGATGTCTTTGAAAACGCGGCTACTCTTTTATTTTTTTATAGCATTCTAATTTTCCTGTCTTTTCCCTTCTAGACAGCTGCTCACAAGCAGACAAAGTCCCTAAGAACAGTTTGCATGCTCGCATTTCCATCATTTGTGAACGTGCTCATATTGTATTTTGCTTCCATTCTCGACGTCCTATTTTTGCAGCGCGGCCTTCAAAAGTATGCTTTTCAAATTGTCAGTTTCACAATAGAACGTGCAATGAGTCTCTCGAGACTCTCAAAGCTTTTGAGGTTGATTTCACTTTTTAACATACATCCTCGAGCAAAAGAATTATGCCGGTGTCTTCTTGACTCGCGTGATCTTGCTAAAAAAGCCTATTAAATGTTTTCGTAATTGGTGCAAAATGAAAAATATTCTGAAATCGGAACGATTGGAAACAGCATGAAACGTTTCAGTGTAAACGATTGAAAACGGAACTATATCGTTACGAAACAAAAAGAGGGTGCAAAAAGAGACAAATGAATGACCTGCCTTACGTTGAATCCGTAACAATATGATGCAGTTTTCAAATGTTTTCACCGAAAACTTTCATGTCTCTTTCAAACCGTGCTTTTTTCAAAATCGTGTTCATTTTATCCCCGTTATGAAAGTATTTTAGTATAAACAGAAGGCCAAACGACATGATTTTTTGCACCATGTTCATTTGAAAACGATGTAATGTAAGCGAGGCCTAAGATTCTCCAGGCTGATTTGTAATCAATTAAGGACCTTTTATAACATAACCCATTCGACCTGATAAAGATTACATACAAAGATTACCAGAACGATTTTGGTTTTCTCTTGGAGCAATCTAAATCGGTGCGAATCCATGTAAGAAATCTACAGTTGCTCATGACCGAAATTTATAAAACGAAAGGCGGTCTGAATCCACCATTCATGAAAGAAATTTCATGCAACGAAACATTAGCTACATTCTGAGGTATGGCGATGACGCTCAAATGCCAAAAGTACGAACAACATCCTTTGGAGTTGAGTCCATTGCTTACCTTGGAAATAAACTGTGGCAGATTTTACCGCAAGAAATAAAACAGTCAAACTGCCTTCCCATCTTCAAAAAGCAAATTAGATGTTGGAATGGTGGAAAATGCAGCTGTAGGCTTTGCAAAGTGTACATCCCGAAAGTTGGGTTTCTAACAGGATAGATTTTTTTGACACTTTTGTCCTGTAATTTCTATTAATAGTTTTATTGTCAATAATGTATATTGTAAATAGTAGGCTTTAATTAGCTGTAATTTAGCTATTCCCTTTTCCCCTGGCCTACTTTAAATAGATGATCAATAAATGATAATAATAATAAGAATATCCGGGACCTATCGGGCTGTCCCGGATTCAGCATTTGCTAAGATTGTTTAGCAGCTAGCGAATCTATGGAAAGTTACCTTTGGGATTCACAGAAAAGTTAGTATAGCCTCAAGGGGTTCGTTAAGCTCCAGTTCCTCTTCACATTATAGTTCTGGCTCCCACTGGGTCCTTTGGCTCGTTGGGTCGTTTTGGGGGGACCCGGGGGACGGGAACTCTTGTGAGTCCTCGTCTTTTGGGTCTTTCTTGGCGGCTTCACTGGCCCGAGGGACCTGGCATAAATTGCAAATTTAATGAAATAATGAAAAATCTCTCAGGAGTACGATGGTCCCGTAGGCATTGATTTTAGGTTCACGGAGGTTTATGTATCGCACATTCAATTGTAAATTAGATTTCATCTTTTTAAAAAAGTATTTGTAATGCAAGTAAACAAGTCTTTGCTATAAATATTTGGCTGCCCTGTGAAAAGTTTCACACTGAAGAAGATTTTAATCGAAACGTATGTCGGCAACAGTTGTGTTTTTATAATAATAAGAATAATAATAATGATAATAATGATAATAATGATAATAATAATGATAATAATAATGATGATAATAATAATAATAATGACATTTGATGAACCATTCCTCCAGACTATGAACTTTAGGAGTGAACTCGCAGATAATAATAATAATAATAATAATAATAATAATAATAATAATAATAATAATAATAATAATAATAATAATAATAATAATAATAATAATAATAATAATAATAACGAGACTGGAACTCTGGAAAGATGGGGAAAAGTGTGTAAGCAGATGGATACATATAAAGTGCGGATTCTTGCAAGGAGATAGTTACTCACCGGTTGGATTTTGTATCACAGAAATACCTGTTGCTAAGCTTCTTGAACAGAGTAAAGGATATCGAATGGGAGAGCCAGGAAAGAGAGATGTAAGCCGGACACACAGTTTGTTTGTTGATGACCTTAAGGTATATCAGGAATCACACAGTTTATTAAAGGAAATAAATGAAGTTATTGTACAAGCGAGTTTAGATACAGGAGCTTGTTATGGTGTTTCAAAATGTGCAGAAATTGTGTTCGAACGTGGAAAAATGGTGAAAGGTGAAGGATTGCAAGTGTTACAAGAACGGATGAAGACTTTAGAGCCAGATCAGGAGGAGATGTATAAGTTTCTTGGAGTTGAGCAGGCAGATGGCATCAAGACAAAGAAGGTATATGAAAGGGTTAAAGTAGAAATGACAAAGAGGCTGAAACTACTAATGAAATCCGAACTAAATGATGAAAACTTGATACAAGCAATTAATTCTAAGATTGTTCCAGTGGCAGCTTATCCAATGAATGTATGCAAAATGACAAAAGGTGAACTGAATGAGCTGGATCAAATTGTTAAAAGGGAATTGAGGAAGAACGACATGTTAGGGAGGCAAGCAAGTGATGAACGATTATATCTAAAGAGAGACCAAGGCGGAAGGGGACTGAAGTCTATGAGAGATGTGTATGCAGAAACAAGAACAAGAGTCGCTTGTTATATGTGCAAGTCAAATAATAAATGGATTCAGGCAGCATGGCATAGAGAAACAATAAAAGAAACTAACACAATCATTGACGAAGCAGTAAAAGCAATGATGGAAATTGATAAGACATTAGAATTCGTAGAGAATAGTGTAAAGCTAGAGGGAGAAATATTGGAATTAGAATGGAAGCCAACATGGAAGAAAGTGAAGGCAGAATTGAAGAAGGGTGTGGAAAAGAAAAGACAGGATTCTTACGAACAGAAAGAATTACAAAGTTGTATGTATAGACGACAAGAACAGGAATGCCATCTTTGGCTAAAACAAAGATTGACACCAAGAAAGACAGCATCAATAATGACACTGATTGAGCAAATGGTGGAGACAAGAGGATGGAAGGTGGCAAGGGGGCTAATGGAAAATGGAAGATGTCGATTATGTGGTGAATTCAATGAAACTGTTGAGCACCTTGTTGCTGGATGTAAGACGATAGCCAACAGTGAGTACTTGGCACGGCACAATAGAGCGTTAATGGTAATGGCTATTGCATGGGCAAAAGAATACGGGTTGGTAGGAAAAGAAACAAAGTGGTATATGGAAAATTGGCTGAGAGGACAAGTCTTGGAAAACAGTCGTGCCAAGTTAGTCTGGGATTTTGAGTTCAACTTACGTAAAACAACAACATCCAGGAGACCAGATCTGGTATTGGAGGACAAGGAAAGAAATAAGATTTGGATATGCGATATGGCATGTCCGCAGCAGGCAAATATAGCAGCTAAAAGAAATGAGAAAGTGACAAAATATCGACAACTTGCATTTGAATTAAGAGAGAGAAGACCAGGATATGATATAGCTATAATTCCTGTTGTCATTGGTGCTCTTGGTGGCGGTATGAAAGAAGTATTGCGTGATGTTGAAAGAGTATTTAGCGAACGCTTAGAACGAAAGAAATTAGCTGAGAAAGCAGTAGCAGAGATGCAGAAAACCGTATTAATGGACAGTGAAAGCATGGTTCGAAAAGTACTTTCAGGACTCGTCCAACACTAAGATTAGATATTGACTGTTTTTTTTTTGTATGGAAGGTGTTGCTCATTTTTAGGACCAACAATATTTGATGGTCCTTATTGTAGGCTATTTAACTGTAGCTATTTTGCTTCAATAATAATAATAATAATAATAATAATAATAAATTAATGTTTGATATAGAACAGTTGTGTTTTTTTAATACTAATAATAATAATAATAAATGAGGTGGGTTCTTATTCAAAAGATTAAGAAGGTTATTCAAATATCTGCAAAAGAAAGTACGGAAAGTCAATCATTTTCAACCTATTTCAAAAATGGTGAACTTTCATCTATTATTCAAAACTATTAGTTTGCACATTAAAAACATGCAGGCGAGAGCAGAACTGCATTACATAGCAGGGAGACCGAGACTAGTTGTAACAATTTTCAGTAAAATCAAATGTTCTCCCTTTTAGCAAAATGCTGGCCTGTCTTTGTGCTACCATGTGTTGTGCTTGATCTTTGGCTATCGAAAATATCTTGAGTCACAAATATGGTGGTTTTAAGTCGACGGTAGATGCAGATGAGATTCAAGATCGGAGTGTTACAACTTGGACCGAGCTTGGAGCAAGTTGTAGCAAGTACCGAGACAAGTTATAATAGAATGAAATAAACTGTGAATAAATCTTATCCCCTGATATAATTAAATCCTACTCTTTACATGAAGTAAATTCAAAATGAGATAAAATATACTTAATTCAGTTTGCTTATCTGATGGTAGATCAGATTCTGCAATAAGACAACGTATTGAAATAGCAAGACAGACTTTCCTTAATTTGAGTGATGTTTTAACTGCAAGAAACATTGAGATTGAGACAAGAAAACGCTTAGCCAGATGTTATGTTTTATCAGCACTTTTATATGCAAGTGAAACCTGGGCGCTTAACGCTGATACATGTAAGAAAATAAACAGCTTTGAAATGTGGGGGTATCGACAAATGCAAGGGTCAAAAACAAACGTAGGGTCGCAAGGTCTGCTTAAAAGAGCATCCCGCAGCAGCACCCTATTTTGGTAGGAAGAGCTATTGAAAAATGTAATAAAATCTTTTGAGCATACGTTTATGCCTCCAGTCGGAATATTCTTGAAGTTCACCTCCCCCGCCACTGCTAAAAGCATGTTAGAAAATAAACTTGTTGCCCTTTTTAAAGACTGCTTAGATGACTCTAAACATGCCTAGAAATGTGAAATTTGTTTTCTGCAATAGTTCTTCCGTCTAATGTAAATCAAAAACAATTGAGGAGAGAGTTTTAGTTAAAGTTGTTTCGCCAGAATGCAAATATTTCTCCACCACTGGCACTCCAATAATTAGGACCCCTTTTCAGTTTTTCTTCACCTCCAATGACTTTGAAAGAACCAGTTCTATTAGACTGATGAAAATCGTCGTAGTTTAGCTCCTTGATTGGCTGATAATTACTACAACTACCACTTGCAGCGGAGTGCCATCATCCATTTCAATAAACAAAGCGAAAACTGGCACTGGAGTAGTTAATCTAACGGTAAAAACCCGCGTATAAGAACCTAGTGATTTACAACCTACAGGCTGAAGTTCTGAAATTCGCCCCCAATATATAAGAACCCATTCAGCCTGAAATTTTAAATAGGTTCTTTTTCGTAGAGATCATCAAATTAGATCAAAGCTCCACTTGCTCTGTCATTGAACCTATACAGATTAATACTGCCATATGTACATATTGCAAAGAACTCAAAAGATACTTTGAAAGCTGTTCATTGTATTATGTAAAATTTCTGATTCTTCCACGAACTGCCGTTATGAATGAGGCCTCGTGAAGTCAGGTGCTGCCAACTGACAGTATATAATAGGTTTGAATTTTCAATCTGAACAAAAGAAATACCTGAAAGCCCTGAATGAATTAAGAACCAAGTTAAGAACCTGGACAGCCTAATTTCCCACTAAATATTCAATATATAAGAACCTTATCAGGCTGACTTGCAAAATTGTAGGTTCTTATACGCGGGTTTTTACTGTACCGTTCTATGATAATAATAATAATAATAATAATAATAATAATAATAATAATAATAATAATAATAATAATAATAATAATAATAATAATAATAATAATAATAATAATAATAATAATAATAATAATAATAATAATAATAATAATAATAATAATAATAATAATTATAATAATAATAATAATAATAATAATAATACATTCGTATCTGCCCTAGTGCCTGAGCTAGCAGCTCAGTTAACGTATGAATACGCTATACTAGGTTTATGTTAGCTACTACACACAGTATCACATGAAAATACCTCAGCAAAGGGGGGGGGGGAGTTTATCCAAGCACAGGCAGACATTTAGCTGACTTATTTCAAACGGAAAATGCCCTCGAATTTCAAAAGTGCTAAATGTAGGCCTAGACTATGGGAATAACTTCCGCACCCTGTGCCTCCAAATATAATTTGCCATAATAACGTTTGATATTGAACACCATTGTAACATCTGCTTTGCAACTAATTTGTCAACTGACAAAGATCTCAGTTCTCTCCAAATATCCTTCTTTATGCAACCAAGCGAGCCAAAACACATAACCTTTAATTCAACGTTCCATCCATGACCTCGTAATAGACAGCAAACGCTCTCGTAACGCCCCAACTTCTCTCGAAACGCGTAATCAAAGTACAAATCATAACACACAGCTACTTCAACAATGGTGCACTTGTGTGATACATTATCAATTAAAATAATGTCTGGTTTGCGATGTTCAATCAACAGCAGTTCCTCGCGATACTCTGTGAATATTGTCTCCATTAGCTTGTTTGAGTAGACTCGTAGACGACGGTTACTCTGAGAAATAACATCTTCTGCTTTATCAGCGATTCGATTGTGGCGACGACTATAAAAATTTCGAAATTCATGACAGCCATTCATCAGATGCGCCATACTTTCGGTATGATTTCGGCAAAAGGGGCATAAAGGATCTTGTTCACGGTTCCAAATGTGCAGCGTTAAGTTAGTTGGAAGGAGGCTAAGTCGTGCTTTTATGCTGAATTTCACTAACAAGTCGTCTATTTTCCAGTTGTAGAAAATGGAATGTGATGACTTCAAATGAATGCCATCCATACCGAAAAAGCACCCCTGAATTGACAATTCTTTTGCCTTAATCAAATCACGTTTAACTGTGTAATGAAATAGAATCTTTTGTAGCGATGAAGTGTCGTCGTGAAACTTTCCATCAATGATTACACTTGCTTTCCCATCTCTGAAAACGATAGAGATATCTAGTTTCCTTGCATAGCGCAACAACTCAGGCCAGTCAGACTGACAACCAAAGTTTGTTTTATTATTCAAATATCCATCACCTGTGACTTCGTAACCAAGAAAGTTCTTTTCATCACTCGATTCTGCTACCCCCCTCCTTAACATGTCAAGACTTAGAGACTGACGTGCACTGTTTCTAAAATGATCTTCCTCATGATTCAACATTTTTAGGAGAAACGCAATTCGTGTCGTCCGGTATACAGCAGATACACGTTTAATTCCTATTCCTCCGTCCTCGCGTGGTAGGTAAATGATGAGCTGCGTAGTTGAACTGTATAAATCGTACAAATTTCGAACTGTTTGTGTTTGAGCCTTATCCAATTCTTCGAGCTGTTCCTCGGTAAACCTTGTATTGTTAAAATGATGCAATATTTTAGCAAGAGCCATGTTATTGAAAGCACTTGCCTTCAGCGAAAGTGGCAACTTACATTTTGAGATTTTGTCCAGCAACTCTTTATAGTTTTCTAATATTTGATTGACATGCTTCGGATCCTCTCCAGATAACGATAACGACTTTCCAAAGTATTTATATGGCTTATTGCGCCCATAAACAGCTAATTCATGTGACTGTACTTTCACTTTTGGTTTTATGTCCGATTTACCCTTGTACTAATTATTACCCGACCTTCTAGCGTATAAAACAGCGCATTTCTCGGGTTTTACTTCCAAGCCAGCCTGGGCCATCATTTCTTCCCCTGCATCAAAGATCAGTTGAGAAATTTCTGAGTTATACTGTACGACAACAATATCATCAGCAAACGCTTGCAGGGGTATGGGATTGACCATTCTTTCATTCTGAATGGCCATACAACTTATAGCAGTAGCAACCATTGGTTTACACACTCTGTCTATGACCATGATAAATAATAAAGCACTTAACGGATCCCCTGTTTTGGTTCCTCTAATGATGTTGAAGGACTTGCTTAGTTGGACACCACATACCACTGAGAAAGATGAATGCCTGTAAATATCTTCAATCAGGCAACAATATTTCAAAGGGATGCTGAAGTTTTCCAGGGTTTCGAAAATGAATTTGTGATTGACACTACCAAAGGCGTCAGCAAAATCGATGAGAACAACAGTAAGTTTAGTGCTCAGATGTCGAAAATCATCAATGGCTGCTTTCAATGTGAAAATCAGTTCTTGTCTATCTCTCTGGCACAAAAAGGCTCTTTGCCAAAACGCAATTTCGTTCATTATGTAGATAGTGATCCTGCCACACAAAGCTTTTGACAATATTTTATAACATATTGGCAGAAGAGAAATATCCCTAAGTGTTGACAAATCAGTTTCCACGAAAGATTTTTTCGGGATACGTTGGATTATACAGCATTTCCATAAAGAAGATACCCGTTGATTTAGGAGAATGACATTCAAGACATTAACAAATGTGTGCCCATAATCCAAGAAACTTTGCTTCAAGTCTTCATAGAACACCCCATCAGATCCACAACTCTTCCGTTTGGGACAAGAATTAACGATCGACTCAATTTCATCAATGCCAAAGTAATCTCCCTGGGTTACAGTACATGCGGCCATTGATCGGTCGAAGAAACTTGGCTCATCTTCCTCAAAACCATGACTTAACAGTGCATTTACTTGATTCCTGATAATATGTTTCAATTCTCTCCACTGAAATGTCAGCCTGGACACTGAGCGGCCACAATCCATCGTTTTTTATGATGGAAATAGCTTTCTTACGTTTTTCAAACCAAAGATTAATTAGCTTTTCTTTAGATACCTCATTTGTTGGACTGTTGTTGTTTGTTCTCAAGGAAAAGAAAGGCCTTATTGTTTCTTTAATGTATTTCAGTTGTTTTTCAATATACGATATATCATTAACCACGCTTCGTACGCCATAGTTATCATCTCTTGGGAACCGTCTCAATATACGGTAAACATATTTTAGAAATTTCTCACTCCAATGCTCCCCAGACAGCTTTTTGTCGAGAAAGGTATTATTTTGGTAAAAGATTCCATTCAAGATTTTACTAACTTTAAACCAAGCTTCGACATCTCCGTTGCAAACAAAATCTCCATGATTTATTCTCTTGGACGCTATCTGCGCCCTAAATTGCTTCTCCTTCACCTTGAATGCTTCCCACTCTTCTGAATCCAAGACTCTGACCTCACTGCAGAAATCGTAATCAAAATGACAGTCAAGCTTGGTGCCAACAAAATGGATCTTTCCAGTGTTGATAGCTGCTTTAAATGCTCTCTTTAACTTCCTGATCATTCGAAAGGTACTGGTGTAGTAGTCCAACAGCTTTTACGACGGCAGTTACGACGGATTATGTGTCAACAGTAACTTCGGGCAGACCACGCTATTAGGCCTGTCTGTCCTCCATCTTGCCAACAACAACAAACAGTATTATAGAACTGTACCGTTCTATAATAATAATAATAATGATAATAATATAATAAACGGAACCACCATCAAAAATTAACAGAAAAAATTAAAAAGAAAACACAACTGCTAAAATTCGGACGTTTCGATAAAAATCTTCTTCAGCACAAACTTTCCAAAGGACAACCGAGAATTTATAATACATGATAAACAACCTAACTTAAAAATAAAATTACAATTACATTTTGTAAAAAAGAACCCCATCCTTAGTAAACATGACTGCTATTGAAATTAAATTCTAGTGGGAGTGAAAAATCACGTTTGAGTTCAAAGTGCTTGGTCCCCCGGGCCCCCAAGGCCGCCCAGAAGGACCCAACGACAAAGGACCCAAACTCTGAGTCCTTCTCCCCTGAGTCCCCCCGAGCAACCCAACGACCCAAGAGACCCAGCGCGATCCAGGCTCCAAGCGTAAACAAGAAAATGAAATGTTTGGCTGATTAGCAATTATTTCCCCCTTTGAGACCAGATAAATCACAGACCAAACCCCCGAGGAATACAGCCGGCAACCCCGCAGCCCTCCCATATGACCTTTCAATGATTCGCAAATTGCTGAATCTTGAATGGCTTGATAGGGGATTCCACCCTAACGCCACATGCAAAAAACATGAAGCCAAAAAGGAAGACGGCAGAGCACTGCCAACCGAACCCCCCAGAGACACCAGATTCAATGGCAGGAATTAGGCCATGCCACACGCAAACATATCGAGTTCCACATCCACAATGATAATAATAATAATAATAATAATAATAATAATAATAATAATAATAATAATAATAATAATAATAATAATAATAATAACAATAATAATAAATAAACTAAAACCTCATCAAATAATAATGATAATAATAATGATAAAAATAATAATAATAATAATAATAATAATAATAACAATAATAATAATAATAGTAATATTAAATAAATCTTTCTTTAAGGTTGGCGTATCTGATAGCACTAGGCTAATTAATGCCAACCATAATTAATACAACAGCATGAAAACTAAAATGAATTAATATCATAGGGTAAAGGTAACTATGCCCCCGCCCCCACGAGCCGCAAGCCCCCGCCCCGCGGAAAGCCACCCCCAGAGACCTCCAGCCCCCGAACACCACCCAGCCCGCCGAAAAGTAGCGAAGAGGCGGCCGCCTGCACAGTCCCGACAATGGAAGAAACATAACGTATACTTCGAAAGTCGAGACCACGCAAGACAACACCACCCACACCGCCCAATCCGACAGGCCGAGCAGCACCCGAGAAACAAACAGCCCCCCGAGGAGGGCGGCCCCCGCAAGACGGCAGCCCGCCGCCCACTACAGCAGACAGCAAAGCCACCCAAAATATAACCTAAATTTACAATGTATTTCTTACATAATCTACAATTGCATGTAAAATTCCAAAACTTGATATCCTTTTTAAAATGTTTTACAGTTGGGGACTCCTTTAAATGCAATGGTAAGTCTCTCCACAGATTTTGCCCTAGGAAGCTTACATTTTCTAATCCATAGGCTGTAGTCCTAGGTTTACGTGCATATTTGTTTCTCGTAACTCTTAAGTTATAATGTATTTCTCTTTCCACGAAAATTTCTTTCGTAAATGGGGGATTTAGATTCATCCTTGCTCGGTAAATTTCTGTGACAAGCAACTGCAGATTCCGTTGATGAATGGAGACTGAATTATCTGTAATTAACAGTTCTTCAAAATTAGAAGTCCGATCTTGATACGCTATTCGCAGTGCTCTTTCGTGAATGTGGTTAACTTTTGCGTTAACACGTCTATCGTGAAACATCCATACCAACGGACAGTAGCTAAACTGAGACATTATAAAGGCTCTCATGACCATTCTAGTTTTTTCTTTGGGCATATACGTCGAGGCCCTTGCAAGAGCATGTAGCTTCCGATTTGCCTTCATGCAAACTGTATTTAAATGTTGTTTGAAATTTAGCTTTTGGTCATTACAACGCCTAACAATTTTTCTTCTTTGCTCTCTTTGATCACAGAAGGGCCAACATTTATTGAAATTTCTGTGTCTTTTTCACCAAATACTAGGAGGTGGCATTTTTCTTCATTCAATTTCATAAAATTTCCTGCAAACCAATTGCTTAGTTCAACAGTTTTTTTTCTAGCCTTAAGGTAACCTCTTGTAACTCCATATGAGAACAGTAAATTGTCGTATCGTCTGCATAATTACAGATTTGAGTCTCATTCAACAGAAGGAAAATATCATTGATAAATATATTAAACAAGAGAGGCCCCAAAACTGATCCTTGAGGGACACCTAATTTCGTTTCTTTCCAAGAGCTGAATGAGCCATTTACTTTGACTCGTCGCCTTCTACCTGTGAGATTGCTATGCACCATTTTTATGGCATCTATACTAAAGCCGTATGCATTCAATTTAGCAAGCAAAAGTTCGTGGTTGAGACAATCAAAGGCCTTGGATAAGTCCATTAAGACTGCTCCGACAAAGCCCTTGTTGTCTAAGGTCTTCTTACAAGTCTCTACAAATTTTAGCAAAGCATGCTGGGTATTGTACCCCTGCCGATAGCCACAAATTTTAGGTGAGAGAAATTTTTTTCACAGAAGGTAACATTTCATTAGCCAAAAGTCTCTCGAAAACTTTGGAGACAGACGGTAATACTGTTATTGGTCTATAAGTTTTTGTGAAACAAGTCACTGTTTTTGAAAAGCGCACTAACATCACCGGCTTTCATTTCATCTGGAAAAAAGTTTCCATACAAGCTTTCATTGAAGAGGTTTAGCAGGTGGGAGGCAACTATGTCAACATTATCTTTAACAATCCTAGTGGGAATACTACCAATAGGCGAGGCCTTCTTAGTATCGAGGTTATTAACTTGCTCAAGAACCTCTGTAATTGAAGCCCTTGTGAAGTTGAAAACCTCTACATTTTCATAATGGCTTTTTATCAACATTACACTAGGATGAGAGCGGTATTTTTCGATGGCAGCAGTAACTGGATCTGGAATTTCATCACCGGTTGCTACATTTTCATTATTGTCTGCAATATTCAAGGATTTTGTGATATTACTGAAATAGTCATTCAAGATAGTTGCAACTGCTTGGTCCTCCGAAACAATCTCGTCGTTTTCCATCAAAACAATTGTTGAAGAAGTTTTAGCCTTGTCATTGAAGAGGGGTTTTACTGATTTCCAAAATTTTCTATTGTCTGTCAAGTTCTTGATGTCAAGACCCTTATAGTAATCCTTTTTAGCTTGTCGTAATATTTTCACACATTTTTCCGTTGTTTTTTGAAGGCTGTCAAATTGTCAACAGTAGGATCTTTGCAATATATGTTCCTAAGCCGGGTTCTATTCATAATTGCCTTCATGAGTACTTTGGTCATAAATGGGCCATCATCCGCTCTAACAGATATTTTCTTTATTGGTGCATGAATCTCCAGCACACCCGTAACTATAGTTTTGAAAACTTCAAATTTCTCACAGCAAGAGCTATTTTTCATTAATTCTTTTCGAAGATCGTCTTTAAATTTCGAGGGGTCAAATTTGCTGTAGTCACGATAAATAATTATCCTAGGGCCACTCTTAACGAAACTACTTTAACTACAGTCACAATCAAGGAGTGAAAATCTGACAGTCCAGTCTCAATTGTTCTTGTGCCTTTAAAACAATTGCGGTTATTTGTTAATATCAAATCAATACAACGTGGATTGTCTGACTTCAAACAAGTAGGAACCTTAACCAAATTAGCTAACCCATACAGATTCATAAAATTAGACATAGTATCGGAATCTTCATCTGTATTGAAATCACCAATCACAATGAAATTGTCGGATTTCACCGCACATGTATCTAAGACCTTACCAAGTTCATCAAAAATTCTTTTTCATTTTGGGAGGGAGGACGGTAGATCCCTAGCATGATCCATTTCTTCTTGTGCACATTTATTTCAACAATGCCACATTCGATACCATTTCTATTTCCTACTAGAGAGTACGTAGCTCTTCCCAAAGATTAAAGCCCAAATATTTTCGTTTTAGACAAAGCTGCTCGCTGCTTACTTAGAAGAAGTCGCCAAGATCAAAGAATAGAAGATCACACACTTCCTTAGAATTTATAGCTCAAATAATTTGAAGTCGCCAAGATCAAAAAATAGGAGTTCACACACTTCTTTAAAATTTATAGCTCAAGTAATTTGATTTAATTTTCCTATTTTAGGCAATGACGCCTACCTTGTTCAGCTTACCTAGCAATGCCTTCAAGAAGTCACGTGACTTCAGGGCCTGTTATCTCACCTTGTCTGGAAGTTTTTTCGCTTATTAGGTTTCACCGATTGCCATAGCAAATACCCACAAAAGACTGCTAATTATCGCATACGCATTATTAGCGTCAAGGTCATCCCGGCAAGGCAGGATTACCGCCTGTTTCTTTTTACTTAGAGACAATCGCCCCGGGAGCACGGTAAATGCAAAGTGAAGGTAATCTCTTGACTTTTCGCATCCCAGATTCCACGTATGGTGCTGACTAGAGATAGCGACTCGTGACAAGTGCAGGCTTTAGCCAACAACGCATAACGCTGGCAAAAATCCTGCAGTCATCACGTAGGCAAAAATTTGTGTCATCTTGAAAGCATTGTTATTGAACTGTAGTGATATCCAATTGTTTGTAAATTTCTTAGAGTATCAAATTAGTAATGAGTATTTTGCATTACCTTCCTCAGTTTCCTCACTTTAGCCTGAAGCCCGGGTCATACGTCGCATTTTGGTCGCGCCGAATCAAATATTTTATTCGGCGTGACCAAACTGCGACGTTTGACTAGACTGAGTATGGTAATTTTGATTCGAGTCGACCTAAACGATAAGATTCGACTGGTTGAGTCGCATAATACGACGCGAGAACGTCTTTGGGTCAGACGTCGAATTTACCATGTGCCGAATCCAATGCATAAATTATTAAGAATAATAAATGTCTGTAACTGTGTTGAATCAGCTTCATCAAAATAATTTTCTTCCTTACTGGAGCAATTTGTTCCGGAATTTTATCTTTCTTGCCAATAGTTCTAGAAAGAGTTGATGTGGCTGTGATCCACATCTTTCGGAATAACTTCACATTAAATGCGACCAATTATATTCGACGTCTGACCCAAAGCCGCATCGGAGTCACTCTCATGTCGAATCCAAATCAATTTGATTCGGCGCGACCATAGTGCAACGTTTGACCCTAGCCTAATTTGATTTGCTGACGTGGTAAAATTCGACGACATCTTGAAAACGTAGAAAGAAGAAATCTGTGTCAAGCTGAAAATTTGTTGATTGGACTAAAGTTAAGTGTATTTTTTTGTCCATTTTTAGGCAAATTGAATTGACTTTTCACATTTTGCGTCACATTTCTCTGTGTCCTCACTCTGATCTGATTTGCTTTAAGCCTCTTTTTCATTAAATCGTAATACATTGGAGATTATCGACGATCCCATCGCCGATGTTCTGTTTTCATATGAAATTGTTGACTTGCAGCATCGGCGATCATCGCCGATGTGCTGTAGAAAACAACATTTTTTGATTCTGAAAGTTGATCGGCGATGATCGCCGATGAGATCGCTGATCATCGGCGATGAATTACGATTTAATGAAAACCAGGCTTTACTGAGATGGTAAAGTTCAAAAGCATCTTATGAATGTAGGCAGAAATCTTGTTAACTTGATAACATTTGGCTTGGAACATACATACATACATACATACACACATACATACATAGTTATTTTTATTGAACTGGTTTAGCTAAAGAAACTGCTAAGTGTCGAATGTTCCTTAAAGTTTCATAATCAAATCACGATGGTTCAACAGGAGAAGAAATTCGACTTTTCGTAAACTAAACATGGGTCTTTCTACATCTAAGATTCCACAGTTGTTTCGCAGCAATAATATTTGATGTTGAGCACCATTTAAGTAATCCTTTTCCTGACAACTTTTTGATTTCTAAATTCATCAACACGCCTAATGCCTTGCAGTGAACAGATCCAAGTGATCCAATAATAACCGAGTCGACAACACAGTTGAAACCTTTTGAATTTAGCAAACTTTGTACCACTTTGTATTTTCTTATTTTTTCTTGATATGCATTGTGGATGTAAAGATCATACGGGCAGGCTACATCCATTATCATCACTGTTGTTCCCCTTCTTACAATGAAGTCAGGCTTGAGAGCTGATCCGCATTCGTTCGGATTAACGGTGTCAGCAAAACATGTTTGTATGGTTTTGTTGATGTAAACTATCTGAGATTTCCTTGGTATTTCACTCGAAATTTTTTCAATGATCCGATCATGTCTTGCAACATAGTTATTTCGGAATTCTGTACATCCATTCAAAATATGAGACATCGATTCAAGACGATAACCATCCATTGCACAAGCTGGAGACTGGCCTGGATACCAAATAGACAGTGTGTAGTTGCAAGGTAAAACGTTATGTTTGGCTTTATACCAAAAACTAATAAGATCATCTTTTATTTTGTAATTTCTATATATGTTTTGTGACAATAAGTAATTGGCCCCTGGGATATCTTTCAAGCGTCCCTGCATTGGCAGTTCTTTTAGATCTCTCAGTTCCCTGTGAAGCATTCTCTCGAGAAGCTCGTTTCTAATTTTTTGCCTCGTGGTTAACACTTTAGCGGTATTACTTTTTTCGCAATTGAATGTTATTTGTGCGTTTCCTGCCAGCATAAGATCGTGTTCCTCTGGGTATTCCCAGGTTAATTCCACGTCTAACTTTCGTACCAGACGACATAAATGCGGCCAGTCAGATGAGACACCAAATCCTCCTTTGATATTGACTTGAAGTTTTCCTGATTCATCACAAGCAAATCCTAAGAAATTTCTACTCTCTGCAGACCTACGGACACCTCTTTTCTTCATATCAAGTTCAAGGGAATGTCTTGCTATATATTTGAAATTATCATTGACATTGTTTAGCATATTTACTAGGTGACTCACTCTTGTTATTCGGTATATTGTAGATGGTTTTCTAACTCCAAGGCCCCCGATTTGCTTTTTTTGTAACAGTGTTCTAACTGTTGTGTTGTTATGTATATGGAAGGCGTTTCGTAAGAAGGAAGTAAGAAGCTTATCTAAATCTTGAAGCTGGTCTTCCGTGAATGCAGTGTTCGCAAAATGATGTTGGATTTTTGAAAGTGCTACACTTTCTAGTGCTTCGAGTTTAAGCGCAAGTGGTAGCAAACAGGCCGATATATGATCTAATAAGTCACTATACGTTTTGATGATGTTTTGGACGTGCTTTTCCTCCTCACCTGCAACAGTGAGAGGTTTTCCAAGGTAGGTAAAAGATTCATGTCTCTTGTATACTTGTATTTTCTCATTATTGATTCTTATTTCTGGCTCGCGATCATTTTTAGCTTTGTACCATCGGTTTCCGGATCTTCGTTCATAAAAAATGGCGCATTTGTCGGGCCGTATGATAAGTCCGGCTTCGGATGTTGAATCTACCAAATTTTATACCATCTCTTTAATAAGCTTTTCATTTAGACTTACAAATGCAATATCATCGGCGTACCCTGCAACCGGCAAAGGGCTGATTCTCGATTCATCGCGAATGTTTAATGACCATACTGCATGTTCATGTATTTCTTTAAGTGATTTATCTAGGCTTACTACGAATAGTAACGCACTAAGTGGGCATCCGGTTTTTGCTCCTACACTTAGAGGGAATTCCTTGAAAGTTGATTATGACAGATGACTTGAAAGTGAGAATCTGTATAGATATCAGCGACGATCTCACAGTATTGCTTTGCAATTCCACTTTCTAACAAGGCTTGAATCATGTAACTTTGGCTTAGACTTCCAAATGCATCCCGGAAGTCAACGAATACTGCGAAAAACTTTGAACTGATATGTTTGAAATCATCGATTGCTGTCTTTAGGCAAAAGATTAATTCTTGGCGATCTCTCTCTTTGACGTAAGCCCTTTGCCAGAAACCGATTGCACTGTTCACCAGTTGTGGGAGAAGACGTTTTACGAGACATTTGGCAAATATTTTATAAATTGAGGGCAGTAATGATATGTCTCTTAAGGTTGATAAATTTTCCGGGATATAGTTCTTCTTCGGTATCCTACGAATTAGGGCATGTCTCCACCCACGAGGTGTCCTTCGGAAATTCGTTACTGTATTTAAGATACTTGAAACGTTGACTTTCTCGTGTTCTATGTTTGCTCTGTAATCTTCATAACAAACCCCGTCGATGCCCCATTTCTTCCCAGACGGTAAGCTTCTGATTACATTTTCAACTTCATGCGGACTGAAGTCTGGTACTTCAACACTATCTTCGTAAGAGTTTAAAATACGTTTTAAATCTTGCCTCTGTGAGTCGTATTTAATTGCAAAATATTGCTCTGTAGGTTGTTTGTTTGCAACTGCAAGCGCGGTGTTAGGCCAATGTCCATTGTTTTTGATAATTTCAATTGCTTTTTGCTTGTTTTGAAACCACAGTTGCGTAAGTTTTTCCTTAGTAACGGCATTGTTTGATTCTTGATTATATCTTTGCTTTGTTGACAGAAGGGGTTGTATTGTTTTCTTTATATAGGCCAGTTGTGTTTTGATTCGCTCTAAATCGCTTGATTGACTTTCAATGGGGTATTGTTGCCAAGGGAGGCTGAACAAGACTCGTTTGCAGAACTTAGTGAATTGGGGCTTCCATGGTTGGCCTAGACTTTGAGTTGTTTTGAATGTACCATCGGGTCGAGTGAATATAGAGGAAAGCAAGCGTATTACCTTGATCCAGAGTTCATAATTTCCTTTCCAGATGAATTTCCCATATTCTACTTTTTTCGATGCGATTGACAACCTGTAGGCTTCCTCCTCGACACAAAAGATTTTCCAGTTCTCTTCGGTGCGTTCGCAATTCTCAAAATCAACAAAACTTTCGAAATTTCTTTTCGGAATCTTAGAACTGATTTCAACAATTTTCCCGCTAGCAAGAGCAGCTTTCCACGAAATCTTGATCCTACGAACCAAGTTCATCGAAGTAGAAACTTTAAGGCTACTTTAACGACTGCAGCTAAGACGGATATAGTGACTCCAACTGGAGTGGACTGCACAGCTAAAAAGACTGACCGTCCGCCATCGAAGTCGAAGCACATACATACATACATACATACATACATACATACATACATACATACATACATACATACATACATACATACATACATACATACATACATACATACATACATACATACATACATACATACATACATACATACATACATACATACATACATACATACATACATACATACATACATACATACATACATACATACATACATACATACATACATACATACATACATACATACAAGGTTTATTGAGTATATCCACAATGATCGTGGCTCTTCAACTCGAGTTAAAAATACAATTTCCCTAAATTTTATAAACTGTGAAAGAATAAGATCACAATATACATTAGGCGGTAACAGAGAAAATTAAACATTAAAGATATTGTCAAAAATTGATTAAGGGCAGAGTCGATCTTTAGCACGCCTCGTCAAGTCCTCTTTCAGTTTTGTGCAGAATGAGGTCAACGATTTCTGTTCTCTAATTTCTGTTGGAAGTTTGCTGAACAATTTGCTTGCAGTGTCTTGAAAGGTATCCCTGATCATTGATGCGCTCAACTTCAGTTCGTTACTATTACGAAGAGTACGACTGGTCTTTTTTATTTCGATGCGGTTAATAGATGGCCAATTCTCGTTGTGAATCGCTTTGAAAGTCATTTTCATGCAATTAAACTCTCTTCTTTCCACTATTGGAAGCCAGTTAAGTTTGAGAATATCAGCTGAAGATGCATACCGACCAAGCACGAAACTCGCTGCAACTTTCTGCAAACGTTGCAGTATGTTTATTTGAGTGATTGTCTGTGGTGAGTAAACATAATCGTTAAAATCAACCTTCGTCAACACTAGACTCTCAACAAGTTGTTTTCTCAATTTTAAGGTCATGAAGTGCTTCAGGTTTTTTAAAACTGATAATTTTCCATAACAGCTAGAAGAAAGTTCTTTCAAATGATTAGACCAATCTAAGTGTTTATCGAGATGAATTCCTAGGAGGTGCGGTTTATCATCCAGTTCGATAGATTCTCCTCGCAATGACAGTGATATGGCCTTTTCTTTGATTTGGTGACGATCGTACAGTTTTTGGATCCACTGATTAAAAACTTGGTTTTCATTGCGTTTATGGGCAAATAATCCTCATTTGACCATTTTTCCAATTTCTTTAACGACAAGTTTAACTTATCAGTGGTCATTTGCATATCACTAGGCTTGCCTGATTCGTATATAGTCGTGTCATCTGCGTATTGGATTGGTCGCGAAGGAAGGCTGTCCTGTAGACCATTAACATAAAGGTTGAAGAACAGTGGTCCAAGTATTGATCCTTGCGGCACTCCGAAATATGTTGTCATTGGCTTCGATTGTTGAGCATCGATTTGTACGTATTATTTGCAATTGCTAAAGTAACTGAGTGACCACCTTAGAAAGTCTCTTGAGAAACCCATTTTATGTAAGGACCTTATCAGAGTATCATATGAGATCGTATCAAAAGCCTTTGAAAAGTCGATTAATACAATTATCGATATTTCGCCGGCGTTCATGGCTCTCTTTATGTCATCTCTCAATTTAAGTAACGCAGAACCTGTTGAAAAACCCCTCCTGAAATCAGTCAGGGTATCTTTGTAGATTTTGGGTCTTTCAATGAAATCGATGACTTGATTACAAATAATTCTTTCGAAGATCTTTGAAAGAGCGGGAAGTATGGCGATGGAGCGGTAGTGGGAGCTTTCAGTCGGAGATGGCACTTTGTTGATTGGCACAACTCTTGCAATCTTCCACAGTGAAGGAAAGCTATCATCCGTAATGAACGCATTGATGATATGAGTGAGTGGAGAGCATATGACATCACCCACTAGCTTTATATAACGTATTGGAATTTCATCTGGGCCCGTTGATTGTTTTTATCGTAACATTCAAGGCTATTTGCATTGTTTACATTTAAATTTTCGTGTTACCGTTGATAGATCACTCCGTATCAGTTTCGACTGTTTTAATACTTCATCGCAGGTGGTTTGATGGAGGAAAAAAGACTCTTTGTCGTTGTTTGTGAGACCATCGATGAACTGCTTCGTTTCTGCAACAGGGACAGCTTTCTTGTTTAGTGTTTTGTTGGCAACAGTTGCAAAATATTTATTTGGAACAGATGGACAACATAGGGAAGGAATGCAAAACGAAAGCGAGGCCATAATGGCTGACTGGTCAGCTCTCACTTCTGCTTTAAAAACCGGAAACGTACGGCCTACTAACAAGCCGGCTATATGATGCTTTTCATGAGATGTTGAACGGTTGGAAGGAGTTGGAGAGGACGTCCTGGAGGCCACATACGAATCTTGTTACTTGTTAGTCTATACAAAGAAGAAATAACTGCAAAGCAAAGCACTTTTTCAAGGCCATCTCAGTGCAATCACATTCGCATTTTTTTTTAACGATGATACGACAAGGAACACAAACATTTGCGAGCACTTCCGCTGAGTGGAGAAGTTGTGGGGCCTGCCAGTTCTCAGCATCCAGGGGATTAGCCGAGGGGGTTACTCTGGTATGAGTGAGATCAGGTTGGCAGGCTAGAGTATAAGATATTAACAACAAAAAACAGTTGTCAGCACAAAAAATTGACCCTCGGCATGAATTGCCAGATGAGGAGATGACTGACCTAAAAAATAACCTTGGCTCGAATTTTAAACCCAAAAAATTACTTGAGTATCCCCATCCTAAAAATACCGGAGCATTGTCCTTGGAGGAATGCAGTCATACAGAGGGAGGGTGCCCGGGTGCCCATTCAAGAAAATACAGTCACAAAATATGACTTCTTTTCAATAATACTTCTTCTTCTTATTGGCTTTTCCGTCTTATTCAAGACATTAGCCTTGCCACTGTTTTCTTCCATTCCTTTCGCTCATAGTCGTTTTCAGTTAGTTCATCCACTGTTTTATTTATTGGCTTCAGGTCTTTATTTATTTGTTTGATCCATGTCTGTTTTGGTCTTCCTCGGTTGCCCTTCGCTTTTTTCAAATGTTCTCTGAAAGCTAGTTTTGCTGGTGTTTTTTCTGGCAACCTCAGCATGTGCCCAAGCCAGTTTAATCGCCGTTTCTTTATTTCGGTTGTGATGGGTATCTGATGTGATCTTTTATATATTTCTTCATTTCTTGCTTTATCTGTTAATTTGATATGTAGCATCCTACGTAGCAGTTTTCTTTGGAAGATATCGAGACTTTCTTCCAGTTTCTTGGTTAAGGTCCAGATCTCGCAGTTTTAAAGCAGCATCGTTTTACGTCCTTTTCGGTGTCTAAGATACTTCCAAGATATTTTATGGTCTTCCATTCATCGTTGCCATCTGTGCCAACGCAAAATTCTTCAGTTTTTTCAGTATTGATATTTAGGTTTCTTTGTTTGACTTTCAAAGGGAGTTCTTGCTTTACAGTGTCCTTATGTTGTTTGTCAGTTGTTACATTGCCAATATCGTCAGCATACTGAAAATCAATGCTGAAGTTTTCTTTATCTTGGCTGTGATTTGCTTCGGGCTGGTCTGGTAATGTGATTGCATCTGGATTTTGAAGCATGAGTGCAACTGCTAATGTGAAAGTAAATTCTGGAGCGCTTGCGCAGTCTCCTTGTGGTGCTCCTATGTTGTTTTCGAAGGGTTCCCCCCTTGCATTTCCTACTTGTACCTTGTATTGCATTTTATACAGTAATATGTAAAACATATGTAGCTCATTGTTGTCTAATATTTTGCCTAGATCTTGAATAAGTTGAGGTCTTCTGATGGTGTCGAAAGCTTTGGACGTATCAAACAGGGTCACAAATATATTGTATTTTTGACTGTTGATTGCTTTTTCGATTAACATTTGTAATGCAAAGACGTGTTCTGTTGTGCTTCGGCCGCCTCTGTAGGCAGCTTGAGATAGTGGGATGATGGTCTCGAGTTTTTCAGTTGTTCTCCTGATCATGCATATGCTGAGGATTTTCCTAATTACGGATAGCAGGATGATAGGTCTTAAATTTGTGCAGGGTCCTTTTGGTTTTCCGGGTTTTTGAAAGGGAACGAGTATCCCTTTATGAATTTCCTCTGGTGTGTCTCCGTGTTCTGCGATGTGATTAAGTAAAGATGCAATTCGATATTTCATTCAGCGGTCCATATTTTATCAGTTCGCTTGTTACATCATCTTTGCCTGCACTCTTATTGTTTTTCATTGATTTTATGGCTCTTTGTACCACTTCTTCTGAGAAGGGAGTTTTCATTTTGACTGGTTTGACTCTTGGTATCTCTGGTTCATCTTGTTTGCTAAAAACGTTGGTGAAGTGGTTTGTGATGAGTTGTACTTGTTGCCTAGGACACGCTGTTACAGTTTTCTTTGATTGATTGTTTGCAGCTTGTTTTTCCATGAGAAGGTCACTTGGATGTTTTCTGTACAAAATTCTCATGGTTGCAAATCTGTTGGAGTCATTTTTGCACGCTTCTATTTCGCCTGTTTGCTCTTCTAAAAGTCTATTGTTTTCTTTTCGTTTTAAATCTTTTATTTGCTTTTGTACTCTTTTTCTTTCTTGTTTCATTGTTTTTCTCTTCTCGGCGTCCTTAAGGGAATTAATATCTTTTCTCATTTTTTGTTGTTTTTCACATAGTGTTTGGAATTCTATTGAGGTAAATTTTTCTTTAGGCCTGTCTTTTCTCAAAAGTGTCTCAGCGGACGTTACGCATGCATCTTTTATGTTGTTCCATTGCTCTTGCGCGCTTTTTTGTTCGGCTTCATCATTTAGCTTTTCTTTCACATTTTCTATGTACTTTTGTCGGATCCTTTCGTTTTTCAGTTTTTGCATGTCAAATTTGTTTGATATGATTTTCTTATTCTGAAACATTTTGTACCATTTGAGTTCTATATCACATATTACTATTCGATGGTCAGTGTATGTTGTCGTGCCATTGTATGATCGGCAGTTTTTTACTAGTTTTCGCGCGTTCTGTTTTACGAGGATGTAATCGATTTGATTTTTAACTGGGCTATTGCCAGGGGATTCCCATGTCGTTCTATGAGCCATTTTATGGTAGAAAAGTGTATTACATAATACCAGCTTGTTTGATCTTGCAAACTCTAAGAGATTTTCTCCGTTCGTGTTTGTGATTCCCTTTCCAAATTTTCCCATTGTTTCTGGGTGGTCATTATGTGAGCTGCCAGTTTTTGCATTGACGTCCCCACCTGTTATGATCAGTGAGCTACTTGGGGTATCTGAAATATATGACTGCAGGTCGCTGTAAAAGTTTTCTCTGATTTCTGGATTTTTTTCTGGCACATCTAGTGTTGGTGCATACGCACAGATCAATATTATAGGCTTCTTGGATCTCATCGTGGAAACCTGTGTGGTTAATGAACATGCTCGATCGTTTATTCTGGTGAAATCGCATTCTGTGTTACTGTCAATCATAATCCCGCAACCGTGATGACTATCAGGCGAACTGACGTAATACAAAGTGTATGTCTTGGAATTGTCTGACGTTTTAATGTTGATGACGCCATCGTGGTTCAGGTGTGTTTCTTGGATGCAGGCTAGGTTTGTCTTATATTTTTGTAGATCATCTGCAAGCGACGTTTTCTTGTGATTTTGTATCAGTCCTCTGACACTGAATGTTGCTATTCTCATGGTCGAGTGATTCTATTCATTTGTTGCATTGTGTTGTTTAGGCCCATCGGTTTTAGAAAGCCTTGAGCTCCGCGTGCAGCATAAATCAATAAATATTTCTTGATATGATGTTATTTAAGCAGATCTTCTTTCCTTTTTTCATTCAGCAGTGCTTCAGAACTACTTGGAACGGTCTTTGAGCTAGATTTGTGGTCCTTATCAGCGACAAAAAGGCAATTAATACGACTGCCTTGCGATAGCCGTAGCGCTCCCCGCCACGGTCGAGCGCCCCCTTGCAAGGTGAAATACTCATATGAAAATAATAAGTTGCCTCTTTGAAAGATGCACTTTCTTCTGACTCTACATATACTTAACTAAAACCAATGAAAAATTAAAAATGCCAACATGGTCCAGAGAAAAATGTGAAAATTTAAAATTGCTTGACTATTGAAATCTAGAACACCCCATAAGAAAAAGTTCAGCCTGCACAAGCTTGAAAGGAGCATGATTTTGGCTTGAAGGAGCTTGAAATGAGTATTTTGACACAATTTTGCTCAGTTTGCATGTATTAATAGTGCTTGATCAAGCTTGACTATAATCACATGCTAAAGACATTCTCAAACATACTATTAACAGACAGATTAACCAAAAGAATTCAGACTGCTCAAATAAATATGTATCAGGTCTTGTTTGAATCTGAATAACAGAGCACATATAGGAATCAAAGAATTCAAAGATTTGAATTGGCTTCCCACGAAAGAGAGATTTGAACAATGTACAATTGCAAAGGTTTTCAAATTTTTTGATAATTCAGCACCATCTTAGATGTCTGAGATGTTCTTACCAGTTTTGACTAAAGTCGAATAACTCGAAGATTTGAAAACAAATTAGATCAACCTATTCGAAAGAGTAACATAGGGCAAAGTTATCTCTCATATCTCGGACCTAAAATGTGGATCAATGTACCATCGGAACTAAATTCTGCGAAGAACATCTACATCTACCTAAAGTAATCAGCAACCTCAATGTTGAGGGCTCCGCTGATGAAATACGATTGGTTACTGCATGTACTGCCGTCTTGTCTTTAATGATCTCCAAAGTCAAGATGATAGCCCCTACATATGTTATTGAAAACAAAAAATCAGCCTCTGAACATATTTTAGTTTACATCTTTTCGGAATAATGATTATTTTTAAGAGATCCTTTTTTCCGGAACACTTTTCTTTCTTATAACACCTCCAGAGCACTACAGTGAAGTGTCGCATTTAAGAAACCACTTCCAAAGAAATTCTGAGGCTGAGCTTGTGCTTGAACAATAGAAAAACAATTGAATAATCATGGACGAACAATTAGCTAAGGTTTAAAGTACGTTTCTTAAAATCCAGAATTCACTGAGCCTAAGAACTCAAAGGAGCTTTATTGGCAAGTATTAGGGCCTGCTTATATGAGGTGGGCTGGCCCGTTATTACAGGGGTGGACTGGCCAGTCGGGCTACCGGGCTGGGGCCCGAAGGTCCCCCTTCAGGAAGGGGCCCCGCGGGCCCCTTCTGTGTTGGAAGAAAAATAATTCAGGAGTTAATTTTGGACAAACGTTATGACAGTGGCAAAGCAACTAGTTGAAATCAACGAAAAATTTGTTAACGGGCCCATAATCATTCTTTCAACTGTTATTTTGTTTGTCAAGCAACGGAGGATGCCAAGAAAGTGTACGTGGGCCCCAACTCGTAAGATAAGTGTACTGTCAAATTCCCATCGGCGTTGTCTCGTTTTCAACTGGTTGGTGAACTGCGGAATCTGCAAATGTAGAACTTGACGAGATTGTTGTAGGTCTGGCCCTAAGGGCCCAATAAAGACCTGGTCGAGGAAGATGTCTTATTAGCAGGGGCCCTTTCTTATGAGCAGGGGCCCCTCCTTACTTTGCCTCTTGCCCTTGCCAGTCTGTTAATTCCAAACAGCACTTTTGGCTTTATCTACAACCGATTTACAGCGATCTAGGAGACCCTGTTAGGGGTATTTGAAATATGAATAAGGTTTTAAAGATAGAGGTATGTAACATGTTAGGATTCTGAAAAGTGAAATAATGATAATTTTGAGGTATGAACTGAAAACTTTAAAAAAACCATGATACAACAGCATTGACAGTAACTGGCTTGACAAAAAGACCATTTGTAGACGATTTTGATGCTCCTCTTTCAAGAATTTTCACAGGGAGGTATTTTGTCAAAAGCATTCCCTTTCCTAGGTAGTCGGATCTTGAAGTTTGAGGACAAGAAGAAGCATTTCACAACATTTTGCAAAGGGCTTCGCCTCGAGACCCCAATTTAGGCGAGTCCTCCAGAGTTCTTCATGACAGGCACTGCCACTGGACCGGTGGCGCCAGCTCTGACAAAGTCGAAAGATGGAGACGCGGATCCAGTGGTGTTCCTCCAAAAGTGTAAGAGTTCTGGTAAAAACCGTTGTCTTTTGTAGATAAACGAATAAGTTTCAAACCTTCACTTCTTAAAATAACCCCAAAATAGCCATAGCACAGCTGCACGATAACTCGGTTAACGACAAGCCCGTCCAACTCACGAAGTAACTTACTATTGAGCAAAAGATTTGAAAAATATACGAATCTGAAATCTTAATAAAATTTCATTGCTTGAGGTCAAGATTGAAAATTATTTATTTCATTCAGTTAGACGACAGGAGTGATCCAGGATCTTTCAATGAACTTTGTTGTTAACCCTATCTCACTTGGGCGATTTGAAACGGTCAATGCCGGGGGGGGGGTGGAATCCACCCCCTGTTTATCTCTGTTGTTGCTTGGTTGCATGAGATATGGCAGCCAAATTTGGCACAAAGGTTGTCGATTATATAACCAATGAATTTGTGAAACAATGGTTTAATTAACGTTGTTGTTGTTGTTGCTAGAGCATAACTAACATTATGGCGTCATATGACGTCATAAAAATGAAAGTGTGTTAAAAAGTCGTAAAACTTTATTCTTTGTAAAGAAATGAAATATATAGATCAATATAGATGTAAATTCATACTTTAGACTTAATCGGACCTATTGTAAATTAAAAGAGATACAAATTATATTTTTCACAGATTGTGGCATGACAACTTGGTTACCATGGAGACAAGGCTAAAAATAGAACACCAAAATTGTTAGAGTTTCATTGCTGTATGATAGAAAGTTAAAGTTGCTAAATCTCAGAGGCATTCAACAAACAGGGAAAAACTTATAAATGGAAATGTACGAAGAGGGGTGGAATCCACCCCCCCCCCATCCACCCCCCAGGTGAGATAGGATTAAAGTTTATTTCATCAAAAATTTTGTTCCGTTAATGATTACAACGATTCATGTTTGCTTTTCTGATAGCTATAAAATGTTGATCAAATCACTTTGATATCACTGCAGGGAGAACACACTTGTGAATGCAAGTGAAGCTTCTAGACTTAATAAAGTAAAGGGAGTTTTGATAACTTACTGGCTACTCCAATGTGGGAACTTATCATGGAAAATTTCATGGAATTTCACGTAACTTTGAAATGCCTTTGAATTGAGGATTTGAGATATACTTCATTTTGAAGACAATCTTTTTCCATGGTGGTGGAACTTATTTCCGCGATAGACATAGACATTAAATGGTCCCTTACTTTCCCAACGGATAGTCCGTTAGGTTTTGCTCTAAAATGCCAGTTAGCATTTCACGAGGAATGAAGATTAAGTGAAAAGCTAAATGATCTAAGATGAAGCAAAAGGGGCGTTTCCCACGTTTTCTGGGAGTTTGAAGAGCGTTGCTGCAAAAAAATTTTCCTGGGGACTACGCCCCCAGACCCCCATGCTTCTTTCATAGTGCCCTCTTCAAACTCCAGGGCTGGATCCAGCTCTGGAAACATATGAAGAGCTTCTGACGCAATTTTTCAAACGAAAGGTAGGCTGCGAAAGCCAAGCTCATAGCAATGAAAATTTAAACTTTAAACTTTAGATTTTTATTCCAGGAAGCTGCCATGACCTATCAAACTATCGTTTCTTATTATGCAATTCAAAAATGATGTATCCACTCGTGCAATTGCAGCAATCTTCTTAAATTTCCTCGAAGGACACCCATCGCTCGTGATGCTCTTCTTCTTTAAGTGGCAAATTCTCCAAAATGGGGCGCTTTCCAGCAATCTAAAGGGCGTGGTCATGAGAATTTTTCCGGTGGCAAGCCCCCGGACTCCCAATTTCTCTCACTGGGCTCGCACTACGTGTTAGCCCCCTCAAGTATGCATTTCGTGCTCGCGATCCTGTCAAATATCACTTGAGAAAATAGATAAGACTTCAACTCGTACAGAAAACCAAAAAAATTGCGAAAAGTGAGTCCAATATCATTTGAAACTAATCTAGGCAGTGGTTCACAAAAATTGTTCTAAAGGAGTGGTCTGTAAAGTTGCTCAAGTTCCAAGATGGCCGCCGCACGCACGCTGTTTGTGCGGCGCTTGGATTTGTAGTGTTTTGTGAGTTACTGAGTGTAACACGTTAATTACTAGTGATGAGTTTTTATTAAAATCAGTTCAACTTCAGTGTTATGAATTATGGATAAGGAAGTTTCTACGATTGGGTTCGTGAAACAAATGCTCGAGGTGCAGGACAAGGCCTATCGTTCCTCTCTGCAAATCATGCTGGAGGACGTGAAAGGAGAAATTAGATCCTTGAGAAAAGACTACGAAGAGATCAAGTCATCCATTTTCTTTGTGAGTGAAGAAATATTCCCTTTCTGTAGTGTGTCTGATGATGTCTTTGCTTAACATCTTTCTTTTAGATACTCCTTCTTTTAGTGACATAATACCAACATTTGATGTATGTTCAAGGCTTACAAAACTGCCAAATCTAGATGACTATGATATTGATGAGCAGATGCCACAAAATATTGACACCCATTACTTTTCTTTGCAAGAGCTGTCCAAATCTTTTTGCAAATCTTCTTCAAACAAGGAGCTTTCTATTTTTCATTCCAATATACGTAGCCTTTCCCTCCATCTTGATGAACTGGTTGGTCTAGCAATGAACTTGAATCAAAGTTTTGATGTCATAGGTGTGTCTGAAACATGGGATTCATTTGAGAATCCAATTGCAACTAATGTTGAAATTCCAGGGTATGATTTTGCCTTTACTAGGTCTCACAGCCAGAATGGTGGTGTTGGGATGTACGTTAAATCCAATCTGTCAGCATCACCAAGGAACAGGCGCAGAACTAGGAATTTTTCGGGGCAGAGGTCCAAATCAGAAAGAGCATACCATCATCAGTGGCGGAGCCACGGGAGGGGGGATATGGGGGGAGGGGTAAATTCCCCCCACTTTTTTGAAAATATGGCAATTTAGATTCGTCCAAAACCCTCATCAAAATCATAGGGTATGTCACACAGTTATGTTCAGTCGAGTATTGTGTTGTTTGTTCCTGTCTTTGTTTGGTATAATGAATTGTCTTCTTGCATTGTTATTTGTTGTAAGCCTATTCTGTTATGGCTTTTGTAGTGAACGCTATCACTGACTATTGAGTAGATGCCTCAAGAGGACTGGACGCATATTGTTGTTTTGATAGAAGGTGTGATTTGGAAAGCAACGTGTTTTTTGATGAGGTTGTTGATCGTTTTAGAGTTGGAGTTGGTTAACGTGTTGGAAAAAAATTTAAAGAGTAACTACCGTCCAATTTCTCTCTTACCAATTTTTGGGAAGATGCTTGAAAGACTTATGTACGATTCCTTATACTCACATCTTGTTTCATGTGATTTACTCAACCCTAATCAGTCAGGTTTTCGTCCTGGTGACTCAACAATCAACCAGTTGATCTCCATAACGCATACGATTTTCCAGGCATTTGACTGTAATCCCCCCCTTGACGTTCGATCTGTGTATCTTGACATTTCGAAAGCATTTGATAGGGTATGGCATGATGATCTCATTCATAAGCTGAAACGATGTGGTGTCTCAGGACAATTTCTTTCTCTTATAAAAAGTTTTCTTAAGGATCGGAAACAGAGAACCGTTCTGAACGGACAGTGCTCTAATTGGGGAGATATTTTAGCAGGAGTGCCCCAGGGTTCCATCTTAGGACCATTGTTCTTTCTTGTGTATATAAATGATCTCACCTCAGACCTGAAATGTAATGTAAAACTTTTTGCTGATGATACGTCCCTTTTTACGGTCGCCCGGGAGGTCAATGAAGCTGCACAACACATGAACCATGACCTACAACTGGTGAGTCAATGGGCCCATAAATGGAGGATGTCGTTCAATCCCGATCCGCAAAAGCAAGCTGTTGAAGTATTATTTTCAAGGAAAAGAAGTGAAATAGATCATCCAGTGCTCCTTTTCAACAATATACCGGTAAAAAAAGTAAATGAACATAAACACGTAGGTATTATTTTGGACTCGAAACTTTCTTTCTTACCTCATATCAAAGCTGCTATCTCTAAAACTAGAAAGGGCATTGGTTTGCTAAAGTATCTCTCCAAATATTTGCCCAGGCATACCCTAAATGAATTATACAAACTTATGTACGACCCCACCTGGACTACGGGGATATCATCTATCACATTCCAGCTAAAGAGATGACTTCAGTCAAGACAAAATTTTACCAAACTTAATGGAAAAATTAGAATCTGTTCAATATTCTGCTGCTCTTGCTGTAACAGGAACATGGAGGGGAACATCACGTGAAAAACTGTATGCAGAGCTTGGCTGGGAAACACTAAGTTCTCGTAGATGGAGTAGACGCCTTACTTTGTTCTATAAGATTATAAATAACCTCACCCCATTGTATACAAAGGAGCCAATCCCACCACTTCAACAGCCAAATTACTCTCTTCGCAATCAGGATGTTGTTGGGCAGATAAGGGCAAGAACAGAGAAATTTCTATCAAGCTTCTATCCTAACTGCATTTCTGAATGGAATAAACTTGATCCAGAAATCAGACTTGCACCTTCTGTTGCTGTTTTTAAAACAAAGCTTCTGTCAAAAATTCGCCCCAGTGCAAAGTCTGTCTTTGGTATTCATGATCCAATAGGCTTGAGTTATCTTTTACAAATAAGAGTTGGTCTTAGTAAATTGAATTTTCATAAATTCAAGCACAATTTTAGGGATACAGTGAACCCAATGTGCCCAACGAATGATGGCATTGAGGATACGGAGCATTTTTTGTTGCTTTGCCCATCATTTGACATTCAACGGCAAGATCTTCTCGCTGGAGTTTCGGAATTGTTACGACCTTTTGTCCAAATCGACACCCTTCCAAACAACGTTCTTGTTCAATACTTATTGTATGGTAATGAAGAACTTTCTAATGACGTAAACAGAAATATACTCGAACATACTTTAGATTTCATCCACAAAACAGGTCGGCTTGGATAACTTATTCAAACTTTCTTTTTACGCCACACAGCCACTAGGTACATTTTTCCCGTTTCTCTTGTAAGTCCGTTTCACATTTGATGTTAGGCACACGAAGCAAAATATGGGAACTTATCCATGCTAACCAAAAGTATTTGCGCGGTGTGTTGAGGGGTGGGGGCCTGGAGGAGGATCAGTGGCGATAGCAATTGCTATTGCTGTTGTTCTCTCTTTCGGGGTTCCTGTTGTTCAGCACATTCTCCTATGCTGGCCTGACATCCAATGTGAAACGGATTCGAGTAATTAATCGTATATTTAGCGTTTTGTCGGTATTTATTTAGTTATTATTTGCGTGTCTTTATGTTAATGGCCACAGGGTAGTCATTGTCCTTTGCTCCTTGTGGTCCTGTCCCTGTAGTGTTTGTATAGTTTGTATAGTAATTAGAAAGTATAGTAGGATGTAGATGTAAAATATTTTGTAAAATTTTAGATGAATATAGAAAAAAAAAAAACGTGTTGGAAACATGTCGTTCGTTTAGATTTACCCGTAAATCGGTTTTTTGTTTGCCATTCGCTTTAGGCCATTCATTTCGTACTCGTGACAATTGGGGGCTCAGCCGGGAATGGCAACAAAACGACAGTCAGCGAAAAGATGAGGTTTCCTGTATTTTCAAGCTGTTGGGAGCTCAATGTCTGATGCTTTGAAATCGCTTTTTGGAAGATTGGTTGTCGGGAATCAATGGAATCTCATAGCGCGGTGGTGAACATCTACGGGAACTTCGTTTGTTATGCTGAAAGTTTTGAATAAAGCGAAATAAGAGCAACGTGAAGCCAGTAATTATGGATAGATTGATACAGTGTGGTGGCGAGCTCGGGCTCGAAGGAAAGGAGTTACAGCAGTTTATTGAAGCGCAGCAGATTATCGAGAGAGATGAACGCGCAGAGAGTCGCAGAGTTGAGTTGGCGAAATTGGAGTTTAAGGTTGCTATAGAGAAGGAGAAAAAGGAGATTTTGGACAAAGAGCGGTTAAAAATTCAGGCTGTTGTGGAGCTGAAGAATGAGGGAGTAGATATGTCAATGAATTTCCAAGGCATAGAGGGAAGACAAAGAGCTAAGGGGCCTAAGTTACCTACTTTTGTCGATGGGAAAGACGATTTGGATAGTTATTTGAAGAGATTTGAGCGGTTTGCGATAAGTAATGGATGGGAGAGATATGAGTGGGCGACGGCTTTAAGCGCCCTGTTAACAGAGAAAGCTCTTGATGTTTATTCAAGGTTGCCAGATGACACTGCGTTGGATTATGAGAAAGTTTAAGAGGCATTATTGATTAGATATCAATTAACAGAGGAGGGGTTCAAGAAAAGATACAGAGAATCAGACCCAGAAGAGGGGGAGACACCTGATCAGTTTTATGCGAGGATCGATGGGTACTTAGACCGTTGGGTTGAGCTATCGGGAACTGAGAGGTCTTACCAAGGATTGAAAGAGTCAATAAATAAAGAGCAATTTATAAGTAGATGCCCGCAAGACCTAGCACTTTATTTGAAAGAAGTGGCCCCACAAGACCACGATGAAATGACAAAGCACCCACAGCAGTATCTTAGTGCACATGGGAAGCAACTTGCTCGCAAAAAGAATAGAGTTGGACATAGCTCGGAATCTTCTAGCAGCCCAGGTCAAGCTAGCGCTAATGCAAAGGATTATGGGGAATTCAAGTGTTTTATTTGCCATCAAAAGGGTCACAAAGCTTTTGAGTGTGATTCCATGAATAAAGCAGAAAGGAAATGTTATAATTGTGGTGGCCTAAATCATGAAGCAAAGGACTGTCCTTCACCAGGGCAGGGTAGAAAGAAACCACCCACAAAGGCTGCAGGATCATTGTCAATCAAACAAGAATTAGTTGATAAAGAGAGTACTGAATCAGAGGCAGCAGCAAAACAGGCCGATATTGAATCTTGTATAGTAGGAGATGAGCTTACTATAGGGTGTGGTAAGAGAATTCCCATTATCAAATATGCGTGTATCAAGCCAACAGAAGGGAGTGAAGATAGCAAGCCAGTGGTAACAGGAAGAGTAAGGAACAAATCAGTAAGTGCATTACGTGATACAGGCTGCAGTGGCGTTGTTATTAAGAGAGATTTGGTCACAGAAGAGGAGCTAACAGGCAGATTTGGTTACATGCTTTTGATTGACAGAACAATTAGAAAAGTACCTATTGCAAGAGGTTTTATAGACACTCCGTATTTTACTGGAGAAGCAGAGGCTCAATGTTTACCGGATGCAATGTATGATGTGGTTATTGGAAACATGCCAAATGCTAGAGGACCTGAAGATCCTGACCCATCTTGGGAGATAGCATGTGCTGTTACGAGAGCTCAAGCAAAGAAGGGGCAAGCTATGCCACCACTTAAGGTGCCTGGTGCTACAAAATGTGCAACGGTTACGAGAGAACAGCTTATCAACTATCAACGAGATGACAATTCATTAGAGAAACTTCGAAAATTTACAAAGCCAAAGATAAAAGGAGATCAGTCGGTGCACTTTGAAGAGTAAGGAGGAATAAATAATAAATAATAATACGAATTTTTAGTCAGGATTAACACTTCAACGTTTCTGCTGTTATCAATGTGTGTCCTGATTAACGTAAAAGAAAGTAAAATTACTAACCTTATAAAAGAATAGATAAAAATATACATAGGTCATAAAAATTTACAGTAATTGTATTAACATCATATTTTACATTTTAAAATAAGGACGATTAGGTAAAATGTTGCTTAAGATACTGTTCATAGGTCTTGAATGATTCAGTTTTTCGTATGTTAACAGGCAATTCATTATAGATTTTTGCTCCCATGAAACGAAATGATTTCCGTGCATATTCCGTTCTAATTTTTGGAAGCTTTACCAGACATTGATTGATTGTTTCTTGTACCCATTTTGTGATCATTGATTTCAAAGTAACCTTGAAAAGTATCACAAATATCTTTAATGATGCATTTGCGTACAAGTTTACATGCACTGATTTTATTAGCATTTGTAGCTGACTGAATTTCATCGCAATTGTTCGAATTCCCTTGTATTGTTCTCAATGAGTTTTTTATCGTGTTTTCAGCCATCCCAGGGTAAATGGAGGCAATGAAATACGACAAGTAGTTGTGCCAGGAAATCTGAGAAATCAAGTCATCGAGCTGGCGCATAGTTCGTTAATATGGGGATAAGAGAGACAAGTGACAGAATTTTAAGTAACTTTTACTGGCCAGGCCTTAATGATGATGTTGCACGATTCTGCAGGACATGTGATATATGTCAGAAAACTGAGAGTAAAGGGAAGACAGCAAAAGTGCCACTACAAAAGATGCCTTTGATAGACACACCGTTTAACAGAGTTGCAGTTGCTTTGATTGGGCCCATTTTCCCTTCTTCAGAGAAAGGTTATCGCTATATTCTGTCCATGGTTGATTATGCTACGAGATACCCTGATGCTGTACCATTAAAGAATATTGATACAGAAACTGTTGCAGAAGCTTTGCTTGACATGTACAGCAGGTTAGGTTTTCCAGAAGAAGTTTTAAGTGATAATGGTACACAGTTCATATCAGAATGTATGGAAGAAGTTTCCAGTTACTTAGCAGCAGACAGCTAACATCAACGCCATATCATCCGATGTGTAATGGTTTAGTGGAGAAGTTTAATGGTACATTAAAAGCAATGCTGAGAAGGTTGTACAGTGAACAGCCAAAACAATGGCCTAGATATATCAATGCAGTATTATTTGCATACAAGGAAGTATTCCAGGAATCTACTTGACTTTCACCGTTTGAGGTGTTATGTGGGAGAACAGTAAGGGGACCAATACAGATACTGAAAGAGTTGTGGACCAAAGAAGTACAAGAAGAAGAAGTCAAGGCCAGTTATCAATATGTTGTAGAGTTAAGAGAGAGGTTAGATCAAACCCTAAAGATTGCAAAAGAATCATTAGAGAATTCACAAGTACGTTACAAGAAGTACTTTGACAAGAAAACCAAAGGTAGAAGCTTTCATCCTGGTGATCAAGTGTTTGTTCTGCTACCAACTGACAACAACAAGCTTCTTATGCAGTGGAAAGGTCCATATAACGTGGAGAAAGTAGTAAACAAGAATGACTATATGATCAAGATAGGTGCTAAATCAAAGGTGTACCACACTAATTTGTTAAGAAAGTATCTTAAGAAAGAGGAGAAAGATGATGTAAAGGATGCAACGAATAGTGAATTACTGAAAGCAGCTGCAGGAGATGTAAGAAAAGATTCAGAAGATAAAATGTCCAATGAGGAGAACTTGCTAGAAATAGGTAGTTTAAGTTCAAAAGAGAGTTACAAAGATGTCAAGGTGTTACCAAAGCTGGAAACAACACAGTCAGACGATTTAGAGTCATTGATTCAGGAATTCGAGTCATTATTCACTGACAAACCAGGATCTACCAGTTTGATAGAGCACACCATCAATTTGAAAAGTGATGTACCAGTTAGATCAAAGCCGTACTCAGTGCCATACGGAGTCAGAGAATCACTTAGAAATGATATTCAAGGGATGCAGGACCTTGGTATCATTAGAGTCTCAAATTCACCATATGCATCACCTGTTGTTATCGTTAAGAAGAAAGACGGTTCAAATCGAGTCTGTGTTGACTATCGAAAACTCAACAAGTTAACAGTGTTCGATCCAGAGCCTATGGTAACATCAGAGGATCTTTTCAGAAGATTTATCGAAGATAAGTATTTCTCAAAGATCGATTTGAGTAAAGGATATTGGCAGCTTCCAGTAGCAGAGAATGATATTCACAAAACTGCCTTTGTAACACCAGATGGTACATATGAGTTCCTAAAAATGCCTTTTGGGATGGTGAATTCAGCTGCAACACTAGTGAGAGCAATGAGGAAATTACTTGCAGGTTTAGAGAATGTAGATAGCTACATAGATGACATCTTGATTCATATCAGAACATGGGAAGAGCATTTACAAGCATTGAGAGAGTTGTTTAGTCGCATGTTGAAATGGGGTATCACTGCAAAACCTTCGAAATGTATCTTTGGAGAAGAGGCAGTTGATTTTATTGGACACAAAACTGGGAGGGGTGAACTAGCCTTACATGATGAGAACGTCAAGAAAGTTAGAGATGCACCAAGGCCAAGAACAAAGAAAGAGGCAAAGTCCTTCCTTGGACTAACTGGATATTACAGGAACTTCATTCCTAATTATGCAGCAGTTGCATCACCGTTGTCTGATTTAACGAAGAAAGGATTGCCAAATGAAGTAGAGTGGAGTGATGCACATGAGAAAGCCTACGGAACGTTAAAGAGGTTGACAGTGACAAAGCCAGTTCTTCGTTTACCAGAGATTTCAAAGCCATTTGTATTGAGAACAGATACATCAAATACAGGGATTGGTGCAGTGTTACTGCAAGAACATGATGGTCAACTATTTCCTGTCAGCTATGCAAGCAAGAAGTTGTTAGAGAGAGAAAAGGCTTACTCGACAATCAAAAAAGAATGTTTTGCAATAGTGTGGGCGATAAAGAGATTCCAACTTTATATTTATGGAACAGAGTTCATTATACAGACAGACCATCAGCCATTAGCCTACTTGAACAAGACGAAATTTGTGAATGATCGAATAATGAGATGGGCAATGTTCATTCAGAACTACAAATTCAAGATTAAAGTAATAAAAGGCTCAGAGAATGTTGGTGCGGATTTTTTGAGCAGAGTGATGTAGAGTTACAAAGAGACAAGAGACTGAAAGAACGTTCAGAAGGAGTGACATGCTGAACATAATGTTTAATACTGAAAGAAATCAAAGATTTCTCTTGAAGAACGGAGGTGTCACACGGTTATGTTCAGTCGAGTATTGTGTTGTTTGTTCCTGTCTTTTGTTTGGCATAATGCATTGTCTTCTTTCATTGTTATTTGTTGTAAGCCAATTATGTTATGGCTTTTGTAGTGAACGCTATCACTGACTATTGAGTAGAGGCCTCAAGAGGACTGGACGCATATTGTTGTTTTGATAGAAGGTGTGATTTGGAACGCAACGTGTTTTTTTGATGAGGTTGTTGATCGTTTTAGAGTTGGAGTTGGTTAACGTGTTGAAAACATGTCGTTCGTTTAGACTTATCCGCAAATCGGTTTCTTGTTTGCCATTCGCTTTAGGCCATTCATTTCGTGCTCGTGACAGTATGGGTAGGCATATCTTCAGCTTTTAATCTCGCTTTCCCAATCAACTACTCCCGTTCATGCTTTTTTAGTTTACTATTATTGATGCAGCTTTCAGCCACAGCATTGCCACTTGAAATCAAGAGGAAAACACCACAGCAATTGACGTTTTTAGGCAAGAATTCTATTTCCCATTCTTGGATCTCCTGTTAAGCGAGTTGTAGAAACGATTTTCAGAAGAAGCATGTGAGGATGTGGTTCAGTTCTCTGCGTTTAGTTCATTTGTGTTCAAGATCGAATATATATATTTAGCATTGTTACATGACCCATCTAAAGTTTTACAAGCTGTGATACTCGTTGTAATACAATTCAAAACCCTTTATTAAGGTTCCTCGTATACTAATATGATTTCATCTGTCGTTTTTTATCCAAATTGGGCTTATCCCTATATTCAAAAGGGAGCATTTCTATATTTAAAATGGGAATTGACCAAAGTTCTTAAGGGCGTGGTCCGGACCCCAATCATTCCTTACCCCCCCCCCACTTTGTGGCGGCTGGCTCCGCCGCTGACCATCATTTCAAAGTAGTGATGTCATCTGGGATGTCTATGTATGTATGTGTGTATAATTCACGGGGGGGGGGGGGTTCTTCCATAGTAAAGGTACCTGGGGATGTGCCGCCCACAAGGGTATACTTTTTCGGACTTCTAGTCTAGCCAAGGGTATACTTTTTGGCAATTTTAGTCGAATTTAGTCTAGGCAAGGGTATGCTTTGTGGCAATTTTGGTCAAAGCATTGTAAAAAATTGGTAATTTCTGCCAAAAAAATCTAATTTTTAAAAAAATTTTGTCCCGAGAATGAGAAAATTTGGCAAGTTTTGTCTAGAAAACGCCAAGTCAGGGCACTTTTGATTGAGAAATTAGTCTAGCCAAGGGTATCATTTTCACAAAAATTGGTCTAGCCAACGGTCCCATTTTGAAACCGTGGGCGGCACACCCCTACCCGAAATTTAGCCGAGAACCCCCCCCCCGTGGTATGATTTAGCCAAAGATTAATATAAAAATAAAAATAAGTTTATCAAAATAAAGAAGTCTAATTACAAGCGAATGCTATTAAGTAAAAACAATAACTAAAAGCTTCTAATATAAAAAAACCGGCCTCTGGTTAAATTGGCAGGGATAGCATTAAAAGGTCTGTGACCTTGTTTCCATAATGGTCCCTCCAAAGGTGTCAATAAAAGTAACGTTTTCATGGAGGGAACGAAAAAGCTCGAAGAAGTTAAAATGTCGCTAATTTGAACCTTTACGAATTTGAATGAAAAGATACTGAATCGAGTGTAAGAGAGGGATATGTCTGGGATGTGAGTTTTTAAAAGCAGAAGGCGAGGGAAGAAATCGAGAATATTTTTCAGATGTTCGCATCCGTAAATGTTATCTCTCAATGCTGTAACAGAAGGTGGAGGGGGGGGGCTTAGGGGCAAGCACCAGAAAAAGGTTTTATCACATCACACTGTCTAGATCGTCGGTGAATGGCCATTGTAATAGGTGATTAAAACTTGAAGAGATTGTAAAAACCCACCAAGGAGAAACAAGTAAGATTGGAAAGGTGGCTCATGCACACACTTTTCATAAAAAAAGGTGTGCTCTGAACCAACTCTGTACCGGTTGGGGTGATAATTATACCGGTTGAGAAAAGAAAAGCAATTTCCATTGAAAGGTCACTGCTTTCTGAATAACAGCAGCTAGAGGATGATACTTCTGGTGGAAAGATCTTTCAATGGCAGGGCTGGTTCCAGTTAATATCCGTAACCTCGAAGGCCCCTGATTTTTCATGATAAAATGTGTTGGAAAGATCCGGATTTTGCTCCTAAAAGTACAGCAATGTCCGGATTTTTCAATTTTTGAGAAAATTTACCCATATCTTGTCCCTATGGAAGAGTTAGCCAGAAACTTGAAGATCTGGATTTTCCTAATTTTTGCCACTACCAGGTTTTTTGAATCTCAGGAGCTGCATGCCCCTGGATTTTATCCTCCATAGAGGGGGTACGGATATCAACTGGAACCATCCTAGACATGCTCAAATCCTTCAAGAATTTACCTACATGCAGTCGATCACATTCTGAATCGTGAGGGACTTCTAAAGAAACCTCCTTAAAAAAGTTCAAGAAACCTTAAAAATCGGCCTAAAATGAAGGCCAAATTTTCCTATAATTGCTGCTTCATGGTGACGACTTCAATAAGTATTGACCAAAGGGATGACATGTGCTTAAAGGCAGTCTGTCACGTATTTGATTGGATGATTTGGACAATACAAAGAATAGGAAATTTGAATTGCTGCCATTCCTCTGACTTTCTATGGCCGTAGAAAGTCAAGACGATCAGCCATCGTTTGTTTCAAATACACAAATTCACAAAGAAATCCGTTGTGTTTGTGCTCTGTTTGTAGCGGCCAATCAGAGACGTGACAGACTTCCTTTAAGCATGCAAAGCCATTGCTTGTGTGGTACAAAATATGCTCGCGACTTTCTTCAGCCTGTTTTGAAAGTTTCTTGAAGGGGCTATCTTGAGGAATTTTCGGAACGAAGTTGCCGGTTTCAGTCAGGTAAAATGTCATATATTAAATGAAACATCTTGCAATATCATTGCCTTGATATCCAGAGAGCAATGGTCTTTTAAAGGGAGATTTATTTTTACTCACCCCAGTTATAACAGTTTCTTGTAGCGGCTTCTCTTAAAAAATGAGCCGTGTCTTTAGCGTGTGATTTGACAGTAGAAATTTTCAGTCGTAATTGATCCTCAATGTGCTTATAATTTCGGGACGAAAAGGGCAATTCAAGAACAGAGAATTCTCACACTAACTTCAAGATCTTTTGCAATTCAAGAAAGCATTCAACAAATTTTCGATACTTGATCGGCAAGAAATTAAGAAAATACTGATAAATAATGCTCCATTTCACAAAATTTTTCTTTGAAAAGGGCACTTTTGCCGTTTAGGAAAAAGGGCAGGGGTCTGGACCCACAGGACCCCCCTTGTTGCGCGCCTGAATTGACTTAATTTTAACAAATAGGAACAGGAAATTCCTGAGTACTGTTACAATAGAAGGGGGCAATAGAAGGGGGGGGCTCTCACAGTGTTGAAGGGTGGGGCTCTCTCCTTGATTAGTTTACCTATTGAGAGAGCTCTTCCTCTTAGTAATTCCCTCCATACATTTTACTTGTTTCTCTCTATTTGTATATTGTATTAATTTTCCGTGTCAATGTATTAATTTTCTGTAATATTGTCTTATTTCCATACAGTTTAGTTATTTTTAGTATAGTTAATTATTAGTAAATTGTATGTAGTGGAATTTAAACATATGAAACTGAAACTGAACTGAAACTAGATAGAAACGGGATTGTCGGACTTTCATTTTATGATTGCTACTGTCTTAAAAGGTGGATACGTTAAGAGGGGACCTAAAATTATCACATATAGAGACCACAGCCGATTTAGCAGCATAGACTTCAGAGATCATCTCTTCTATATGATCACACACGAATTAAGTGAGAACGGGGACTATGGTGCTTTTAAGGCAGTGATTATGACTGTGCTGAATGAACATGCACCTGTTAAGCAAAAATATATTTGTGCAAACGATGGGCCTTTCATGACGAAAGCTTTGCGTAAAGAAAATATGCATAGAACCAAGCCTCGTAATAGATACAACGATCATAGAACTGAGGAAAACCGCAAAGCATATAAAAAGTAGAGGAACAAACGCGTGAAATAGACCATTTTGACAATTGAAATCGGAGACTGGGGAGAGCGGTTTGTTCTGGTAAATGGCTGCTGCGTAGTTGGGCTGCTGAAGTAAACATTGAGTTTTGCAAGCTGTGAAGACGATCGCTGCAGCATCGGCGCTGTTTTAGAATTTCAGTTTTGAAACATCAGTTTCGACGTACGTTCAACCGTCAGATTAAGAAAACTCGAATTATGTTCTAACTTTTTCCTCGCGTCACTTTTAATCGAATTCAACAAGGATATTCGAAGTTAAAAACTTCAGTTGAATTCCATTCACTTGAACATCGAGGTCAGAGTAAGCGGTCTTATTCTAAATACTTCAAATGCATAATGTATTCCGTCGAGTTATGCGGAAAGGGCCTAAACTCGAAGCAAGCATTGCTGTTTGCAGCACTGAAATAAAGGCTGAAAAGGAGATCAGTTGCGAATAGAGGTAAATTACACGTTTGTCTGTATTTTGCATGCACAGCTATTTAACTAAATCCTAAGACAGCTTAATTGCTGCGTTTTTATGCAGTAGCGATTGCCATATTTACATTATTCACTTCAACGGGCTCACTCCGCGGAAGCCATTTACCAGAACTGTATCCGCCATTTACCAGAACAAACCGCTCTCCCCAGTCTCCAATTTTAATTGTCGAAATGGTCTATTGCTGCGTAAGGCCAAATTTGATTACTATGGGAACATCGACCTCGGCGACTTGACCGATAATAATAAATTCTGGAAGACAGTAAAGTCACTATTTTCAGACAAGGCGCAGGTAAATTCATCAGCTACTTTGCTTGAGGACGGAATAATGTTAAGAAAAGACTCTGAAATTGCAGAGATTCTCAACAACTATTTTGCAAACATTACAGAAAATTTAGGGATCTCTGCAAACGAATCATTATTAGTTCCGACGAATGATACAGTAGATCCGATCGACAAAGCTGTAATGAAATTTCAGTCGCATCCAAGTATATGCAAAATCAAGGAAAGTACTACGTCTTCCGTTAAATTCAATTTTAGAGTGGTCACGACTGAAGATGTTGCTGTCCAAATCAAACAATTTAATGCTAATAAGGCTTCTCCGAACAACTCCATACCTCCAAGAATTCTTAAGGAAAATTCTGATGTTTTCTGTGCAGTCATTGAAGCAGTCTGTACAGCTATGGTTTATCCATAGGTATTTTTCCTAAAGAACTGAAGGCCGGGGATATTAGTTCGCTGTTTAAAAAAGAGGATGCTTTTACGAAAAAGAACTATCGACCTATTGCAGTTTTACCGTCAGTATCTAAAATATACGAGAGAATGATGCAAGATATGTTACCATCTGTCCAAAGCTTCTTGTCGCCACTCCTTTGTGGGTTTCGAGAGGGTTATGATACACAGCATGCACTTCTACATTTTTTGGAAACCTGCAAGAAGTCAATTGACGGTGGAGGCGTCGCCGGGGCCGTCCTGACGGACCTCTTGAAAGCCTTCGATTGTTTAAATCACGAATTATTGATTGCAAACTTGAATGCATATGGTCTCAGTAGATCTGCCTTGCTGTTCATCCATAGCTACCTCACCAACAGGAAGCAAAGGGAAAAGTCAATGGTTCATTCAGCACATGGACGGAAACCCTCATGGGTGTACCGCAAGGTTCAGCCTTAGGGCCTCTTATGTTCAATATATATCTGAATGACCTTTTCATGTTCCTGGAGAGAGCCAAAGGTTGCAGCTATGTGGACGATACGACTATTTATGTGTGTGGTCCAAATATCGAAACTGTCATTGCACATTTAGAACATGATGCCCTTAAAATAACCGAGTGGTTCCCAGATAACTTTATGAAACTAAATGAAGACAAATGCCATTTAATAGTTTTTGGTGCAAGGGGAGGAAATGAAATAACGATGAAAATTGGCGAAGCCTTTGTGAAGGAAAGTTTGGAAGAAATTCTTCTCATCATCACTTTCGATCAATCACTTTCTTTCAAAGAACATGTAAAGACCCTGTGTAGAAAAGGTGGCCAAAAACTACATGCTCTTGGCCGTGTCTCCTGCTACGTGGACACTGAAAAGTTCCAACGTTTAATGAGAGCGTTTGTTTTTATTTCACTTTAGTTACTGCCCACTTGTGTGGATGTTTTATGATAGAGCCATGAAACATAGAATAAATCATGTTCATGAAAGGGCATTGCGCATTGCGAATAAAGATCGCAGAAATGACTTTGGTTATTTCCTGGAGCAGAGCGATTCGGTGCCCATCCATGTACGGAACCTGCAATTGCTAATGACGAAAATTTTTGAAACGAAGTCCCATCTAAATCCACCTTTCATGAAGGATATTTTTCAGGAACGAAATATGAACTACAGTCTAAGACATGGAAATGATGCTCAAATCCCAAAGGTGCGAACCACGTCCTTTGGGAATGAGACCATAACCTACCTTGGTAGCAGATTTTGGCTACTATTGCCGCAAGAAATAAAACAATTAAACACTCTTCCTATATTCAAAAAACAAATTAAATTTTGGAGAGGTGGTGAATGCAACTGTAGACTTTGCAAACACATATTCCTCAAGTTGGGTTCCTAACAGGATAGTTGTTTTTATCTTGCATTTTATATATGTATAAGCATTGTAATTTCTTTTTTTTCATAACATTTTTAGATATTGTAAATATGTACAAGGTAGCCCTTAATTAGCTGCAATTTAGCTGTTTGTTTTAATTTTATAGCCTACTTAAAATAAGCTAATGATGATAATGATGATGATTTGCTCAAACTTTGGCCTTATTTTTACGAAAGAAAAATATGACCTGTGTCAACCAACCTGATCAAAACTTGTAACAAATTTATCATAAATTTTGTTCACAAAAATTTTTATTCATTTCAAAGCTTTAAATGATCGGGTATCAAGTGTTTTTGAAGAACGGTCATAAATTATTCTGGTAAACCCTATATATGGTATTCAACATCAAACAGGTCGACGAGCCGCTTCGAGAAGAGAAATTTCTTGTTACAGGAATGAATTTTCCAAAATATGACACTACTACTTACACAACCTAGGATTTCCATATTGTATATTCAGCTGTTAGATGATGGATGATATATACGTGAACGGTAGGCTTAGAGAACACTTCTGAGCCTTGAGAGGGCATAAAATGTTGGAGCGGAGACCGACTGGCCTAACCAAAATGAAGGGAGCAGTAGATGAACCTGGCCAGCGCCTTGTCAATAAGCTCACAAACTCCAATAATAAGTAAGTCATATTTTACATCACGAAAAAGGCAGATAATTTTTACATGGCTTAAAACGTTTCTTAATTCTATAAATTGTCATTTCTGCAAGAAAATACACTCTTAATGAATCTGATCAATTTCCGTAACATTTGACGAAACGATAAGTAATTGAATGCTGTGCAAGTTGAAAGAAACCTTAGAAACAAGCCAAAGCCAAAATTTCATGGAAGTAGTGATTTTTGGAGGAATATGGACGTAGTGAGATAAAATAAAATCAAATGGATGCCAAGGCGGCAGAGAGTCACGAAAATGTTGAAAATGGAGATATAGACAGACTGGCCTAACGAAAATAATGGGTAAAAAATTTACAGTTGGTCTACGCCTTTTTCATTGGTTTCATAACAACAACAAAAGATATACCAAACTTTAGCTCAAAAGAAAGAAAATGAATTTTGCATGGCATAGGAAGGGTTTCTTCCCCATAGGACGTAGCATTTGGAAGAAAATTTGCCTTGAATGAGAAAGTGAAATTTTGGTAAAATTTGACGAACTAAATTGCAGCAACTCAACATGCAGGTTTAATGAAACTCTAAGTTCAGAATAAGGTACAGAATCACAATTTAATTGGTTTTTTTGAAAGAAAGTACGAATTTCGTTCCAGAAAATGCCCGAGGGGCAAATCACTGATTTTTTCCGTACACCTCCCTTGAAATCACAAAAAAATCACATACGAAAATCACAAAATCACAAAAAAATTAAATACTCAAAGCACCAAAGATCACAATTCTCTGAAAAATTACTGAAAAATCACACGAAAAAGTCACCAAAAATCACTAAAATCACAAAAAAAATCACAGAAGAAAATCATGTGATTTCAAAGTCGCAAAAATCACGTACGCTAGTTTGAGAAGTGATTTGCCCCTCGAAAATGCCAACTTATCGATCAAACTGAGAACTTATGACTGAGAAAGAGAAAAAAGGTTAGGTGGAGACCTGTTGGCCTAACAAAAATAATGGAGTTGCAAAGCAAAGTTGATCCGCGCCTAATTCAAAGGATCGGAAACGGAAGCAAAAAAGATGCAAAGTGCCTTATCAAATGAAAAAACAATAAATTTTGCATGACATAGGATAGTTCGCTTTTCAAATAAACTCGTGACTTTTCGAGAAAACAACCCTGAATGAAAATCATGAATTTTCGTCTTATCAAACGAAAGAAAAATCTGAAGGGAGTCTTAAGATTAAATGCTTCTTGAAAATGAATAATTTCATTTCAAAATATCTCAAACAAAAGAATATCAAGTTTGTGAAGCCTAAAGATTGATGTTGAGTTGCAATTCTGGGCCTTCGAGGTTTTCGTAAAATTGAAGAGGATCTGCTTACCTGCTAGCAGCCACAGCATCTTAATAATTTTCGTTCTCAAGAGTTTTTTTTTTATTTTTTCCCAACCTGTCCAAATCCTAGCAATATCTAATACTTAAATTAGCAGCATATTTTTTATTCCACCGTCATTGATGTAGATTCCTTCTTTCCAAAGTTTGCAGAGGAGAACGATCGGCCATGGGGTAGCTTCAACAAGCGGGTGGCGGTGGTGTGCCATTTGACGTCTGAAATAGCACCCTAGAATTTATAAATTTTTCGCGAAAACAATTCCTTAAAGTTTAAAGGCCATTTAAAGTGTATACCGTCAAATTGTGACAGGCATCTAAAATTTTAGCCAAGTAAGTGAAATTTGATCAAATCAATACCCTAGAGAGTTATTTTTGTAAAATTACTCCCCAAAATTTATGACTAATTGTGAATTTACCAAAAATAATGCCCCAAAATTATTTTCTGCTCAAAAATGGCACCCCAAAATGGCCTAGCAATCTGAATGGCGTGGTCATTATGATTACGCCTCAGACCCATTCTGATTACTTGGGGTTACACCTCAGACCCACTTTTCAAGTGCTCCATATGCCCTTGGATAGAAGAATTCAACATTTCAGGATTCTGGATGTTGCCTAATGAAAACATTAGTGTATGAAATGAAAATTACGAAGTAAAGATGATTCAAGGCATGTAAAGTAATTGACCTGACAAAGAGAACATTTACAGACTACTTTGATGCTCTACTTTCGAGAATTTTCCCAAAAGAGGTCTTATTCCAATTCGTAGGTAGTTGGATTGTGAAGTTTGAGGAAGGACAGATGAAAGCATTTCTCAGCAATGAAGCAAATGTTCCCCTAGAATTAGACGTGCATGGCTCTGAGAGTTCTTTCGGGAACCCTCATTTGGACACTGCAGGCTGCCACTGCAGCGGCTTCGCTGGCTCTAAAAAACTCGAAAGACTTGGGTGGGGGATCATGACTTAATTTTTCAGCATAAAGGTATTTTATGTCATCTTTCTTTGAGAATTCTTTCCGACTTTTGAAATCTAGGGTGACAAGCCCCCCTTGTCCCACAATGGCGCTACGGTGGCACAGAAATTTATGTTCTTTTATTCAACTTAAAGAATTGCACTCTTCTTGCTGGAAACGGTCGGCTGAGGTGCTTCAGCTCGTTGTACTTTGCTGAAGTTCGTTCATGTTTATGTAAAAAGGCTGGGACACAGGTGGCGGAGAATGGTTCAGTAATGTTTGCACGATTCATTAATAAATACAAATGTACTAAGATTTAATTATACCTGCCAGTTAACTGTGTTAAATTTCTCTTGAATCCTCTATTGATGACAAAGATTCAAATCGCTTAAGCCACAAATTCTGTTGTGTTGAAATTCTGTTGTGCTGTTGCAGTTGTATTGAATACACAGTGTGGAGAAGAAAAATAACTTTTTATTTTTTATATATAACTTAAAAGTTATTTTTTCTTCTCCACACTGTGTATTCAATACAACTGCAACAACACAACAGAATTTCAAAACAACAGAATTGGTGGCCTAAGCGACTGGAGTCTTTATCGTCAATAGAGGATTCAAGAGATTTCAACACATTTAACTAGCAGGTATAATTAAATCTTAGTACATTTGTATTTATTACTGAATCATGCAAATATTACTGAACCATTCTCCGCAACCTGTTGCTGGGAAGGCCAACCTCATAGAAGTAAGGATTCAAAGTTATTTTTATTCCAGGAATTTGCCAGAATCTATCAAACTTTTCCTTTAGTTATAATGTCATTCAAAAATGATGTATCTACTTCTATAAATTGCAGTCATTTTCTTAACCCTAGGCCCTCTTTAATTTACATCTGTTCTGGAAAACCTAGAGCCATGAAACTCTGCATGTTTATAGAACAGCATATATTTTAGATATGTCACGTGACCTTTCAAGGACGTCACATTGCTCAATTTTCAAAGTCAATAGGGCTCAGTACTAACAATTTTCAATCGTTGATTTGTGAGAAACCGAAAAGCGCTAAAGACAACAACTCTAATTTCAATGTATTCTATTTCTAAATGGGATTGGCTCCGTGAAGAAAAATTAATAATGCGAAAATCCAAAAAACCATACCGGGTGAGTCAGAAGAAACGTGGGGCGTTTAGCGGATTGTGACGCCTCACTTAGCCATTCAATTGACGTGAACTAAATTTTTCCGCGCAGCCAAGAACATAACTTAGATCATAAACCTTTCCTCATTGAAATCGGTCATTTGATGCATTTGTTAAAAAATGTTTTCTTCGTAAGACCCTGTATGGGAGTTTTGCAAACTGATGAAGTCTTTAGCCAAGCCCCTTCAGCATTTTAGCCTTGCTATAGTAGCAGGTATATGTGGTATTATCGGGAGATACTGAAATCATAGAGACCTGGTTAACATTACTAAGTTGTTTGGGTCATTGCGGTCGTGCAGAGGGACCCAAAAGACAAAGACTCGGAGTTTGATGCACGACTCCAAGGACTCAAAGATCTAGTGTGCACCAGGCTTTAGGGAAAAGTGTCCCATTGCGATTTAAAGAGCGTTGATCTGCTTGAACAAACCTCTTCGCAAGACAAAGAAGTGTGCATTATTAATGTCTTTCAAATACATTCTTCACTAAGGCCAAGTTATGATATGACATCCAAGGGGAGAAAATAGTATCTCGTGGCTATTTCATTTTTCCCCTGATAATATCACGTGTACCTGTAAATCTTGCCAAGGTGAAATGTGGAAGGGGATTGGCAAAAGATTTCACCATTTTGCAAGACTCCCATACAAAGTCTTACGGAAAAAAATATTTTTTAACAAATGCACCAAATGACTAATTTCGATGGGAAGAGGGTTTAAGATCTAAGTTAGACCTTTGGCTTCATGTAAAAATTTTGTTCACGGCCATCGGATGGCTAAATTCGATGTAACAGTTCTCCAAACGCCCCACGTTTTTCTGACTCACCCGGTACATGCAAATTGAAAAACAGCTATTTGGTTGGACAGAGCATCAAAATTAATATTTATTCCTCTCCTTTCATCATTTTATCGCATCGGCTGTAGATTTTATTAGCAATTATTCAATATTTTGCACAGACATCTCCCAAAAATTGATCTCGCTTACCCCCTGGAACGAATCTAACTTTTTCGAAAAATTAATTTTTTATTGTGAGGGATAAAAACTAAAATTCAAAACGTTTCAGCATTGTAAGTGCACATGGTAAAAATCTACAGCCGAAATACCACTAACGGGGCTGATTGAGCCCCCTGGGCTTGATAGGGTTAAATTTTTCCAGAAGGACTCCTATCACTCGTGATGCTTTGCTTCTTTGAATGGCAAATTCTCCGAAATCTGGCGTTTTCTAATAAATCAAAGGGCATAGCAGTATGACGTTTCCTGGGGGGCAGGCACCCGAACCCCCACCTTTACTCGCTATACTCGTGCCTAGTTGCAGCTCCATCACGTATGCATTTCGTTCTTATGACTCTGTCAAACATCACATAGCAGAATGCAAACTCGTATAGAAAACCATTCAAATTGTTAAAAGTGAGTCCAATATCATTTGAGACCAATCCGGGAAGCTTGTCCGCAAAAATTTTTCCAAGCGAGTGCCCAGCAAACTTTTTACTCGTGTATTATCTGACCCCTTCACTGATGAATCGCCCGGGCCCTAATTCTACTGCCAGTCAGTCCCTGTCCGATAGGCCCCTCGTGAGTTTTCTGCTCAAAGCAACCAAATCCATTTCCCGTGTACTAATTTGCGATAAGACTAAATCAAACTGGGTTTATGATGGCCGTCGTACATATTTTAAACTGATTACTTAATTGCACTTTTGCATATTTAAAGCAGTGAATATCTTCTGTTACAAATTAACCTTCTGCTTTTCAACTCATAACACATCTGTTTACAATTTCCTGGGGTTGTGGCATGCAAAAGCTAACTTACTTTAGCTTATCAGAGTTTGACCTTGAATATAAGCAAAACTTAAGGAGCAGACCCAACTTTAAAGCTCAAAACAGTATGGGCCTTTTCTAAAGTTATGTAACATTTGCACTAAGAACACGGCGGACAGTTGTGTTACGTGAGAAATAAGCAAATCGTGCTAATTGGCTGCTTATACCTGCTGATGTGAATCAGTTAGGTGACACGAAAAATGTTAGCTAATGATTACTTTGGGCAATCAAGAACTGATTAGGTCATAGTGGAAAGCCTAGCTCAGCAAGTCAGATTTGTTATAACTCATTGAGATTAAGCAATACCAAGCAATTTTTGCAGAAAGGGTCTCAAAACGTTTCTTTTGTCTATTAGAGTTCCTTCCCATCGACACAGAAAAGGCATGAAAATTCCATTGTTAAGATTCTATCAGACTTCTTCTTTGTATTGAAGGAATTTGAGTCCTACTGGACGACTTAGTTCTTCGTATTTTAGCCGTTAATGAAACTAATCTTGATAAGATATTCGAGATACGTTAATCATTTCTGAAAGCTAAACTATTAAAGATATAACAAACAGCTATTTGACCAAGTTGATGGTGTTACTATGGGGTCACTTCTTAGACCAACCCTTGCTAATATCTTTATGCATGTTCTAGAAAAGAAATATCAAGACAACTGTCCTTCTGAAATCAAACCTGTAGTTTATCGTAGGTATGATGATGACAAGGTTTGCTTATTTTGAATAGAGATCATATACCAGGTGTCCCAAAGAAAATATAATAGACTTCATGGCCAGCGCTAAGAATTTAGCTTGAATCAATCGGAAATAATCTCTAAAGTAACTATCTTGTTTGTTGATATTGGAGCATTGACAATAGAAATTTTCATCATGAAAGTCGAGATGTGCCTCCACCTCCACACAAGAGCTTTTGGTTTTAGCCTAAGCTGTTGACGTGCTTGTTTTGGAATCGTTTTTTATTCATTAAAAACATTACAACAAATCATACATTCTACTATACGGTTCTATTTACTATACAACACTACAAGGACGATACCATGGGGAGGGAGCAAAAGACAATGAATACTAAAGACAATGGTCAATGCGAAAAGACGAGCAAGGTTAACCTAAATACAACAAACACTACGAACAATTTAATATCTAATGGATGCTAACAATACTAGATTCCGTCCAACATCAGATGTAAGATCAGGTTGTGATAAATTTACGTGCACTGCTCATTACTTTGTACTATGAGTTTTGATTTAATGTTATTCAAGCAGGGCCGTCGCAAAGGTAGCGTTGCACGGGGGGTGAAATGGTCTAAATTTGCCGAAAAAGGGCGTAGTTATTGGGTGTTGTCATTAGAACTAGTCATGTCTGAGAAGTTTGTTTATTTATTGGTTCTCTGAACTCGATTTTAACGCCATGCTCTGCTTGGTATACATAAACGAGATCTTTTGCTTAGATACTAGCTTTCAGAATTAAAGCAAACTGCAAATAGTCTGTTCATTTCCAAGGGATAAACAACCGGCTCTTATAACAACACAATTCATTTCTGTTACTATTAAGTTCTGGCTTTCTCAGGAACCGCGAGGTAGGGTAGGCTGGATGGGCTATAACCAACCCACTTTTTGGCAACAAATGGCTTTATTTTTGTTGGCAAAAGTTTGAAAATAATTAGCACTTAGTCGGCTAAAAGAGAAGCTGAAGCTGGAACCGTTAAAGACGAATTCAGAACGATATATATATCGAAGCTCTTGATTTCGTAAAACACTTTATAGTTCTACGATTCAATCAGCCAAACATTAAAGCATAAGAACAGCTCAAATTCCTACTCCTCGAGGCATTGACGGCAATAGCATCCAATAATTTTGCAGACAAAGTTGAATACTCGAAACTACTCACTATGATGGTGATAGTTTCTTCATGTTATTATGGAAAGGGAGTTTGGAGGTAATTCAATGAGCTTTACCCTACATTTTTTTCCGGGAGCTGCACTATTAGATCTACACATTACGCTGATTTGGCACTCGCTGCTTATAGCCCGTCCATTTTGGGATCGCTCCGCGGTCCTTGTTTCATGTTTCAAAAGTACTATTTTGCAGTTTGCAGAATTCTATATAGCGGCCTTCCTTCAATATGGAGAACCTTTCTCATTTATTAATGTTACCTGTTACTGCATTACTTAAGAATGCATCTAGGCTTGATATTACGCAGTCTTTGATAGCAAACGGGCATTGTAAGGTGTGTCTATCAAAATCCAAGAAGCAGGCCATTTTTCACCAAAGGTGCATTCACGTATCTGCAAACAATAGCAATTTGATCCCGCTTGGAAAGATCTGGTGTGGTGTATGCGAAGACACCAAACATGCTTGCTTCTTTGATCTTCTCAATAATTCTTCGTCTGACGTCTTCTGCTAGTAACTGAATCATGTCACTTTGGAGTCTGCTAAATTATGTGCCAATCGTGCCAAACGTGCCAACGTGCCTACGTGCCAAATTATCTTACGTGCCAACGTGCCATGACATGTTACGTGCCAACGTGCCAACGTGCCTACGTGCCTACGTGCCTACGTGCCAAATTTCCTTACGTGCCAACGTGCCATGACATGTTACGTGCCAACGTGCCAACGTGCCTGCGTGCCAAATTTACTTACGTGCCAACGTGCCATGACATGTTACGTGCCAACGTGCCAATGTGCCAACGTGCCCGCGTGCCAAAGTTCCTTACGTGCCAATGTGCCATTGCATCATGTTACATGCAAACGTGCCAACGTGCCTACGTGCCAAATTCTTTTCGTTCATTATTGCTATCACATGTTAGATTTCTTACAAGTTTGCACTCCAATGTACCGATGTGCCAGCATGTCACTCTAAGATACGCGTCTGAGAACAACTTTGGTTAAGGCAGAGCAATTTCAATGTGGGCCCCATAACTGAGGATGACTTAAGCATCTTGTGATCTGGTAAAATAAGTCGTTTGTACACCCATCTAAACATTTCATTTTGTCTTTAATGAACCGACATTCAATGTTTGCTACGCTGTCAGGTTAATCAAACTTTAGGCCGGGGAATATCTGCTAGAAATTATCGAAAATTTCTTCGATACCACTTAAAAAGCTCTAAACGTATAGATTTCACCACCCATTGAGCCATGAATCGAATTTTCAACTTACGATCGTTTCAACAGCGAAAAAAAGCAATTTGACTAAAATCACCCTGTAGGCCCAAATTACAATCTCCCACTTTATCCTACAACAAGAATCATCTTTTAGGCAACTAAAACAGGTCCACATTTCCTGACAGCCGCCTGACGGGCAGGAAGATTGGGTGAATTTTTGACACTCGTATCGCAGGGAATATGAGCTAATACATTCTGTTCATTTTGTAAAGTAGCTTTGCCGTCGACTGGGGGTAAAATGAGGAAGATTGTTAGCCAAAGATAGCTCCTTTGTAGAAGAATGCACAATGCACGAACATGTTTTATTCAAACTAAGCAGTTCTGAAAGCTTCTTTACTTATGTACTTTCCGAGCACTTTCATTTCATTTTAAAAGAAACAGCTTATGAGAAATTTTGCCCTCCCATTATTAAAAAAGGTAAGAAACTTACTTTTGTATTTGGGAACTTTTTCCTTGGTCAGTTGAAAATGTTTTGACACTGTACAGTAATAGTAAATGTTTCGACAGTGTTTTCAATGTAAATTATGTCACTATCATGCTTTAAGATCTTACCAAGTAATTTGGAAGTAATTCTTTAAATTTAATAGCTGTACTCTTGGCAAACGAAGAAAAATAAGCATCTAAAAGAAACAATTTGTAGCAGGATGGCCCATAAATTTAAGAAATTGCCTACGAATGGACGGTGCGACAAATTGGCACGCAGGTAAATTGGCACATGCAGGCAGGAACTATGCATGTTGGCACGTAACATGCTATGGCACGTTGGCACGTAAAGAGATTTGGCACGTTGGCACGTTGGCACGTTGGCACGCAACATGTCATGGCACGCTGGCACGTAAGAAAATTTGGCACGTAGACACTTATGCACGTTGGCACGTAACATGTGATGGCACGTTGGCACGTAACATGTAATGGCACGTTGGCACGTAAGGAAATTTGGCACGTAGGCACGTTGGCACGTTGGCACGTAACATGTCTTGGCACGTTGGCACGTATGGCACGTTGGCACGTATGGCACGTTTGGCACGTAATTTAGCAGACTCTGTCATTTTGTGATTCAGGGGCCATGTAGGTTACATGGTGTGTGCGACTTCTTCTGCTTGAGAACCATCTTTCCAGCAAAGGGCAATGTCTTGCAACCAAAGAAACTACCTGGCGAAATTCTCCATGTAGCCTGTGTTCCAGACCACTAGAAACGAAAGATAAGTGATCTGTGTAACCGTGTGCAAATCCGTGTTCAGACAATGAATTACAGAATAATCAAAGGCAATCTCTTACACATCTGATGTCAACACAACAGATTTCTTTGTGAATCCGCATGTTTGAAAATACGAGGGCTGATCGTTTTTCCTCACTGCAGTCGTAAAAAGTCGATAGGATTAGCAGGCATTCAAATCTCCTATTCTTTCTATTGCAATTCAAATTTCCTGTACCTATTCGCATGAGGCAGGCTTTTCAATCCTATAAGAAAACAAATAATGATTATCCGAATTATTCGTTACACATACTAATTTTTCTTCGGATTCTGAAGAAAGTTTCTGAACACGAATTTGCGCTCAGTTATTCAGACCACTTACCTTTCTTTTCAATTGGTCTGGAACACTGGCTAGTTTCCATGCTCCTCACCCCGAAATGCAATGTCTTAACGAGCGCCGACTAATTATTATTGAGCAGAGATTGCCCAAATTTGATCAATTTGCCGAAAAATGTAGGTTTGAGGGTTCATTTGCCGACTGATATTTTTTTCAGGGTTGTGTCAAACCCTCCACACATCTCCCCGTCGCGACGGCCCTGGCAACAGTCATTTAAATTAGCACCTCTGAAAAATTTTTGAACATGATATTCTTTGGCTTAGAGAACTTCCACCGATAATATTTTATCCCGTGCTGCATTGGAATTGTTTATCACTTTGCAACAGTTATTGAAATTAGTACCTCTGTAAAATTTTTGAACACGATATTCTGTGGCTTAGAACACTTCAGCAGATCATATTTTATCCTGTACTGCATTGGAACTGTTTATCACTTTGCAACAGTTATTTAACCCTAATCCATATGGGCTTTTTTCGAGCTACCATTTATGGGGGGGGGGGGGTTCTTTCCACCCCCCTCTGAAAACTGCCTTAGCCTGATCAGAATTCAATGCAACTTGGCACCATTATAGATCAGGTAATTTCTAGCTTGTAGCATAATTTGGGTGTGGTTGCCACACCTTATGACGTCATAGTGACGTCATGAAGTTTAAAATCAGTGCCAATCAGGTTTCCAAGTTAAATTTGAATTCAGAGAAGGTTTTCCACAAACATTTGGTAGTTTTTGGTTCACTTTAGCCACAAATGTGATATGAAGATATCATTTCATTGAAATTAATGAATTTGGAGTGATATTTTGGCAGAAATTAGCCAATCTGAATGACATCATTAATGCATTGAATTTGTTCTCTGTAGAAATAGACAAAAAGAAGCTGTAAAGTGGTAATACTCCATTGCAAACGTATCATTGGAGTGTTTTCAATCGAAAAATTTCGAAAATATTCAAAAAGCTTGCTAATTAGCCCAAAATGGCAGCCAAAATGACGTCATCATCAAAAAATGCTGACATCATCAAATTCCAGAAATTCCTGTATCAAATTAAAGCTCTTCGTTTACTGATTCATTTGGTGTATAATACTTCATAATTTGATCAAATATTTCCGTTCAAATCAACAAAAACCAAATATGGGCATGTCACGTGACCTGTGAGCTCTATTGTTTAAATCTTTTTTATCAAAATGTGGCGAACAGATAATTAGTAAAAGTCAGAGTGGTTTGGGGGACATAAGTGATGTCTTTTAAACACACGGCAAGAAAAACCTCGAGGGGGGGTGGAAAACACCCCCCACGCAGATTAGGGTTAAATTAGCACCTCTGTAAATTTTTGAACATGATATTCTTTGGCTTAGAACACTTCCTCCGATCATATTTTATCCCGTGCTGCATTGGAATTGTTTATCATTTTGCAACAGATTAGCACCTCTGTAAAATTTTTGAACACGATATTCTTTGGCTTAGAACACTTCCTCCGATCATATTTTATCCCGTGCTGCATTGGAATTCTTTATCATTTTGCAACAGATTAGCACCTCTGGAAAATTTTTGAACACGATATTCTTTTGCTTAGAACACTTCAACCGATCATATTTTATCCCGTGCTGCATTGGAACTGTTTATCACTGTGCAACAGTCATTTAAATTAGCACCTCTGAAAAATTTTTGAACATGATATTCTTTAGCTTATAACACTTCCTCCGATCATATTTTATCCCGTGCTGCATTGAAATTGTTTATCATTTTGCAACAGATTAGCACCTCTGGAAAATTTTTGAACACGATATTCTTTTGCTTAGAACACTTCAACCGATCTTACTGAAGTCTGTACTGCATTGGAACTGTTTATCACTGTGCAACAGTTATTGAAATTAGTACCTCTGTAAAATTTTTGAACACGATATTCTTTTGCTTAGAACACTTCCTCCGATCATATTTTATCCCTTGCTGCATTGGAATTCTTTATCATTTTGCAACAGATTAGCACCTCTGTAAAATTTTTGAACATGATATTCTTTGGCTTAGAACACTTCCTCCGATCATATTTTATCCCGTGCTGCATTGGAATTGTTTATCATTTTGCAACAGATTAGCACCTCTGTAAAATTTTTGAACACGATATTCTTTGGCTTAGAACACTTCCTCCGATCATATTTTATCCCGTGCTACATTGGAATTCTTTATCATTTTGCAACAGATTAGCACCTCTGGAAAATTTTTGAACACGATATTCTTTGGCTTAGAACACTTCAACCGATCTTACTTAAGTCTGTACTGCATTGGAATTGTTTATCACTTTGCAACAGTTACTTAAATTAGCACCTCTGTAAAATTTTTGAACATGATATTCTTTGGCTTAGAATGCCTAACCAACATTCAATCTTTGCCAAGACCAAATGGGAAACCTTCACAATTTTATAACTATTTTTAATGGATCACCTCCGCAGGAAAATTTTTGCGCACACACACACTCTGCTTTGTCCTGGAATGGTCTCCTACGGTCCTCACAATCAAACTTCCAAGGCTTCAAAAATTTAAATCTTGAAAAATTCTATAATAGTTTGTCTAGAAAAGTTTTCTTGGAGCCAACTTATGCTATGGCTAAGAAGAACTCTCCCTGTCACTTTCCAGTATGTTGCCGGAAGATTTTTACCATGCACCACCTACTCAACTACCAAGCTTCCTTCTCCTCTTTCGTAAAAACGATCTTGACTTATGTTCTCCAGAAGCTATGCTGATGAGTTATGCAAACTTGGAGCGTACGTAAATCGGGAACCTGGGCTTCGCCACGAGAAAGAAATTCGAGTCAGTACCGTCCAAATCGTGGGAAAATGCAATTGAGATGGCAAGATTGCAGAAACCTGTGCTAGTACTTTATAATTGCCAAGATAATCGGCCTTACCCCCCCCCCCCACAATTTTACGCCGGAATTAGAGGAATTAGAAAATTGGTCCTGGAGAACAATTGAGGGGCGGCGGCCTCCTTGCACCCCCCTTTCCCGGTCCTTCTGCAAGTCAGGTGGTACTACGATGATACATTGGAAATGCGAGCGAAGCGAGCAGAAAGTTTTTTTTATACTTTTGTCGGTTTAAATCGCGTCTGTCAGGATTCGCGTCTTTCATTGTGCCTATTTCAGGGTTTTTCTCAATTTGCCGACTGAGTGTAACTTGGACTTGATTTGCCGACTGAGATTTGGCCAGGGTGGCTGCCGCACCCCCAGCACCCCCAATGTTGCTACGGCCCTGCTTGCGTGCCTTTGTGTGGAGGACACCAGTGGGGATAAAAAAAGAGAACAGGTAAAAGACTTTCTTTCAGTCAGTCTCACAACTTGAAGTCATGCGCATCTCAAAATCTATCAAACGCAATTTCATTTCATTTCATTTCATTTCATTGTAACTTCTTTATACAGGGTAAAAACATTCAGTTGCTAAGAATTAACTGCTTTACAATGTGCCCTGTTAAAATACAGTTTCATATATAATTTCAGTTTTCATATAATTTAAATTCTCTACATACAATTTATAATTCTACAGTTCTACAGTACATACAACTAACTAAACTACATAGACTGAATATATAATATAAAAAATAAAAAAAATACAGTACAAGTACAAAGAGTAGCTAAATAATAAATTGCATGTAGGGAATTACTTAAAGGAGGAGCTCTCTCAATAGGTAAACTAATCGAGGAGAGAGCCCCCCCCTGTTCTAATAAATTCATTAGATCAGGTGAATTCAATAGAGTTCTAAGTTGCAAAGTAGCATAGATTTAGGTTTATCGGTCAACTTTGTTCAAGAAGTAACTTTTCAGTTTTGTTTTGAATAATGTTTTAGATGAGGCATTTCTGAGTTCCAAAGGTAATTCGTTCCAAAGTTTGGCACCGAGATATCGAGTAGACTTTAGACCATATTGGAGACTGTTTTTTCGAGACATATATAAGTCACCTTGACTGGCCTGTCTTGTGGAATAATGATGAACAGATGAATTCAGAAGAAAAAAGTCATGAAAGCAAGTAGGTGAAGTTTTATTAACAGAATCAAAAACAAAAGTTAAGAGTCGGAGTTCAAAGAGCTCAGAAAGTTTCAGAAGTTCAAAATCATTGAAGATTGGAAGAGAAGGAGACATGCGAGGCTGAAATGAGATGGCTCTGACAGCTTTCTTATGTAATTTGAAAATTGGATCAATGAATGATGCATACGTTTGACCCCAAACAATTAGTCCATATTGTAGGAAGGACAGAAACAAAGTATTGTACAAGCAAACTAAAACATCTAATGGAAGTAAATTCCTAATTTTGAAAAACATTCCACATGTTCTGGATAATTTTTTAGCGAGTTCACTGAGATGATATTTCCAGCTAAGATGCTCATCCAGGAGGATACCTAAGAACTTAACAAACTTTACTCTTTTAATCTGTTTCTTCCCTATTTTGATATTAGAACCAGAAGGAACATTAGAAGATGAAGAATGAAATATGATATAGTTAGTCTTATCAATGTTTAATGATAGTTTATTAGCATCAAGCCATTTCTTTACCAATCTCAGCTCTTTCAATACAAAAGAAAACAAAAGAAAAAAGAAAAATTATCTAATCAATATTCTCCTAATACAAGTTAATACGTCGAAAAGCCCCATGGTAAATAGTCCTATCGAAAAGAAAAAGAAATTAAATTGCAACAGAAAGGAAAATCAATAGAATTTATTCTTGATGCAAGGAAGAATGTAAAGTTTGCTTTATAATCCTTCCTTTAGTTTTAATTTGAAATTTGATACCGAGGGAGACAGTTTGATTTGGTGATCTAGCCCATTCCAAACGGCCGCCCCTCGATATGCAAATGACTTTTCTCCATTGTTAGTTCTAAATAAAGGAAGTTTTAAGTCAATTTCTGTGTTTCTTAGCGTTCTTTTTGCCTGTTCACGCTGTCTTTGAAACATTTGGGTCATATCATTTGGGTAAAGTTGATTCACAGATTTGAAAACAGTAGTTGCCGTTTCAAACCTGATCAGCTCTTTGACTGTTAGCCAGCCCAGCCCTTTAATCAGAGGCAAGGAGTGCGCATCATAAGCACTATTCGTCACAATACGGGCTGCACAATTTTGGAGAATCTGCAGTCTTTTTAAGTCTGTCTCGGTGCAACATCCCCATACCGTGCAACAGTATCGTAAATAGGGCTTGACTAATGTCAATAACAATAACATTAACAATAACAATGTCAATAAGAATAACAATACGGGCAATAACAATGTCTGTTGAAGGACTCTGCTGCAATTTTGTCAAACTCCATTTGCTCACTTGATTAACGTATCTTATTACAACAGGAATCTTTCCAATGGACTGAAAGAAATCAAAGATCATACCCGTACATGAGTCTGGTCCTTTCTCAATCTTGGACAACTACAGGTCTATTTCCGTTTTGCCAGTCATTCACAGATGATCGAAAAGGCAATTCATCGTTAACTTGTCACACACTTAGGTAAAAAGTTCTCTTCTATCGTATTTCCTAAGTAATTATCTCTATTTGTACTGGGCGACTTTTTACTTAACTTGTACTTGAGGGGCGTTTTCACCCCTCCCTCTTTTTCCCCAAAACAACAAGAGATATAACAGTAAGACTTACTTCTATTGTTCTTTAGACAAATGGCTATTAAGATATAATAATTGAAATTAATTAGTCACATATTTAGTTGCTAGACAACCAAAAACAAAGGAAAAGGGGCTATTTGAAACCTTCTAACAAGAAACATTCTATTTAGTTTACCTCTCATCCAATCTTCTTCAAATCTGTCCAACTATGCATCTGCAACCAGTTTGGTCTCCATTGGGTCAGAGCTCCACTTTCCAAAAGAAATAATCTTGTTAGGTGTAACCAGCTCCATCAGTCTCATGCCTCAAGGTATAAAGGAAGACAAAAAAAGTTAAAAATGCATTAAACTGGCCAGCAACCATCACAACCAATCAATCAATCAATCAATCATCAATCAATCCCTCACTCACTCGCTCAATCAATCAATCAATCAATCAGTCAATCAATCAATCAATAAATCAATCATGATAATCAGCTGGCCAGCAAGTAAGTCTAAACAACCTAACTTTTGCATTGTCTCAGGAAATTACTCTTTGCAATAGTATATTGCAAACTCGCAGTCAGTTTTAGTCACATACTAGGTGCTAAATATTTTCTGCAGGATCTCTTTCTTGTTGACAGATACCAAGTTTAATCAACTGGCACCCCAAGCAGAGGCAGGGAGCTTCCGCAGATGGAGCTAGCAGATTGCGGCACAAATGCCGATTTCCCAGAAGGTCAAACCAGCAAGTGAAGGATGCCAATAACTGTCTTGTTAGCAGCAGATCAAAGACCATTCTCATAAAGATCAGAACAGTCATGAAACTTAGCAGTAGCCAGTGCCAAAGCCAGTCAAGGACCATTTAGATGTCATGTAAATCACAGCAGCCCAACAACTGGTTAGTCAAACTCGCATGATACAGGTGTAACTGTGGTTGCATGAGATCCATTAACCATAAGCTGGGCTTGGTGGTGCTCCGTCACTCCCTTTTTGTGCTATCTTAGTTTCTAGTTAGGCATTATGGCAACCCTGAATTACGTTGGTCTGATCAGTGGAGTCTGTATTTTGGCGATATTTTAGCTGTAAGGTCCACCCCATTCTAGGTGGCATTAGGGTTGGACATTATTTAAAGTCTCAGGGACTGACCTACTTCCATAGGGGGATGGCGGCATTGCATTTCGCTGACCTACTCTCTTCTTGCAGGATGGCAGAACTAAGTAGCACAAATCACAAGGACTGACCTAGTCCCCAAAGAGGAAGGCAGCATTGCACTTCGCTGACCTACCACCTCCTTGCAGGACTGCAGGACAAACCGAAGTGACTGACAAGATGTAGAATGAAAAGTATAACCGGTCTCATTTGTGATCCTAAATCCCAGGGCACATTTCCATGCAGAGCTGTCACAAATAATTTCATGGCAATTAAGAACTAGAAAGAAAAATTGTATAATTGCCTGTTTAGTTCAATGATACGACCCCACAGATAGCAAACCCACTACATTTTTTCTCTACAAGTTCTGTGTGTCCTGCAGGAGTTAAGCACCATGTTCATCATGCAGACCCATTGATTTTTACACCACCTACAAAGCGAAGTGATTTTCGCTCCTATCTGTGGAGCGTCATGTATCGGATAGCTTTGGCGTGATGTAAGCAGCAGCCTAAATTTAACCTAAACTTACAATAAAGTCCTTACTCAATGTATAGTCGCACGAAAAGTTGCAAAGCTTAATTCCTTTTTAAAGTACTCTACAGATCAGGAATCTTTTACATATAAAGGTAAATCTCGTCTGAGATATTGCCCCAGGAAACTAACAGTTTCTAGCACACATGCTGTAAAGATCAGGCGAAACATAACCTCGACTCACAAAATAGCAGCATGATATTCAGTATTTCTGCAGATTATCAATCTTCTGCAGATCATGTTCACTGTTGTGAACATACAAATGAAAAGTTGCTTGTCCGTATAAAAGCCGTACTCATCTTGTGACAAGCACTATATAGTTTGGTGAAGCAGCAGCAAAGATGAAATTGCAGAGCTAATGGTCAAGGTATTTGAAAAACCCTTATTTCTCTTTTTACTTGGTGTGCCTAAGAAGGTTCAGACATTTAAACAATTGCAGCACCTAGATTGCTGAATAGATTCGATTAAATTGAGTTTAGTTGATAGCTCAAGACTCGAGTTCATTAGCAAATCAAATAGTCTGACTTTTTTTACCAATGAAAGATTACAATATAAATTTACAATCTACCCTACTTTACAAGATTATCATGCTACTAGGCTTGCCACGTTACGCCTGCGGCGCCGCGCTGGCCCGCCGTCGTACCGGGTAATTTCTTAGGGAGGAATTTGCTACGCCTGTTAGCATTTGTAGCTGTTAATCACTTCATGTGGCCAAACTATTGTCATAATGGTTTCGTTAAGGTTCGATCTACGAAATGGCCGGTCATATATGCTCGACAATTGTTCATTCTTCACTCTTGACGTTCATCATTGCCTTTTCTCCATTCCCTACTCTTTAGTTGTATCCCATTTAGTTGTATTGTATGGTTGTATCCTTAATCTTTCTCGTGTGCACCCACTCTTTAACCCTACCTCATCTGGGAGTTCCTAAGAGGGCAGGTTCCACTCTCCTCTATTTCTTTGCTGTAAAAGCATGAGTGATTGGACACCCACTGTGTAGCAGTTTGAAATGCATAACAGAAGCAAGCCACCATAACTTATTGTTTTTTGTGTGTTGAACTTATTTTTACTTGCTATACAGCCACCTTTCAATGTTTCATAATTGTGATATTTTTCGGTAGTGCGCCACCTTAAGTGCAGAGCCACGTTAACCGTAAAGCCTGTAACTAAGTGAAAGGTGGCTGCATACCAACTAAAAATAAGTTGAAACACAAAAAAAAAACGATATGTTAAGGTGGCTCACTTCTGTTATGAATTTCAAGCCGCTACACACGGGGTGTCCTATCGCTCATGGTAAAAGTTGCTATGATCATCAAACTTTTGGTGGAAGCAATCAGAATCACTTGATTAAGTCAAAATGATCTATTGTTTCTGTTGCTACGACAACAAGAAGAAATAAGTTATGGTTGCCATCATTACCAGTATCACAACTAAAACAATAAAATGAGCACTTCCTTGAAATTTTTTGTTTCTAATCGAATTGAATATCATTAAATACATGCTTATTTTCATAATATTTGTTGGCATCAAATATTGCTCAACTGATATTTCTGGGTTTCTTAAAAAGGCTATGCTGACCTTAATCTGATTGTTTCGTGATATATCATGTTCATGCACAGGTTTCTAAGTATGCAATTACCTTAAAAATGGCTGATATTTTTGGTCTCAATTAAACTGAACTAATATCTTAGGGTTGCTTTAAAATTTCTTGAACTGGCTGCCCCCGTATGTGTGTGTGTGTCGAGTGCCCCCTGCGTATCTGACTGACTTTTTTTGTTCAACCTTTAGAATTCATGTCACACTCAGGGCTTAGATCCATAGATACTGCCTCAAAAGCAATTATCCTAACGTATCTGCCGTCCGTTTTAAGCATATCAAGCAGCAAGTAAAAGAAAAGAATAGCATTGGTAACATATTTTGATGCTGCTAAACATACCGCCTCCCTCGAGTAAGCCCCCAGAATCTGACCCATCTAAAGATATCTTTTAGCAAAAATATTTTCTGGGGGCTTTTTCAAGGACTTATTGTAAACTTACTGGCTGTGATAGGGCTATGACTCTGTAAAGACCTTGTATACCTTTGGGAAAACTATGTATTTGTTAGAAAATGTTAACATTGCAGATTAGTCCCAATCTTTGCTCTTAAAAGCATTATGTCATAATGAGGCCCCTAAAGGGGGATGGTTGCTTCATTGCTACCCTCTTAAAAAGCAGCATGTTCCTTTGCTCCCCTCAAAATTAGCCTTTTCCTCACAATAATTCCTATGATGCTTCCATTCGTCGTTTACCTTATCGGCCCTTTTTACGCCGGCCCAAAGTCAACGCCGGCCCTTTTTAGGCCGGCCCTAATTCCGCCAGTCCCAAAATTTGCTCTAACGCCATTTAGGGTCGCCTTTGACGCCACTCAAATAGCAAAGGAAAGGAAATTTATTGATTATGGATATTTTAATGGACTTCAACGTCATTTGTTCTATTATTTCTTTGAAAAACCGTGATTTTAATCCATATCAACTGTTTCGTTGTTTCTGCATCTTCTCATTTCAAGGATTCTAAAGTGCTTGTTCTCTCCGGTTTTAGAACGGCGAATATTTCCGAAGCAGTAGCCGAAGCCGCAAACTTAGCCCATCTGTGTGAAAATCCGTTTCAGGACATTGACGCGGTTGATGGAACATCATAAAGAACTTTCACTTTACTTTTGTATTCTGTTTCATTAATATCTTGAACAAATTTTTACTGAGGATATAGGAAACACTTAAGATCCGGGGCCTAAAATTTCCTGTCCTTATGAAAAAGACATAAAATATGGTATGTGCTAGCAAAAATAAGCATAAAAAATTAACGCCGCTTTTCGGATAAAAAACCAATTTTTTGGCCCTTTTACGCCGGCCCTTTTAACGCCGGCCCTTTTAACGCCGCTTAATGAGAATTAACGCCATTTAGGGCCGGCGTAAAAAGGGCCGATAAGGTAGAGTGAAATATTTAAAGCAAAGTCGTCGATTGGTTTCTAAGATGGTTGCTAATTTTGTTTCAGATCTCTCGTGATCTATCAGGCCTGGCAAATCTGTCATTGGACTGTCTTCCCTAAAAACCTTGGGTAATACATAGATTTGATGATTTCTTGCACATTTTTTGCACCAGCCTTGAGTGCATTTTTGTGGTGCTGAACAGACCCGTAAGAGCATGTTAGTGAAAGAGGGCACTGATTTGTGTCCTTGGTGCAGCAAAGATTGGGGTCTGAAGAGATGAACTCAGAAAAGTTCTTTTCTTTGGCGAGGAACGATACTTTTGTCGCAAGACCCCATTTTTGTAGGCACTTCAAAAAGTTTCCAAAACATGACCGTTTTCTCATTACGGCTCAAAATTCCCCTCCCCTTAAAAAAGAACTCATTGATTGCATTTGGTTACCTTGGCATTTCAAAATAGACAACCTGTACTATAATTGGAGGGTGCATGGTACTTTAATGAAAAGTATAAAACTTTGAAGTAAGTTCTCAAAAAATGCATGTGCTCTCAAGGTCCTGCATTTCCTATTCATGCTCCCTGGCTTCCGGCCTTTCTTATACCATGCTCCCTTGCTCCCTAAAACCCTATCAGAGCCTGAATAATGAACGATAACAAGATCAGGAACAAAGAGCAAAATTACGGAGACTGGCAGGAAATCACAAATGGAGTGAACAGGAGCCTGAAAAAATCCCTAAACACTTTAGCTTTTTTTGGATACTCAATATCCATTTACCACTGTCTTCTTTGAAGAGTTTCTTCTCAACTCCAGGTTTGCACATAGATTTTTCCGCTGATATTTGGGAGGATGAGTGCATCTAATGTCGGTTTGTAGCTTGTAGATGTCTTCCAGTGTTTCGTATCACTGCCACTTTTTTGTATTTTTTCTTAGCCAATGATATCTTAGCTGGAACCGATTTCCCGACAAGAAAGGTAGCTTTTGTCTCCATTTGCCCATATGCTCTTAAGAGAACTTGCTAGTTCTAGCCCCCTTAAAGCTAACCTCGGTATGAAACAGAATCCGTGAACCTCTTACCTCTAACCTCCTGTCTTGGCTGGAAAAAGAAGCTGCGCCAATCTAATAAAAGTGTGAGAACACATTAGCTACTGTCTCTTTTTAGCCCAATGCCCCCAGAAAAACTTTCCCTCTCACTGCATCCCCGTTGTAGCTCCCTGTGGTAGAACACGTCCATATCGTTCTTGGTCAAATTTCTCATTTCCAGGAATTCATGAGGAAAGAAAGCATTGGATTTTGAGGCGTTTTCAGTTCCATTTCCCTCAGACTTAGCTTCCCCTCTCATTCAAGACTCTCGTTAAACCTTCCTTTGTAACTCCTCTGGAGCTTGGCTGGAAAAAGAAAGCGATCTAAGTAAGCCTGGCATCTCTTTTAGCTTTTTCGTCACATAAGGACTGCAGTACGATAAAGAGCCAACATACCGATAGTCCAGCGATGAGGATATGTGCAAGGATCATTCCCTTGGGAGTTGAACCTTGGATAAAAATGGATGTACCCCAGCCCCCATAATGCAGACAAAGAAAATAAACCATTATAGGCCGAATTGCTGCATTCAATTTATATAAATTGCACTATAGCTTTTATCTGACTTCTTTCTACTTTCAATTCTATGTACTTTACAGCTATTTTCCTCTCTTGGTCGCTTTTACTATTCTATGAATTTAGTAGCGTCTCCTTTGTTCTTAACTGTCAACACTTGCAGCAATCTATTGAGTCATATAAGAATGTTACTATTCAAATAAAAAAATTGCCAAAGTTTGCTTGTAAGTATCCATTTTTTTTACTTTCTAAAATCACAGACCTGAGTCTCTCTATTGCTATGCTTCTCCTTTCCTCGTTTACTTATTGAATAAAGATCCAAAGATTTACAAAGCCTATTCTAACGACCTTTTCTGGTAACCCTCTCCCATGTCTTCCATATTTTTCGCACCCGCAACCTGAGTAAATCAAAGGCAAATTTCACCTTAATTTCATTCTACTATCTCATTCCAACGATTCCTGCCCCACACGCGCTAGTACTCTTTTCTGAAGTGTTCGTAATTCATCGACATTCATTTTTTACGAAGCAGGCCACGCCAACCAACCTCTCTATCCAGTTGCAGATTTTCCTTAACTTTCCTCGAAATATACGACTTTAACCAATTAACGGTTTCCTATGAATATATCCCCCTTCTGACAAATGGTTTCTTGAAGAAGATGCTTGTAAAACTTTTGAAAAAACGATACCCTGAAACCTGACAATAATGGACGTTATCAACCATTTTTGACTTACTATTCCTGCAGCCCCTGTTATCCCGTTCCTCTCGTTCTTCGCCTTCCTCTCTTTCTCTAGCCTCCATTTTGCACGGGGAGTTCACTGATCCTTTGACTTTGCCGCTTTGCCCCATTACCCCGCTTTTAGGGTGAATTTGAAAAGGGAAAATCTCTATTGCGTTAGGTACGGTAAAGACGAAGATATTTGGAAAGTTTGGCGAGGATTGGTGAAACGGTGCTCGAGTTTTACGTGCAACAAAATTTGCTTCATAAAATATTAATATAGATACAACTATAGAACACTACCGGAACGAGACCCAAAGGAGCAAAAGACTACGACTACCCCGGGGCAACTTAAACATAGAGATTGAAACTACTCTCTGTCTCAAATCACATGCCACTGGTCTGCAACAAAAGCAAATTATGTGCCTGGATGGACAGTTTAGACATAATCGCAAATATTACGTGACATCCAATTTGAGACAGACATTGAATATGCGAGTAAAAGAAAAAACAAAATAGAGAATACAAAAAGGAATCCAGAAATGATAAATACCTTTACATAAATGGGACATGATGGTTATGGTTGTGTGGCATAAACCGTAGTGCGAAACTTTCTACTTAAATCGACCAGATATGTGAATGCATTGTTATATATTGTCACTGGTAAGTCCCTTTCATTGCCAAATGGGCTTAAGATATGGCGAGTGCGAAGGAGACTCCGCCGTTAGGCAATGAAAGTTTCTTACGAGCTGCCACTGACGGAGGTGGGTGGGCCGATTTCCATATTCGTTGTGTTCTTTACTGTTTACTTGAAAAAAGAGGCAACACGAGGCTGAACCTCGCCTTAAATAGGCTCAACCAGTCCTTTGGGACATCACTGAATGCCTCTACTGCCTGAATTCCCAAGAGATCTAAGTCCACTTTGTCATTTCAATGGACCTTCCCAGTGAGAATAGTTATATATTGTCACTGGTAAGTCCCTTTCATTGCCAAATGGGCTTAAGATATGGCGAGTGCTCCGGAGACTGCTTCGTCTCATTACAGTGTATCTAAGAAAAGAAGAGGCTATAAACTCAAAACAAAGGAATGAATACCCTTCTCTTCATAACTCAAAAAAGAAAAAACCTAACCCAACTCCTACAATATCGTTTGTCCAACTATTATTCGACGATCATGCAAAAGTACTTTTATATCCTTTGAGGAAATTCCTCTCTCTGAAATTTTGCCCTAGTCGTTCAGCCGAAGTTATCGTTGATGATATATCACTGGCTGACTGCACCAAAACAGAGCATGGATCAGTGGCAGACATGACCTTATCTAATTCGCAGTAATGTGTGACCATATCTAGACTCTTCCAGCCGACGTGTTTGGCCACATCCTGGTGTGTTGTACCTAAGAGCGACAAAGTCATTGAGCAGCCACCTCTGAAGCTATGCATTGTCTCGCCTTCATATATTCCTAAATCTTGTAGATGTTTCTTTAATCTGTTTGCTATCGTTGACCCGATAAAGGGAGCTGCCGTGATATTCCCATATTTATCTGTCACGCGAAATAGATACCCTGGATGTAGCTTGATGGACATTTTATTAGCTATCGCTACATAATATTGTAGATTCGTCACTGGGCAGTAAGGGGATCCAGGGATGCGTTTCAAACCAAACACGTTGCTGTTGTTTCCTCTCAAAGTTTTCCAAAAACTTGGTTTATGATGAGTGAATCTTTTCCAGGAGATGACAAAATGTCAACTGTTTTAACTCTTCCTAGGTCCGATCCTCTATCTCCGGAGAAAAATCAACCGAGAAAAAGGCCAGCTCTCTTGCAAAGATGTATCTTTGGGAAGGCTTGATTAAAGGGGCTATTACAAGGTTTCGAAGGTGCAAACAAAGAATTCTCAGTTTGTCGAGGAACATAGGGACAGCTTTAACTGGAAAAACTCTTGCCACTGTTTGCTCTTCTTGTACCGACAATTTATACCTACTCACTGAATGATGAGCAGCTGGATTACCAAGACCAAGATCGTCATTCCACTGACTGCCTCTCCCGACGTCCCTGAAAATGACTCTTAGTTTCCCAATATTATTGTCAACTGTCCCAGCTGACAAAACCCGTGGGCATGCGCATGTACTTTTCCGAAGCCCCCCTGAAGAGCAACTATCGTGATGAGCTACAGTTTTCCCAAACTTATCCCGCCATACTAAAAAGCTTACAATATCATTTGGTATCGCTGACTTCAAAGTTTTCCTCTCTGGAAGGGACCATAGATAGGATTCTAATTGTTTCTGTAAAGCTGACTTCTGTTTTTCGTAAGGTTTGCCAGATCGATAACTTGCTAAACTTGCCAAACGGGTCTTTACCCCATCAGGCTCCGTGTCCACAATTACAGGATTTTCGGAGACCTCGGGTCTTTTCTTTTGAAACCACACTTCTGGCAAAAGTTGTGGTCACTGTCATTCGGATAGTTGCATGCCAAACAGCTCACTGCAGCTTTCCACATTCTCGGTATTTCAGGGAGATATCCCAACTGCGAAGAAGGAAAATCAAAGCTTAAAATAAAAGTCGGAATGCGTACAAATTCCAAGGCAGTGGTTTTGAATGCCACGGTAGGTTTCTAACGGCGGAAAATTCAGGATGTTCCTTTCCTTCTTTAGTCCAACCAACATACGGCAAATACAAACAGAGTTCAGGATGGGCCACCAGTACTTTGTCGGGGATAGTTCTGCAGCAATCAAAGTGATTCTGACTCCACTTTGCTTAAAATACCTCATCATTGGACCTATCAGAGCAAATGGAGGGAAAAAATAATAGTTTTCATCGTCCGAAAGTTGTTGAGAGAACACATTGACGCCCATCGATTCTTGGCAGGGGTATGGCGAAAAGAACAGTAAGATCCGACCACTCTTAGTTTTTTGTAAAATTGATGGTATGGCCATTAAGTCAACTGTGTGCGGGCCAAAAGCAGATTCGACTCTATTCCATGCATTTACGGAAAGGGAGCGGTCTATGTCGGACAAAATTCTGGATGGTTGATCCGCGAGGTTTTGATCGCAAGGAATGTACTGCAGTTTCAGTGAAATGTTCAACTTTAGTGATAATTCAAACAGTTCTTTAATAACATTAGTAAGCGGCATGCTTCGTCCTCCTTCATTGTTCCAAAAATTCACCAAATTTATATTGTCAACATATGCATCAACTCTGAAATTGTATACTTCTTTTGAAAACACCAGTAGAGTATTAAGTGTAGCTTTTGCCTCCTTAACAGCTATGGGTGATTTCAGATCATCAGCACACCAATAATCACGTGTTTCTTTTGGGCAGTCTGATGATAGAAGAATACCACCCCATCCCGTGTTGGATGCGTCTGACGTGACCCTGGTCGATTTGTGCTTTTCTTGTCTCCAAGGAGGGAAACCATCCCAATCGTCAAGAAATTTCCAACTCAAAAGTTCCCCCTCAATTTCCTTTGACATACGAATTGGTTTAGATCGTCGAAGAGCTTGCCTATATGGGCGTTTACTTCTCTCACATACAACTTTGCAGCTGGAATAGCTAGGGCTAAAGAAACTGCTTTGCCAGCAAAACGCTGAAGCATCTTTACCTGGATGACTTTTGAGCTTAACAGGTTGTCCCTCAAAGTTGCAAACTTTTTCTTTTTATCTTCTGGAAGGATAAACGCTTGTCTCTCTGAATCAGAAATGAAACCAAGAAATTGAATAGCTTTGGTTGGCTCAAACACAGATTTCTGAAGGCCAAGAAAATAGCCACAAGCAGTGAGAATTACTGCTGCAATGTAAATGGCTGCATTTGCAAAATCAAAATCTGACCAATCTTTGCACAATGAGGGGTAAAGAGGGCGAAGTTGACCAATGTGGCGATCATCGATATATTGTGAAAGTGGAACGCCTCTCGAGCGGATAAAATGAGAGGCTCCTAATCCCGTTGTGTGATAAATATATGCATTAGGACTCCATCCAAATGGCAGAGTATTGTAAACAAAGATATGATCTTTCCAGCATAAACCAAAGAAAGTCTTGCTATTTTCTGAGAGCAGAATATGGTCATAGCCACTTTTATCGTCTAATTTGGTTTGATAATGTCCTGGCTCGACATACCGGGGTAAATCAGTTATGTGATCAAAAGTGACATGGGGGGGTTTTCATCCAGAGGTTCAGAAAGCGTTCGTCGTGGCACATGCGGGGTTTACTTGGCTCAATAGTAATTGGCATCACAAGGTGGGGAGGTTCGCGCTGGCCTCTTTTCCCCCAGAAAGATAAAGACCCATTGCGCACTCGCTCTTTAATTGTTTCTGATATAAACTGGTCAAATTCATTGCATATCCTGTTGTTTTCGAAAAAGGAAGGCGGAGGGATCGCAGAATCATAAGCTTTCCCTTTGAAATCTCCCTTGAAGTGCTGGAAAAAACTGCTGACATCTACACCATTTGCAATGTACTGTAGTATTTCCTCTTTTTTGTGAAATCCTCCTAGGACCTTTCCCAAGTGGTAAAATGGCGATGAATCTCCCCAGCGACAAAACATGATGGGTTGTGGAAATGCACGTCAGAAAGTGATGCTTTCCGAGCACCTGAAGCCACTTCTTCAATGACATTAAAAGGTGTAGGTTCCCTGGTAGTCGGGCAATACGGCTCTCCTTTAAAATTGCACCACTGAACTTCATTTTTCCCAGTCTTACTGAGATGTTCCATTAAGGTAAGTATATTCTCCTCAAAACTGAATCTTTTAACGCATCGCTAAGAAAGAAGTAATAAAGCAGATAAGCAGAAGAACAGGTAAGTAAGGAGAGTACAAGCCACGACTACCGGAGCCCAGTGTGAACCGAGTATAAAGGTCTTCAGCCAGACCCCCGGATTTGAGAGTGCAGAAGATGCAGAGACGAAAACAACAAAAAAGATCTCAACAGTTTAAAGATCAAAAAGAATTAAGCTTAAGCGCGAATTTTGCTGAGGGGCAAGCAAAGATTCAAGACCTATTTATTCCCATATTCCCTTCTTTATATAGGACCGAGTGCACTTCACTCCCCATAATTTTGGCAAACGCTACCTTACAGAAAGGGCAACAAGAATTAAGCAAACAGAGTTTCCAACAAAACAAATTCTCATAACATAATATGTAAGCAGCCGTGCATAATTAAATCAAAAAACTCTCATGAAAACACAATATCTTAACAGTTATGCATGATAAAAAATGTTACATAAGTTCATCAATCGTTCTTCTTGCCATTTAAATTAAGTCCATTTCTCTGAAGAAAGCTGTGAGTCATATGTCCATATCGACCACAATAAAAGCAGTGTCTACTCCTGATTGGCCTAAAGTTTCTTTGGTTAGTGAAAGGTAGTGGAGGTCTATATTAAGGGGCCACCTGCGATAGTGGTGGGGAATTAGGTTGCCGTGTACCATAGTTAGGTGGGAATCTTTGGGGAGCACTGGTTTGGCCATAAACGTGATAACCAACAGCTGGGTTAACAAAAGAGTGTGTCCTTGGTGGAGTGGTACCTTCCCCAAACCATTTATCTACCTTATTAATTGCTTCAACAATTTTTTCGTATTCCCTATCACCAAGTAAGGACAGAATGTATGACTTGAATTGTTCTGGCGGTTTTGTTATTTTCTCTGTAAGAATAAAATGTACACTGCTGTAAAAGTCTGCTTTCTTGTCATTGACTTGTGTGGCAACTGTCTTTAACTACTCAGCCATATACAGAGCCTTGTATTTGTCAAAATCCACTATTTGGCGCAATGCATACTGGATAATTGCCTTCTTCACTGATTCTACAGTTGGCCTTTGCTTTTCTTCTATCGCTTTGATTCTGTTTACAAGATCATTGACATCAGGTACCTGGTACAAAAATATATTGGGGAAATGAGCGTCTGAATTCACACAAAACACACCCAAGTCTTCAAACATTTCCCTACCATGGGTCATCATCCTAAGAGGAATTCTAAGGCTGGGATAATTCAAACAAAATGGATCTTGTGAAAAGAGGTTAAAGAAAGGATGGCAAAATAAATTTACAGTAATTACCATGATTATCGAATAATAACACTAATAAACAACAATAACACTAACTGCGATGATGATAATAATGATAGTAATAATAATAATAATGGTGATAATAATAAATGATAATAAATGATAAAAGATAATGATATATATCTATAATAAGTAATAATAACAGGCAAGCTCCAAAAGACAACATAATAAAAGAGAAAAGAACTGATTCTATGTGACCTGTTACCAATGGCAATGATTATTATGATGAAAATACCGGCAAAACAACATAAAAGGAGCGCTGCATACTAGATTTCCTGACAGAAGTTACTGTTAAGATATTTCTAAATGTGGCCAATGGGAACTTGTAAAGTCAAAATTTTAATACAAGACTCCTCCAAGGTGATAAAATTATGAACTCCAAAGATAAATACAGTAGTGTGCTAAAGTGGTTATATGTTGCCTTAAAATAGAGTCAACAGATCCTGCAGTCAAGACTTTATCATATGACAAAGAAATAACCAAGATAGCATCATTCTTTCAAATTGTATATGCACCAATAATGCCAATGATAACAATGTTTCCAAAAACAATAACAGCCATAATAATTACAAATGTTCTGAATTTGTAAAACAGATCATCCTACAAACGCTCTTGAAATGTGTGACCAGCAAAATAAGAAAGAGTATCAGTGAGCCAGACCTAGATTTGGAGAGAGTGATGTGCGAAGAAAAAAAAGGCACCTACACTGGGAGTTACCACAGGATCATCAAAGCACCTTGTGGTAAAAATTCTAATCCTTCAACGAATCAGCTCCAGCAGGCTGTTTGAGGTAAAATATAAAAGATTCAAACTCCAAAGTAAATCAGCTTGAACAGGCTGTTAGGGGAAACATATTAGGTACTTGGCCTGCAGCAAACTAGCTCGAACAGGCTGTTTTGGGCAAAAATGTAAAATCCTTGGCCTGCAGCAAACAGCTCGAACAGGTGTTTTTGGGTAAAATGTAAAATCTTAAGCCTGCAGCAAAATAGCTCGAACAGGCTGTTTTGTTTCGGGTAAAATGTAAAATCATAGGCCTGCAGCAAAATAGCTCGAACAGGCTGTTTTGGGTAAAATGCAAAATGGTAGGCCAGCAGCAAAATAGCTCGAACAGGCTGTTTTGGGTAAAATTTAAAACCGTAGGCCTGCAGCAAAATAGCTCGAACAGGCTGTTTTGTTTCGGGTAAAAACAGTGGCGGACTGGCAACCATTTGACCCACCGGGAAAAGGAACCAAAAGGGCGCCAGTAGGTGGTCAACCTTTTCGAAACCCTCACCACGGACTGCAGAATGGTGTAAGATAGGGGGAAAGGTTTCGAGCGAAGGGAGCAAATGGGGTAAGGGGGCTTGCCCCGGAAATTTTTAGAAATACACAATATAGAATGTCGGAAAATGCCCCATTTTGAATAGACCTCTTTATTCACGATTTGCTTTAGAAAAGAAGTTGATTCTCATCTTAACTGACTGCCTTTGAAACATAGAAGCAGGTGGCAAAATTCAGAGGTGTTATGATGTATTGCTGTCGGGTGATATAACAATTGTTGAAGTTAGACCAAAGCCCAAAACCTACTTTTCAGTTTCAGGGACACTATATTGCAAGATTTTACAAAAAAGCAACTTCTGCAGTCTAGGGAGCAAGATTCTTTTTGCTTAAATCTCGTAGGCTTCAGAAAAACAAAAGAAATATATGACTATATTCCAACCCAACAGCGATTTCTAAATTTTTGAGAGTTTGTTTATTTCTGAAAAACGTAGGAAGTGGAGCCCATTGATGATTATGATGAACCCATTAACGGCCAGGTCTATAACGCGGACCTCGCGGACCACGCGGACCCCGCGGACCTCCTCGAGAAACATGACTTTCAGGTCCGCGAAATGTGGTCCGCGTTTTAGAATTTTCCTATAGAGCAAAATTCTAAAACGCGGACCTTAATTTCGCGGACTTTCTGGTAGGTCCGCGAAATTTGGTCCTCGTTTTAGAATTTTGCTATAGGGTGAAATTCTATAGCACGGACCTAATTTCGCGGACATTTTAGTACATTTCGAAACTTAGCATTCCGAAATAAAATCGGACCATTACAAGTAACAAGAAATAGAATCCGGGGAAGCATTAACGTAGAGAAATCTTACGTAGGTATCTTGTTCCATGAAGTTTATGCTGCTGTTTTAACAATTTTTAGGCCCAGTATTTATCAACGGGACAAAGTTTGTTTCAACCAATAATGGCTATCGGAGGATAGTTGCTTCTCTTAGATAATACAATGTCTCCAGACACAACTCTGACAAAGTTTGATGATACTGCTTTGCAGGGACGCACATTAGGGGGTGCGGGGGGGGGGGGGTTAGACACCCCCAATATTTTCAGAGTCGGTCCAAAATTGGACGAAAAGTCGGTCCACGATAAAGCTCGGATAGTGTGAATCCAAGTTGGTGCGACTTCTGAATTTTTAGGGCAAAGGTCGGTCTATGACGACAGTTAGCAATTCACAAGAAATGCTTGACACAGTGATCTGGAGAGTCGTTCTAAGCCAAAGAGGAGGACGGACTTTAAAAAATTTCCCCAGACATGCTATTTTCCCAGCTGTTTTAAAAGCAGTATGCAATTTGCCCCTGGGGCCTCAGTGTCTAGGGGGCCTCGTATTTGAAAACTTGTTATAATTTTGACTACAGGAAATGTTCTATAATGCATTTTAGGCCATTTTAAGCTAATCTAAATAGCGTGACGGCAAAAATTTTCTGCTCGCTTCGCTCGCAAGGGGCTTCATTTCGCAGGTTTGCTCCTGGTCCTCCATTCCAAAACTTCTCGGCGGCCCTTTTGTTGGTGGTGGCATAGGAAATCGGACACTTCTGAATGAATCCCAAAAATGAAAGGAAAAATTGGTTATAAATGCCATCCATCAAACTTTGTATATGTTTCAACTAAGCGCAGCATTGTAGAAACTAAAAATCATGAGAGAATGCTTTCTTAAAGGAAAATAACATGCTAAAACCAGCGCATTCGCTGTGCTTTGCAGCAAAGAAGTCGTTTTATTGAAAATCACGCCGTTATTTTGAAACTCCAAATCCATGACCAAATGATGCGAAAATCTCAACCAAAGAAGTTTGATGTGTGACAGAAGGTTGTGCTTAAGACAAAAAATTTTAATTAAATCTCCAAAACACATAACAAGAACTGCTATGCGGCCCTATGCGGCACAAAATAGTCAATAAAATGAAGCAAAAGGGTCTGTAGATGGAACACATTACACGTGCACTTCAAAAGCAAAATAGGCAAAGACGAATCAAAAAGCCTTGAGAAAATATGTAAGAGGCTCCTCATTCACCTTCAAAGCGATCTTAGCTTTTTTTGCGATTAACTTTTTTGCGAAAAAAAATCCGCTTATCTGAGCCAAAGAGAGTGATGTTTACTTTGAAATTTATCCGGAAGATGCCAATTTATGAAAAAGAACCTGTCACAAACGGCAAAAATTCTCTCTTAGAACCGGCGAACATCAGATCGCTAAAGGTGCTCTAAGGCAAAGTAGAGGGCTTGTCCTCAAAAGATTTCCTGGGGGCTTTGCCCCAAGAACCCCTTCTTGTAGCACCGTCGTTAATCTCCACGGAGTGCAAAGTTCCCAATGAGTACGAACAGTCGGTCCAAAGCATGCTGGCACCCCCCCAAATAAAATTTGAATGTGCGCCCCTGCTGCTTTGTACTACGAACTCGTGTCAACTTTTTGCAAAACATTAACTGGCCTTGCCTTGCCTTGCCTTGCCTTGCCTTGCCTTGCCTTGCCTTGCCTTGCCTTGCCTTGCCTTGCCTTGCCTTGCCTTGCCTTGCCTTGCCTTGCCTTGCCTTGCCTTGCCTTGCCTTGTCTTGTCTTGTCTTGTCTTGTCTTGTCTTGTCTTGTCTTGTCTTGTCTTGTCTTTTCTGGTCTTGTCTTGTCTTGTCTTGTCTTGTCTTGTCTTTTCTGGTCTTGTCTTGTCTTGTCTTGTCTTGTCCCCTTTAGAAAGTTACTGCACGACAACTTGTCAGTCCGCACTGTGAAAGGAGACTAATTCTCCGTGTCACATTGATGTCATTATACCTGAACTTGAAATCACGAATTTATAGTCACGTCATCTTACGTAAGAGAAAGCAGCAATTCCTCTGTGTAGAATGCTCCCAACACAGGAAATCCTTTTCGTAAAGGACTCTGGTATGAAAGCAATGATTTCCCCCAGTATCGGCAGGTAAGATCCAATTCCTTCCTATTTCATGGACGTAGGAACCGGGAGGGCACGGCAATGGGGGCACGTGCTCCCCAAGATTTGGCAATAAACAATGAATTATCATATATTTTACATATTCATATATTTTCATATTTGATTTGTTTAGGGAGGGTTGCCCTTCACCTGAAGTTGTTTTTCAAAGGGCCCTTTCAAGTGCCGTTTTTATTTTCAGAAAATGTCCCCATTGTTTAAAGAAAATAATGCCCTCGAAGTGTCGTGCCCCCCTCCCAAGTTGGAGCTGCTTCCTACGTCCCTATACTCCTTACAAGGCATGGCTTCAAGGACTGGAGCAGGGCTTTTTACCCGTGTAACAAAGTTCCTTTTCAGACTTCTCACACAATTTAATTTCATGATCTCTGATCGTAGATTTTTAGTCTTAAATTCACAAACAGAAGCCAGACTAGTCATAAAGAAAAACAAAAGATTGTCCTTGGACAAGGAAGCGGTTATAAGAAATTCCTGGAAAAGTATAACTCGAGAAACTATCTACTTTACTAAAAGAAATTCATGACTTTATTTTAAATTTTCTGCTTTATGATATTACTCGGAAGTTACTTGAATAACGCCTAAACACCGGAAAGGCTTCAAAAACTTTGTTTTGAAGTGTTCAGGAGGGCATAGGTAGAGAAAAAGAAGGTAGGAATGGAACGTCCAAGAAACTTGCAAGAAACTCAAAACGCCAACAATCTGATACATTCAAGAAATTTGCAGCCCCAGCTCAGCTTTTATGTGTTTGGGAAAGCCTACATTCGGTTCCAGATCCATCCAAAGTAAGACATTCCCTTCGATTATTGAGGGTCTTTTGTAGAAATTGTAGTGGAAACCGTTTAAAAATGCAGCAGATAAGCTCTGAACGCATCCGCGAAATTAAGTCCGTGCTATAGAATTTCGCCCTATAGCAAAATTCTAAAACGCGGACCTACCAGAAAATCCGCGAGATGAAGGTCCGCGTTTTAGAATTTCACCCTTTAGCGAAATTCTATAACGCGGACAAAATTTCGCGGACATTGGAGAAAGTCCGCGAAATTAAGGTCCGTGTTTTAGAATTTCGCTTTGTAGGAAAATTCTAAAACGCGGACCACATTTCGCGGACCTGAAAGTCATGTTTCTCGAGGAAGTCCGCGGGGTCCGCGTGGTCCGCGTTATAGACCTGGCCCCATTAACATGAATGCCTCGAGTTTCTCATTTCCCAGAGTTGACCGTCAGCGTGTTTTTATTTGCTTTCGCTTACTGAAAGCTCTCTCGCAGCTGACTAGGGTGAATGAAAGCACGAGAAAGCATGCATAGGCTAAGAAAAGGTTGGAGAATGCTGATGCATTTAACGGATATCTAGCATTCTGCAACAGGAAACCAAGCACTGCTTGTAGGTTCCTTTGAAGGCAACTCGATTTTCAAGGATACCCATCACTTCGTCTGCTTTCGGATCAATGTCGCAAAGGGGATGTTCTTCCAAAATACTTTCCACAGCCTTAATATCATCAAAATCATCTTGGGGCCTTTTACTTAGATGCTTGAATAATGAAATGAATAAAGCAAGCTCAGCCTTCCAAGAATTGGCTGGCAGATATACCGACAAGTGATGCAACCTTTTCCAGGCCTTGAGATGGTATGCCGGTTTTAGAGAGCTCTTCAAATCGATAGGGTCAAAACAAGATGTGCCCTTGATCAACTCTGAATTTGCAGAAAAGTGCTCCGTGAAACTCGTTACTATCTGGTCAATAACACGTCTGGAAAGAACTACACGAAACCTCTGAACGAAAGAAAATTCTTCGGTGTATTAAATTCGAACCCTTCTCTTCTTCGAGCACTCCAATTTTCCAGTCATTGAAATTCTTAAAAGTCGAGGATATTTTGCACCTAAATATCCTAACTTTTGTTTATAAATCTATTAATAAGCTTTCTCCTTCCTGTTTTCATGATTATTTTCAGCCAAACTCATCTGTACATAGGATAGGTACTCGCCAGGCCACCAGAGGTGATCTCTTCAAGTCATTTAAAAACACTACTTTGTATGGTCTTCAATCAATTCAATTTTTTGGTTCAAAACTTTGGAACACTCTCCCACTGTTCATACGCGTTGCTAGCTCTGTTGTCGTTTTTCGTTCAAAATTGAAAAGTTATTTCCTTGATTCATATTCACAAAACTGATTCAAACAAACTCACCCACTCATGATCTATCCCACTGAGGTTTATCTGGTTATTACTTGCTGGCTTAATTCTTTTTCAAATAATTTTTCTTTTTTCTTTTTAGTTTCTTTTGTCTTTTTACGGGGGGGGGGGCTCTCTCTCGATTAGTTTATCTACTTAGAGAGCTCCTTCTTAATCTATCAATCTTAAATACAATCATGTAAATAGCATTAATTATTATTTTCAATATTGTTAGTTGTTAGTTCTTGGTGTTAAATGTAGTAATCATGTATGTATCTTAGTAGTAGTGTATCTTTTTGTTAAATTGTATTTAGGATTGATGGATGATGAAATGAAACTGAAACTGAAACATAATCTGGAGTTTCACCCTGACCAACGTCTCATGGGCTTCAGACCTTTGAAAGGGAATATTTGAAATACCACAAACAAATATGTAGTTCTTTTTTAGGTACCCGCTAGATCCATTGATGGCTGTAATTGTTTTTGGTTCAATTCAATAATTGTTTGCCGCTTAAAATTACAAGTTTTTTGGAAAACAAACTTGGGGCAAAGGGCGCACAGGGAAATTTCCCGGTGTCTCGGTGGGCCAGTCCGCTTCTGGGTAAAATGTAAAATCGTAGGCCTGCAGCAAAATAGCTCGAACAGGCTGTTTTTGGGTAAAATGTAAAATCTTAAGCCGGCAGCAAAAAATAGCTCGAACAGGTTGTTTAGGTAAAATGTAAAATCTCAAGCCTGCAGTAAACTAGCTCAAACAGGCTGTTTTGGGTAAAATGTAAAATCTTAAGCCTGCAGCAAACTAGCTCGAACAGGCTGTTTTGGGTAAAATGTAAAATACAAAAGTCTGCAGCATACTAACTCGAACAGGCTAACGTGGGTAGAACGGCAAAAATTCAGACAGTGTAGCATTTTATTCACACATGGCTCGGAAACAAGAAATAGATAAAACAGATAAAACCCTAAACTCTACACACACTTCCCCAGAATGACCCCACGTAGCTATGACTGGCCGTAACGTTACAACTTGTCATACCATGGTTAATATGGTAACACAAAAATTAATATCCGAAAGCTTCCGCAGAAGTGCACGCCCGCTAGGCCTGCCCGTCCAGGCACAAAAATAACAAGAACAGCATAAACGTAAAAGAAACTTACAGGTTCAGGCTGGTTTGCTGCTGGTGCTGGTACAGCCTGTTGTTGTTCTCCATTCTGGTCGGGCACAACGCCAGGAACAAGGTTTCTTATGTGTAATTCATCTGGCACCACGTTAGCAGGTGCTTGCTGGGCCTCCATGTTCTCGCCAGGTCAGTGGTAGCGAGTCTTGAATCGATTTCGACATGAAAGATGTGTTCTTTACTGTTTACTTGAAAAAAGAGGCAACACGAGGCTGAACCTCGCCTTAAATAGGCTCAACCAGTCCTTTGGGACATCACTGAATGCCTCTACTGCCTGAATTCCCAAGAGATCTAAGTCCACTTTGTCATTTCAATGGACCTTCCCAGTGAGAATAGAACATATTTCATAATATTTTAGAAAACTCATTTCCTATAACTCTTGAGAGGGATCAAATGCCTGTATGGCCTGTTTTGTTGACGAGATTCCTTGTGACTGAATTCAGTGTTTTAGGCAATTTTCAACTATTTTGCAGAATATGAAATTTCGTAAGATTTAAAACAGGCATCTTTCATTTATCATAGAATACCAGCAAATGTAAAAAAATACTCCAATCCTTCTTCTTTGTCATCCGGTAAATGTTTGAAGGGCTCCTTAAATGCAGTAATCTATCAGTCCTACATCCTGAAATTGGCAAGAGGGTAGGTGAGTTAGCTGGATGGCTTAGCCCCATCTCACCTGGGCGATTTGAAACGGTCAATACCTGAGGGGGTTGGAATCCATCTCCCCTGTTTATCTCTGTTGTTGCTTGAGATATGGCAGCCAAATTTGGCACAAAAGTTGTCAATTATATGAAGAATGAATTTGTGAAACAATGGTTTAATTAGCGTTGTTGTTTTTGTTGCTAGAGCATGATTAACATTATGACTTCATATGACATCATAAAATGAAAGTGTGTTAAAAAGTCGTAAAACGTTATTTTTCGTAAAGAAATGAAATATGTAGATCAATATATATATATAAATTCATACATTAGACTGAACCCTATTTTACACGAGGTATTTTTCGTGATTTTGGCATGGGGGCGTTTTTCGCCCCCTAATTAACTCTTAAACTATAAGAGATAATACAATGAAACTTGGTAGTAATTATCACCAACTAATGAAGAATCTATTGATAGTATCAATTTTTAATTAGTCATGTGACCCGTTGCTAGGCAACTAGTTTTCTGAAGGTAGGCATGAGAAAATTGATCTTTTTTCTTGACAAAACTTTAATTATCAATGTTTTCAAATCTTTTTTTATATAATCCATTAAAATAAACACAAAACATTTACAGCTACTGTGCCTGTCATGGCGGGAATAGACACTAGGTCATCGGAGTTCCCACCATGACAGACACTCACAATTCAAATATTTACATTTTTGCAACAAAGAAGAAGAAAAAAAAACAATTTTAACGTCTGTCTCACATTTGATGTCAGGCAACGACCCCTGCAAGGCTATCAATGCGTGAAAAACGAGTGCAAGTCAATGAGCATGGGACCCCCATGTGCAGACAAAACAGCCACTACCCCCTGCCACCCGCGCCACCCCAATCGGGATAGCAAGCGAGAAAAACAAAGGGCAGCAGCCATCCAGCCACACAGCAGGAATCCCTTCCACCCATTACCCCGCATCCACATTGAATGGTAAACAAATATATTCTTTGGAGTTTTAATCACCTAACATCAAATGAGAGACAGAAACAACTACTGCTAATACTACAAAAAGAAAATATGGGGAGAGGGAGTGCTGCTTTGTTATTTTTGGAATGTGCTTCACTTGAATCTCTTCGTTGCCTTAATGTAACTAATTGTTGCTTCCATAATTATCCTATTTGCAATTTGGGTCAGATCTGGATTTCCAAAAAGAATTAAATGGCATAAAGATGGTGTGTCCAGTTCTGCTATGTTTAATCCAGGAATATCTGATAAGCTGCCAAGGAGATCTCTCCGTTCTTCTTCGAAAAAATGGCAGTGCAGGAGGAACTGCTCACTATCTTCTTCAGCTCTACCACAAAGGCAGACAGGATCTAGGCAATCGAAATTATGCCTGAATCTGTGCTCATTAAGGACACTGAAATTAAGTCGTAATTTCGACAAATACTTAACGCCAACAATATCATTTATACCGTAAATTGAATTCTTATTAGGTCTTATTTTAGCAAGTAATTTACGTTTAAACACAGAAATTGATGTTGAGTTTCTTATGTCTTCAGCCAGCAGATTCCACTCAAAAGGAGCATTTTGAAAATAGATGTTCGAGTATCGCGCTGTTCTTCCAACATTTTGGTCATAAGTTCTCATATTTCGAAAATTGTAGCTTACGTTGCGCTCAGGGGGGATTTCCACAAACAAATAATTAAGGGAACGCGCTTTTAGCAAATTATAGAAATGGCACAGTCGTCGATACCATCTTCTGTGATACAAGTCCTCCCAGCCAAGTTCCCTGTAAAGACGTTCCCTGCTTGTTCCTCTCCATGCACCAGCCACTGCAAGGACAGCACAATACTGAGTCTGTTCTAGTCGCTGTGTAAAGTTTAGACGCATTTCGGGATCATATTTGTGATAAATAATATCCCCATAGTCTAGGTGCGGTCTAACATAAAGCTTATATATTTGGTCTAAAATGTCTCTCGAAACATATTTGGAAAGGTACCTTATCATGCCAATACCGCGCCTCGCTTTTTGTATTGCCGCTTTAATGTGACTTTGAAAGTCTAGCTTTCAATCAAGAATCATACCAAGATGCTTGTGTTCGCTCTTTCTTACCACGTCATCATTGCCAAAAGACAAAGGAGGATGGAATGGTTCAACCCTCTTAGCAGAGAAAATGACTTCTTCTGTCTTCTCGGTATTAAATTTTATTTTCCATTGCCACGCCCATAGTCGCACTCTCTCTAAATCTCCATCTAGTTCTTCTGCAGTTTTAGACTCATCATACACAGCTGAAAAAAGCGATGTGTCATCAGCGAAGAGCTTAATATCACATCTCACATTCCCAACAAGGTCATTAATGTATACAAGGAAAAGAAGAGGTCCCAAAACTGATCCTTGGGGAACTCCCGCGGATATGTCCTTCCATTCAGAATTTTTACCATTCAGCAAGAACCGTTGCTTACGATTAGAAAGAAAATTATGAATTAGATGTAGAAGTTTCCCAGCAAATTCCATTACACTCAAGTTTATATAGTAATCCCTCATGCCATACCTTGTCAAATGTCTTAGAGAAATCTAAGAAAACAGCACGTGTTTCCCTGCTAGGAGTTTCTTCAAATCCAGTGTAAATTTTATAAGATATGGATAATAACTGATTTATTGTTGAGTCACCAGGACGAAAACCCGACTGATGGGCAGTCAGGAGACCATTGGCACAAAGGTGATTGTGTATCGAATCAAACAATAATTTTTCAAACAATTTTCTAAAAACAGGAAGCAAAGAAATTGGGCGATAGTTGTTTTTACATTGCCTGCTACCCTTCTTATGAACGGGAATGATCTTCGCCTTTTTCCAAATTGAAGGATACTGACCAGTTGTAAGGCATTTCTCAAAAATCATGCAAAGGGGCTCAACAATCGCAATATCACATATTTTTATCATAGCTATGGAAATGTTATCACAGCCGTGTGCCTTTGACGAGTCAAGTGCTCGTATCAGTTTGACTACTTTTTGCCTATCAATCTCTACATTTTTTCGAGAACTGAAATGCACCTGGGTAGGAAATTTGGGAGAGTGCTGCCTGTCGGTATAGCACAACACTGTTCGACAAAGAAATCATTTAATGAGGTAGCTTTGGCTTGTACATTTTTGACGAATAGTCCATTTTCCAATAACGGGGGAATATTGACAGATTTTTTCTTGTTGATGAGCCTATTCAAAGTAGACCAATAACTCTTTATACCTTCATTTGGATCTGAAAGCTTTCGGCCAAGCCTCTTAAAATATTCTTCCTTGGCATTCAGAATCATTTTAGATGTTTCATTTCGAAATTGTTTTACATAATTCCAATCTTGGTCCCTTCTGCCCCACTGGCAAAAATTCCTGTAAACTTTCTGCTTTCGCTTGATGGCTGTTTTTATGCGAGGAGTGATCCAGGGTGGGTCCTTGTCACAACACTTAACAACCCTGTTGGGGATGTAAGAAGTCATCGTGGCGTAGATCGACGCAGTAAAAACCTCAGTCATTTCCTCTGATCCAAGAGCATCGAACCGGGTAGACCAATCTATAGCATATAGGTCATTGTGAATACTCTGCATGTTTGCCTTAGAGCAATCCCATATAGTTCTCTTGTATGGTGGTGGAGAGGGTATAGAAATATTCATTTTGCCATACACTATTTGATTTTGACAGTGCTCATCTAAGGAGTTTTCAAATCTAAAGTGGTCAATTATCTTCTTAAAGCATTAGACTACTATATTTTGATAATTTTTGGGATATATCTTTCACAAATTATAAGAATTTAAAGCTAGAAAACAATATTGTGCAGCTATGGAGCTTGAAGCTACATACACTGAAAACGGGATATTCAATAACCATTAAATCACATCTCATAATTTTGATGAAATAGCCATCTAAATTAATCTTTCCTTTCATAAACTGAATTGTTTATTCATTATTCTATACAAAAAAGCTTGTTTCCCACAATTTTTTAAATTTCCATTAGAATAATGACGTCATATTGAAATGTGACGTCATGGTTCTGAAAAACTACAACTGAACAATAACGTAAACAAAATACACATAAAATGAAAGGTCTTGATGAGAGGATTTAATGATATAATTTATAGGATGATTGGTTGGAAATTGCAAGCGCTACAGCCAAATTTGTGTTTTCTTTTGTGACTACTCTCCAAAAATGGGCATTCTGTGGTCCCGTGACCAATTAGAGCTAATTGAAAATTTCATTACCTGGTAGCGCATTAATTTTTAGGAAACGTCAATGAGTCTCAGCCTCTTTGGGCCTGTCGCCTAACTGCTACATTGAATTGTTCAGTTGGGTTGAGGGCGAAAAACGCCCCCATGTGAAATAGTATTAATTGGACAAATTGAAAAGGATAAAAAGAGATATAATGTATATTTTTCGCAGATTGTGGCAGGAAATCTTGGTTACATGGGGGCTAGGCTAAAAATAGAAAACCAAAATTTTTACTGTTTCATTGTTGTATGATAGAAGGTTAAACTTGCTATATCTCCATTCAACAAACGCGGAAAAAACTTATAAATGAAAATGTACGAGCTTGCTTCTTTGCATGTGCTATCTTCCAACTTTTTCTGCAGTGTATTTATTTCTGCTCCGAGTTTTAAAATGGTGGATGTGTCGAATTCTTCGCCATTTCTTCAGCTTTGATCATTTCACTTATTTCCTTCATGAATTCGGATTCTCGTTGTCTTATTTTGTTTATTGTATCAATTTGTTTGGAACTAGCAGCCTGGTCTTTGCAAGGTTTTTCTTTCGGTATTGCTGGACTTGGTGCCTTATTTGTGTCGTTGCTTTCCTTTCTGTTGCATCTTGGTTTCAAAGAATTTGAATTTGTTTTAAATGTGGATAATTTAGATCTTAGCAGCGCTTCATTGCCCTGCCATATTTGTTAAGATTTAATCTCTTCATTTTTACGGTCTTGCTTCCATTGATTTTTTAGCGGTTCAACCTTCGACATGTCATTTCTGTATTTATTCTCGATTAGATCGTCAATTTCAATGTCCATTTGGTGCACCTTCTCTTTGTATTTGTTTTTCCTGAATTCTAGTATTTCTGTCTTTTGATAGAGCATTTCTTTTGCATGTTGCAATCGTAGGTTGTATTCTTGTATCGCTTCATTTCGGTGATGCTTTGGAACTAGTTGTTTTGGAATCGTTATGTAATTTTTATCGTAACATTCACTGTACATTTCGGCTATGTTCTTGTTCTTCAGGTAGTAGTAATAGGCCATTTTTCGTTTTTTCTTCATCTTGCGTAATATTTTTGAATAATTAACAGGTTCATGCTGTTTCCATGTAGCTTTTCCTTCTTCCTCCAATAATAGTTCGTTTTAAATATATATGTATATATATATATATATATATATATATATATATATATATATATATATATATATATATATATATATATATATATATATATGAACTCAGAAAAAACACATTCTTGTAAACGTTTCGGCCGAAGCCTTCATCAGTATGACTTTTCAAAATTAGCAGGAGCATACATATAGATTACGAATTCCAAAAACAATACAAGACAAACAATAGCCTAAGCGGGATCCTACTCATTACAAAGCGTATAAAAGATGTGTTAAATAGCCGGCAATACAAAGGTGGCGGGAGAAAGATCAAAGAAAGCGCAGAGTTAAGAACTGCTGAAGCCGGTGGCTGTGTCTGTCTCGCCGAAGCTAAAAGAAACCCTGGAACAGAAGAGAAAGAAGAAAGCAAGTAAGCTGTGCAATGAATCGGGAATAGCTCTGACCAACGAAAGGCTTGCAGAACTTCAAACCACAGATCACCACAACCACGAGCTGTTTGACAGTAGCGATCTTCGGCCAATGGAGAGAAGACAAGATGAGACCCCTGGACATGTTGTTGAACCAGTAAACGGCGATTTAGTGAATGAAGCGGAGGTGACAGAAAATGGAAGGCTAACAGGACGATTTGTCAGTGGGAATGTGGTGAATCTTTCTCGAAAGGAACTTTCGGCAGAAGACATAAGTCTCCTGTCGAAAGGCCTGAAATTTTCACCCACTCCCACTGACATCGACAAAGCGAAACTTAAAGAAGACCTCGAAGCATTCAAGAGAAGGATGAGATTACGATGGCATTTTAGGGACAATGAGGACAGTTTTTCAGAGGACAATAACGATAACAAATTTAGAATCAAATCCTCGTGGCAGCCCCCAAAAGAAGACCCAGTCCTAGAAAACTATCTTTCGCTGCTGGAGAAGGAGGTAATGTCTGTCTCGCCGGAGGGTAAGAACTTTAGTAATCTTTCTCCTTCTGAACAACTTTCTTTGAAACAACTTAAATCTGATAGGAACATAGTAATCAAGGAAGCGGACAAGGGATCAGCAGTTGTAGTATGGGATAGGGGGGACTACATAAGTGAGGCTAACCGACAACTAGACGATAGGCAGGTTTATGAAGAAGTAGAGGTGGACCCCTCGGTAGATCTGGGTAAGACCGTTAATTCTAGGTTGAATGAGATGAGGGAGGAGGACCCGGGATTAGAGGAAGTGACTGAGTATTTGAAAGTTAAGGATTCTAAGTTAGGTAGATTTTACTTGTTGCCTAAGATCCACAAGGGTCTTAGTAGTGTTAAGGGGAGACCAGTTATTTCCAATTGCGGTACAATAACAGAACATATTTCAGAATATTTAGACCACCACCTTAACCCGTTGGTTAGCCAAAGTAGGTCGTATGTTAAGGACACTAACCATTTTTTGTCTAGGCTAAGTAAGTTAGGAAAGATACCAGAGGGGGCTATGTTGTGTACGGTTGATGTTGTGGGACTCTATCCCAGCATTCCACACGGGGAGGGTTTAGAGGCCGTCAGGGAGGCGCTGGATAGAAGGGAAAACCCGGGCGTGGCTACCGATACCCTAGTGGGGTTGGCGTCCTTGGTCTTGGAGAATAATTATTTTGAATTTAATGATAGGATTTATAGGCAGAAATTGGGCACGGCTATAGGCACGAAGTTCGCTCCGGCCTACGCCAATCTCTTCATGACCCGGTTGGAAGAGAGGTTGTTGGAGGCTTCAGCTGACAAGCCCCTTGTCTGGATGAGATTCATCGATGATGTATTCTTTATCTGGACGCATGGGGAAGAAAAGTTGGAGTCTTTCATCAATCATCTCAACGGTAGCCACGAAACCATTAAATTTACTAGCGAACAATCACGGGATAGGATTAGCTTTTTAGATGTTCAGGTTAGCGTGGGGGAGGGGGGAGTCCTTTCGACAGACTTGTTTTGCAAGCCTACTGATACACATCAGTACTTGCACAAGAAGTCTTGTCACCCCTGGCACACCAAAAAGGCGATCCCCTATGGTCAGGCACTTAGGTTTCGTAGGATATGCTCGGAGGATCGCCAGTTTCAGGAGAGAGTAGGCGAGTTAGCTGGATGGCTTAAGGACAGGGGCTACGAAGAGTCTTTAGTTAATGAGCAAATAGATAGGGTACGTAGGTTAGATAGGACGGCTCTTCTAGCAAATGCGGGAAATAGGACCAATGACCAAGGGAGGGGGGAAAGGGTTCCGCTTGTTGCGACATATCATCCAGCGCTCAATAGTTTGGGGAAGGTTGCCAGGAGACTCCATCCTATGCTCACGAATTCGGAGGAGCATGGGAGGGTGTTTCCTGAGCCACCTTTAATAGCTTTTAGGAGATGTAAGAACCTTAAGGATATACTTGTTAGGGCTAGGCTGAGTAATGAGGGAAATGGGGGGACTGATAAGAAGGGATGTTCTCGTTGTGGTAAATCTCGTTGTCAAGTGTGTAACGTTATGAGTAATAGTGAACATTTTCATTCAAACATAGATAGCAGGGAATATAGGATAAACTATTCGTTTAATTGTGACTCGTCAAATGTTGTGTATTTGTTGGAATGTACTGTTTGTGGTGTACAATATGTTGGTAGCACCTGCACGCCTTTTAGGCTTAGGTTTAATAATTACAAGGCGTGTAGCCGTAAGTTGAATTCGGGGGCCTCAGTACCCCAGGCGGAATTCTTCAGACATTTTACTGAAGAAGGCCACCAGGGGTTTCTGAAGGATATTAGCGTTAAGATAATCGATAGGCTAACGGGGGGAAATAGGATGCGGGAAAGCTTCTGGCAATATCGGCTGGATTGCTTTACCCCTAAGGGTTTAAACACTAGGCAGGTTGATACATAGATTTCATTTTTGTTATATTTTTGGTTGTTGTGTTGTTTTGGTTTTAGCACTGAGCTTTTCGTTAGGGATACACGCTGTTTTTTAGGCTTTTCTGTTCTGCCTATCCACTCTCGGATCTTTCTATTGTTTGTTTTGTTGTAATATGCGATCCTTATAGCTTCGGCGAGACAGACACAGCCACCGGCTTCAGCAGTTCTTAACTCTGCGCTTTCTTTGATCTTTCTCCCGCCACCTTTGTATTGCCGGCTATTTAACACATCTTTTATACGCTTTGTAATGAGTAGGATCCCGCTTAGGCTATTGTTTGTCTTGTATTGTTTTTGGAATTCGTAATCTATATGTATGCTCCTGCTAATTTTGAAAAGTTATACTGATGAAGGCTTCGGCCGAAACGTTTACAAGAATGTGTTTTTTCTGAGTTCATATATCTATTTCTATTACGCATTGAGATTGAGCTTATGAGTATATATATTATTTTGCTTTGAGTAGGAAAGAAGGATAATTGGATGGAGCGCACATTATTGATTATTAATTCATTTACTAATTTAACGAAACTGGAACATCACCGTAATTTCTTGGAGTTTTGCAAAGGCGTCAATGTCATCCCGACTGGACTTAGTTTGAAGAAAGTACCGTCGTTATTTGGAAAAGCGTCACCGAATTTTGAAGAGACTTGGCAAGGCATCTTGACAACTGCACAGGAACAGCTACTCACGCTACTCATAATACAGTATCGGGACAGTCTGGCAAAAACATATGGCAATGCTTACGAAACGCTGCAAAGAGAACGACGAAACCTTTTCCAAGAAGAACTAGACCACATCAAAGAGCAGGTCAAAAGTCTTAAAGAAACCCTGGAACAGAAGAGAAAGAAGAAAGCAAGTAAGCTGTGCAATGAATCGGGAATAGCTCTGACCAACGAAAGGCTTGCAGAACTTCAAACCACAGATCACCACAACCACGAGCTGTTTGACAGTAGCGATCTTCGGCCAATGGAGAGAAGACAAGATGAGACCCCTGGACATGTTGTTGAACCAGTAAACGGCGATTTAGTGAATGAAGCGGAGGTGACAGAAAATGGAAGGCTAACAGGACGATTTGTCAGTGGGAATGTGGTGAATCTTTCTCGAAAGGAACTTTCGGCAGAAGACATAAGTCTCCTGTCGAAAGGCCTGAAATTTTCACCCACTCCCACTGACATCGACAAAGCGAAACTTAAAGAAGACCTCGAAGCATTCAAGAGAAGGATGAGATTACGATGGCATTTTAGGGACAATGAGGACAGTTTTTCAGAGGACAATAACGATAACAAATTTAGAATCAAATCCTCGTGGCAGCCCCCAAAAGAAGACCCAGTCCTAGAAAACTATCTTTCGCTGCTGGAGAAGGAGGTAATGTCTGTCTCGCCGGAGGGTAAGAACTTTAGTAATCTTTCTCCTTCTGAACAACTTTCTTTGAAACAACTTAAATCTGATAGGAACATAGTAATCAAGGAAGCGGACAAGGGATCAGCAGTTGTAGTATGGGATAGGGGGGACTACATAAGTGAGGCTAACCGACAACTAGACGATAGGCAGGTTTATGAAGAAGTAGAGGTGGACCCCTCGGTAGATCTGGGTAAGACCGTTAATTCTAGGTTGAATGAGATGAGGGAGGAGGACCCGGGATTAGAGGAAGTGACTGAGTATTTGAAAGTTAAGGATTCTAAGTTAGGTAGATTTTACTTGTTGCCTAAGATCCACAAGGGTCTTAGTAGTGTTAAGGGGAGACCAGTTATTTCCAATTGCGGTACAATAACAGAACATATTTCAGAATATTTAGACCACCACCTTAACCCGTTGGTTAGCCAAAGTAGGTCGTATGTTAAGGACACTAACCATTTTTTGTCTAGGCTAAGTAAGTTAGGAAAGATACCAGAGGGGGCTATGTTGTGTACGGTTGATGTTGTGGGACTCTATCCCAGCATTCCACACGGGGAGGGTTTAGAGGCCGTCAGGGAGGCGCTGGATAGAAGGGAAAACCCGGGCGTGGCTACCGATACCCTAGTGGGGTTGGCGTCCTTGGTCTTGGAGAATAATTATTTTGAATTTAATGATAGGATTTATAGGCAGAAATTGGGCACGGCTATAGGCACGAAGTTCGCTCCGGCCTACGCCAATCTCTTCATGACCCGGTTGGAAGAGAGGTTGTTGGAGGCTTCAGCTGACAAGCCCCTTGTCTGGATGAGATTCATCGATGATGTATTCTTTATCTGGACGCATGGGGAAGAAAAGTTGGAGTCTTTCATCAATCATCTCAACGGTAGCCACGAAACCATTAAATTTACTAGCGAACAATCACGGGATAGGATTAGCTTTTTAGATGTTCAGGTTAGCGTGGGGGAGGGGGGAGTCCTTTCGACAGACTTGTTTTGCAAGCCTACTGATACACATCAGTACTTGCACAAGAAGTCTTGTCACCCCTGGCACACCAAAAAGGCGATCCCCTATGGTCAGGCACTTAGGTTTCGTAGGATATGCTCGGAGGATCGCCAGTTTCAGGAGAGAGTAGGCGAGTTAGCTGGATGGCTTAAGGACAGGGGCTACGAAGAGTCTTTAGTTAATGAGCAAATAGATAGGGTACGTAGGTTAGATAGGACGGCTCTTCTAGCAAATGCGGGAAATAGGACCAATGACCAAGGGAGGGGGGAAAGGGTTCCGCTTGTTGCGACATATCATCCAGCGCTCAATAGTTTGGGGAAGGTTGCCAGGAGACTCCATCCTATGCTCACGAATTCGGAGGAGCATGGGAGGGTGTTTCCTGAGCCACCTTTAATAGCTTTTAGGAGATGTAAGAACCTTAAGGATATACTTGTTAGGGCTAGGCTGAGTAATGAGGGAAATGGGGGGACTGATAAGAAGGGATGTTCTCGTTGTGGTAAATCTCGTTGTCAAGTGTGTAACGTTATGAGTAATAGTGAACATTTTCATTCAAACATAGATAGCAGGGAATATAGGATAAACTATTCGTTTAATTGTGACTCGTCAAATGTTGTGTATTTGTTGGAATGTACTGTTTGTGGTGTACAATATGTTGGTAGCACCTGCACGCCTTTTAGGCTTAGGTTTAATAATTACAAGGCGTGTAGCCGTAAGTTGAATTCGGGGGCCTCAGTACCCCAGGCGGAATTCTTCAGACATTTTACTGAAGAAGGCCACCAGGGGTTTCTGAAGGATATTAGCGTTAAGATAATCGATAGGCTAACGGGGGGAAATAGGATGCGGGAAAGCTTCTGGCAATATCGGCTGGATTGCTTTACCCCTAAGGGTTTAAACACTAGGCAGGTTGATACATAGATTTCATTTTTGTTATATTTTTGGTTGTTGTGTTGTTTTGGTTTTAGCACTGAGCTTTTCGTTAGGGATACACGCTGTTTTTTAGGCTTTTCTGTTCTGCCTATCCACTCTCGGATCTTTCTATTGTTTGTTTTGTTGTAATATGCGATCCTTATAGCTTCGGCGAGACAGACACAGCCACCGGCTTCAGCAGTTCTTAACTCTGCGCTTTCTTTGATCTTTCTCCCGCCACCTTTGTATTGCCGGCTATTTAACACATCTTTTATACGCTTTGTAATGAGTAGGATCCCGCTTAGGCTATTGTTTGTCTTGTATTGTTTTTGGAATTCGTAATCTATATGTATGCTCCTGCTAATTTTGAAAAGTTATACTGATGAAGGCTTCGGCCGAAACGTTTACAAGAATGTGTTTTTTCTGAGTTCATATATCTATTTCTATTACGCATTGAGATTGAGCTTATGAGTATATATATTATTTTGCTTTGAGTAGGAAAGAAGGATAATTGGATGGAGCGCACATTATTGATTATTAATTCATTTACTAATTTAACGAAACTGGAACATCACCGTAATTTCTTGGAGTTTTGCAAAGGCGTCAATGTCATCCCGACTGGACTTAGTTTGAAGAAAGTACCGTCGTTATTTGGAAAAGCGTCACCGAATTTTGAAGAGACTTGGCAAGGCATCTTGACAACTGCACAGGAACAGCTACTCACGCTACTCATAATACAGTATCGGGACAGTCTGGCAAAAACATATGGCAATGCTTACGAAACGCTGCAAAGAGAACGACGAAACCTTTTCCAAGAAGAACTAGACCACATCAAAGAGCAGGTCAAAAGTCTTAAAGAAACCCTGGAACAGAAGAGAAAGAAGAAAGCAAGTAAGCTGTGCAATGAATCGGGAATAGCTCTGACCAACGAAAGGCTTGCAGAACTTCAAACCACAGATCACCACAACCACGAGCTGTTTGACAGTAGCGATCTTCGGCCAATGGAGAGAAGACAAGATGAGACCCCTGGACATGTTGTTGAACCAGTAAACGGCGATTTAGTGAATGAAGCGGAGGTGACAGAAAATGGAAGGCTAACAGGACGATTTGTCAGTGGGAATGTGGTGAATCTTTCTCGAAAGGAACTTTCGGCAGAAGACATAAGTCTCCTGTCGAAAGGCCTGAAATTTTCACCCACTCCCACTGACATCGACAAAGCGAAACTTAAAGAAGACCTCGAAGCATTCAAGAGAAGGATGAGATTACGATGGCATTTTAGGGACAATGAGGACAGTTTTTCAGAGGACAATAACGATAACAAATTTAGAATCAAATCCTCGTGGCAGCCCCCAAAAGAAGACCCAGTCCTAGAAAACTATCTTTCGCTGCTGGAGAAGGAGGTAATGTCTGTCTCGCCGGAGGGTAAGAACTTTAGTAATCTTTCTCCTTCTGAACAACTTTCTTTGAAACAACTTAAATCTGATAGGAACATAGTAATCAAGGAAGCGGACAAGGGATCAGCAGTTGTAGTATGGGATAGGGGGGACTACATAAGTGAGGCTAACCGACAACTAGACGATAGGCAGGTTTATGAAGAAGTAGAGGTGGACCCCTCGGTAGATCTGGGTAAGACCGTTAATTCTAGGTTGAATGAGATGAGGGAGGAGGACCCGGGATTAGAGGAAGTGACTGAGTATTTGAAAGTTAAGGATTCTAAGTTAGGTAGATTTTACTTGTTGCCTAAGATCCACAAGGGTCTTAGTAGTGTTAAGGGGAGACCAGTTATTTCCAATTGCGGTACAATAACAGAACATATTTCAGAATATTTAGACCACCACCTTAACCCGTTGGTTAGCCAAAGTAGGTCGTATGTTAAGGACACTAACCATTTTTTGTCTAGGCTAAGTAAGTTAGGAAAGATACCAGAGGGGGCTATGTTGTGTACGGTTGATGTTGTGGGACTCTATCCCAGCATTCCACACGGGGAGGGTTTAGAGGCCGTCAGGGAGGCGCTGGATAGAAGGGAAAACCCGGGCGTGGCTACCGATACCCTAGTGGGGTTGGCGTCCTTGGTCTTGGAGAATAATTATTTTGAATTTAATGATAGGATTTATAGGCAGAAATTGGGCACGGCTATAGGCACGAAGTTCGCTCCGGCCTACGCCAATCTCTTCATGACCCGGTTGGAAGAGAGGTTGTTGGAGGCTTCAGCTGACAAGCCCCTTGTCTGGATGAGATTCATCGATGATGTATTCTTTATCTGGACGCATGGGGAAGAAAAGTTGGAGTCTTTCATCAATCATCTCAACGGTAGCCACGAAACCATTAAATTTACTAGCGAACAATCACGGGATAGGATTAGCTTTTTAGATGTTCAGGTTAGCGTGGGGGAGGGGGGAGTCCTTTCGACAGACTTGTTTTGCAAGCCTACTGATACACATCAGTACTTGCACAAGAAGTCTTGTCACCCCTGGCACACCAAAAAGGCGATCCCCTATGGTCAGGCACTTAGGTTTCGTAGGATATGCTCGGAGGATCGCCAGTTTCAGGAGAGAGTAGGCGAGTTAGCTGGATGGCTTAAGGACAGGGGCTACGAAGAGTCTTTAGTTAATGAGCAAATAGATAGGGTACGTAGGTTAGATAGGACGGCTCTTCTAGAAAATGCGGGAAATAGGACCAATGACCAAGGGAGGGGGGAAAGGGTTCCGCTTGTTGCGACATATCATCCAGCGCTCAATAGTTTGGGGAAGGTTGCCAGGAGACTCCATCCTATGCTCACGAATTCGGAGGAGCATGGGAGGGTGTTTCCTGAGCCACCTTTAATAGCTTTTAGGAGATGTAAGAACCTTAAGGATATACTTGTTAGGGCTAGGCTGAGTAATGAGGGAAATGGGGGGACTGATAAGAAGGGATGTTCTCGTTGTGGTAAATCTCGTTGTCAAGTGTGTAACGTTATGAGTAATAGTGAACATTTTCATTCAAACATAGATAGCAGGGAATATAGGATAAACTATTCGTTTAATTGTGACTCGTCAAATGTTGTGTATTTGTTGGAATGTACTGTTTGTGGTGTACAATATGTTGGTAGCACCTGCACGCCTTTTAGGCTTAGGTTTAATAATTACAAGGCGTGTAGCCGTAAGTTGAATTCGGGGGCCTCAGTACCCCAGGCGGAATTCTTCAGACATTTTACTGAAGAAGGCCACCAGGGGTTTCTGAAGGATATTAGCGTTAAGATAATCGATAGGCTAACGGGGGGAAATAGGATGCGGGAAAGCTTCTGGCAATATCGGCTGGATTGCTTTACCCCTAAGGGTTTAAACACTAGGCAGGTTGATACATAGATTTCATTTTTGTTATATTTTTGGTTGTTGTGTTGTTTTGGTTTTAGCACTGAGCTTTTCGTTAGGGATACACGCTGTTTTTTAGGCTTTTCTGTTCTGCCTATCCACTCTCGGATCTTTCTATTGTTTGTTTTGTTGTAATATGCGATCCTTATAGCTTCGGCGAGACAGACACAGCCACCGGCTTCAGCAGTTCTTAACTCTGCGCTTTCTTTGATCTTTCTCCCGCCACCTTTGTATTGCCGGCTATTTAACACATCTTTTATACGCTTTGTAATGAGTAGGATCCCGCTTAGGCTATTGTTTGTCTTGTATTGTTTTTGGAATTCGTAATCTATATGTATGCTCCTGCTAATTTTGAAAAGTTATACTGATGAAGGCTTCGGCCGAAACGTTTACAAGAATGTGTTTTTTCTGAGTTCATATATCTATTTCTATTACGCATTGAGATTGAGCTTATGAGTATATATATTATTTTGCTTTGAGTAGGAAAGAAGGATAATTGGATGGAGCGCACATTATTGATTATTAATTCATTTACTAATTTAACGAAACTGGAACATCACCGTAATTTCTTGGAGTTTTGCAAAGGCGTCAATGTCATCCCGACTGGACTTAGTTTGAAGAAAGTACCGTCGTTATTTGGAAAAGCGTCACCGAATTTTGAAGAGACTTGGCAAGGCATCTTGACAACTGCACAGGAACAGCTACTCACGCTACTCATAATACAGTATCGGGACAGTCTGGCAAAAACATATGGCAATGCTTACGAAACGCTGCAAAGAGAACGACGAAACCTTTTCCAAGAAGAACTAGACCACATCAAAGAGCAGGTCAAAAGTCTTAAAGAAACCCTGGAACAGAAGAGAAAGAAGAAAGCAAGTAAGCTGTGCAATGAATCGGGAATAGCTCTGACCAACGAAAGGCTTGCAGAACTTCAAACCACAGATCACCACAACCACGAGCTGTTTGACAGTAGCGATCTTCGGCCAATGGAGAGAAGACAAGATGAGACCCCTGGACATGTTGTTGAACCAGTAAACGGCGATTTAGTGAATGAAGCGGAGGTGACAGAAAATGGAAGGCTAACAGGACGATTTGTCAGTGGGAATGTGGTGAATCTTTCTCGAAAGGAACTTTCGGCAGAAGACATAAGTCTCCTGTCGAAAGGCCTGAAATTTTCACCCACTCCCACTGACATCGACAAAGCGAAACTTAAAGAAGACCTCGAAGCATTCAAGAGAAGGATGAGATTACGATGGCATTTTAGGGACAATGAGGACAGTTTTTCAGAGGACAATAACGATAACAAATTTAGAATCAAATCCTCGTGGCAGCCCCCAAAAGAAGACCCAGTCCTAGAAAACTATCTTTCGCTGCTGGAGAAGGAGGTAATGTCTGTCTCGCCGGAGGGTAAGAACTTTAGTAATCTTTCTCCTTCTGAACAACTTTCTTTGAAACAACTTAAATCTGATAGGAACATAGTAATCAAGGAAGCGGACAAGGGATCAGCAGTTGTAGTATGGGATAGGGGGGACTACATAAGTGAGGCTAACCGACAACTAGACGATAGGCAGGTTTATGAAGAAGTAGAGGTGGACCCCTCGGTAGATCTGGGTAAGACCGTTAATTCTAGGTTGAATGAGATGAGGGAGGAGGACCCGGGATTAGAGGAAGTGACTGAGTATTTGAAAGTTAAGGATTCTAAGTTAGGTAGATTTTACTTGTTGCCTAAGATCCACAAGGGTCTTAGTAGTGTTAAGGGGAGACCAGTTATTTCCAATTGCGGTACAATAACAGAACATATTTCAGAATATTTAGACCACCACCTTAACCCGTTGGTTAGCCAAAGTAGGTCGTATGTTAAGGACACTAACCATTTTTTGTCTAGGCTAAGTAAGTTAGGAAAGATACCAGAGGGGGCTATGTTGTGTACGGTTGATGTTGTGGGACTCTATCCCAGCATTCCACACGGGGAGGGTTTAGAGGCCGTCAGGGAGGCGCTGGATAGAAGGGAAAACCCGGGCGTGGCTACCGATACCCTAGTGGGGTTGGCGTCCTTGGTCTTGGAGAATAATTATTTTGAATTTAATGATAGGATTTATAGGCAGAAATTGGGCACGGCTATAGGCACGAAGTTCGCTCCGGCCTACGCCAATCTCTTCATGACCCGGTTGGAAGAGAGGTTGTTGGAGGCTTCAGCTGACAAGCCCCTTGTCTGGATGAGATTCATCGATGATGTATTCTTTATCTGGACGCATGGGGAAGAAAAGTTGGAGTCTTTCATCAATCATCTCAACGGTAGCCACGAAACCATTAAATTTACTAGCGAACAATCACGGGATAGGATTAGCTTTTTAGATGTTCAGGTTAGCGTGGGGGAGGGGGGAGTCCTTTCGACAGACTTGTTTTGCAAGCCTACTGATACACATCAGTACTTGCACAAGAAGTCTTGTCACCCCTGGCACACCAAAAAGGCGATCCCCTATGGTCAGGCACTTAGGTTTCGTAGGATATGCTCGGAGGATCGCCAGTTTCAGGAGAGAGTAGGCGAGTTAGCTGGATGGCTTAAGGACAGGGGCTACGAAGAGTCTTTAGTTAATGAGCAAATAGATAGGGTACGTAGGTTAGATAGGACGGCTCTTCTAGCAAATGCGGGAAATAGGACCAATGACCAAGGGAGGGGGGAAAGGGTTCCGCTTGTTGCGACATATCATCCAGCGCTCAATAGTTTGGGGAAGGTTGCCAGGAGACTCCATCCTATGCTCACGAATTCGGAGGAGCATGGGAGGGTGTTTCCTGAGCCACCTTTAATAGCTTTTAGGAGATGTAAGAACCTTAAGGATATACTTGTTAGGGCTAGGCTGAGTAATGAGGGAAATGGGGGGACTGATAAGAAGGGATGTTCTCGTTGTGGTAAATCTCGTTGTCAAGTGTGTAACGTTATGAGTAATAGTGAACATTTTCATTCAAACATAGATAGCAGGGAATATAGGATAAACTATTCGTTTAATTGTGACTCGTCAAATGTTGTGTATTTGTTGGAATGTACTGTTTGTGGTGTACAATATGTTGGTAGCACCTGCACGCCTTTTAGGCTTAGGTTTAATAATTACAAGGCGTGTAGCCGTAAGTTGAATTCGGGGGCCTCAGTACCCCAGGCGGAATTCTTCAGACATTTTACTGAAGAAGGCCACCAGGGGTTTCTGAAGGATATTAGCGTTAAGATAATCGATAGGCTAACGGGGGGAAATAGGATGCGGGAAAGCTTCTGGCAATATCGGCTGGATTGCTTTACCCCTAAGGGTTTAAACACTAGGCAGGTTGATACATAGATTTCATTTTTGTTATATTTTTGGTTGTTGTGTTGTTTTGGTTTTAGCACTGAGCTTTTCGTTAGGGATACACGCTGTTTTTTAGGCTTTTCTGTTCTGCCTATCCACTCTCGGATCTTTCTATTGTTTGTTTTGTTGTAATATGCGATCCTTATAGCTTCGGCGAGACAGACACAGCCACCGGCTTCAGCAGTTCTTAACTCTGCGCTTTCTTTGATCTTTCTCCCGCCACCTTTGTATTGCCGGCTATTTAACACATCTTTTATACGCTTTGTAATGAGTAGGATCCCGCTTAGGCTATTGTTTGTCTTGTATTGTTTTTGGAATTCGTAATCTATATGTATGCTCCTGCTAATTTTGAAAAGTCATACTGATGAAGGCTTCGGCCGAAACGTTTACAAGAATGTGTTTTTTCTGAGTTCATATATCTATTTCTATTACGCATTGAGATTGAGCTTATGAGTATATATATATATATATATATATATATATATATATATATATATATATATATATATATATATATATATATATATATATATATATATATGTATATATATATATGGTGTACGGTTAGAAGAGGGTCTAACTACTCAAAGAAACAGGCATCTGCTTGGTCTTTTGCGCTTTTTCTTTTCAGTGCTGACGTTTCGCCCACTAGGGCATCTTCAGAGCAACTGAATAAATTTAACAAGTCAACCTATATTTATAGCGAAAGAATTTAATCAAAAAATATCAATATCCATATAAGGTCCTTCTGGTTCTTCGTAAAACGTTTAAGTTTCATCCTTCCGAGGTTGAGCCTCTTGCTGGTGTTGTTGTTGTGTTGTCTTTTGTAATTTCACGCAAGATTGTTTCTTCGGTGTTTTGTGTTCTTTCCTGCTTTTGTTGTTGCAGTTATTCTTGTTGTCTTTGTTCTGTTGCAGATTGATTTTGTTGTTGCTGTCATTATTGTTCTTATTATTTCACGTTAGATTGTTTCTTCGATTGATGTTGTTGTTGCTTTTCTTGTTCTTGTTGTTTCACGTCACATTGTTTCTTCGATGTTTTTGTGTTCTTTCCTGCCTTTGTTGTTGCTGTTGTTCTTGTTGTCTTTGATTTTGATTGATGATGTTGTTGTTGTTCTTTGTTATTTCACGTCAGATTGTTCTTTTTTGTTGTTGTTGTTGTTTCATCTGATGTCAGATTGATGTTTCGTCATGTGAGATTCGCCGTCCCAACTGGTTTCGGTCCTTCGTAGCCAATGGCCGATTCCGTGAATCTAATGCCATCTCGGGTGTACTTTACCCTGTTCTTTCGTTTCTTCTCGGTTCGTTTCTTTTTGGCGTCTTTCACAGTGTGAGTGTCTTTATGGCATCTGTTCTGAGTTGCAGTCTTTGCTGTAAGTGTTTCTTGTCGCAGTTGGTTGTTGTTGACTTTGAAGCGCTTCCTGTTCTTTATAGCGGGCCATTCGGCGCCTGCCTCCAGACTCAATATTTATATATGGATATATGTTTACAACACCCAAAAGGAAAAATGTTTGCCTGTTTCATTGACTTTCGAAAAGCATATGACTCCGTATGCCATAAAGCACTTTTTCATAAACTTGCAAATTTGAAAATAAGTGATAACTTTATCGATGTCCTTAAAAATATATACTCGAAAACAACGTGTGCCGTAAAAGTTGATGACAGTAGAATCAAATTCGTTAACTATACAAAAGGTGTTAGGCAGGGTTGCCCATTAAGCCCGCTTCTTTTTAACACTTTCATAAATGATCTTGCCAAAACTCTGGAAGACAAATCTGTTGACTCATTTACATTACCTAATGGTTTCAGTCTAAACTGCCTCATGTATTCAGATGATATCGTCATTTTTTCGAAAACAGCTAATGGTCTACAAACACTGCTCAATAAGGTCCAGGTATATTGTGACAGTTAGAATATAAATCTAAACGTAAAAAAGACTAAGTGCATCACATTCCAAAAGAAAAACAGAACCAATAAGAAGGACACTTTCATGTTTGGGAATAAGGAAATATAATCTGTCAGTTCCTTCAATTATTTAGGTATGACAATTAATGCCAATGGTTCATTACACAACTCAGTGGAGAATCTTTCGTGCAAGGCACAGAGAGCCGTGTACGCTCTTAATAATAGATTTCCTATTAAACGATTGCCTATTAAAGCAGCACTAAAACTCTTTGACAGTATAGTAACCGCCATCCTATTGTATGGTTCTGAAATATGGGGAACATATAACTATTTGAGTTTTGAAAAATGGGACAAGTGTGACATAGAAAAGGTTCATCTAAACTTTTGCAAACATTTATTGGGAGTAAATAGATCCACCACAAACATCCTTGTGAGAGGAGAACTAGGCAGATACCTTCTTAAGTTAAATGTTGAAAATAGGATTAAGTCATTTTTTGATCACGTCAAAAAGGCCCCAGAGGATAGTCTTATTTACCAAGCTTAAATAATGAACTTAGAACTTCCATCGGACCTAAATTGCAGCACACAAATCGAGAATGTCAAGCGAAACCTAGATTTGGAAGACTTTCACTCCTGTACCAAACACATATTCAAGCTGAGCTATAAAACCTACTATGAAAGGTACTGGACAAGAGAATTGTCCTCATCAAAAAAGGGGGAGTTCCTCTTCCTTTTAAGAAAAGGCATTTCGCTTGAGCCATATTTGATGCAACGCAACAAACGAAAGCTAAGGGTGACTACTACTAAGCTTAAATTAAGTGACCACTGTCTTGCAATTGAGACAGGACGCAGGCGATCCCCAAGAATTGATAGAGAAGATCGGCTTTGCCAGATTTGCAATGAGGAATTCATTGAAGATGAAAAACATTTTCTACTTAAATGTGAAAATTATTCTGAAGTCAGAAATGCATTCTTTAATAATGTTTTTGAAAGCAATCCAAATACAAAACAACTTTCCCCTGACGATTTGCTCCAATTCATGTTCAAGAAACAATCAACAATCTTCTCAAATTCATTGGAAAAATTACTGACATCCGTGAAAAAGCATTGCAAGTTCTGAATATCCCCAAGTCTCTTTAGAAAGTAGATTTATTTGTAATTTGCTCCCGGCCGTTTGTTTGTTTGTTTGTTTTTTTACTAGTTGTAATTAGTTATCATTCCTTTATTCTCTTATTTTACATGTTACGTTCATTTTAGTTAATAGCCGTATAGTGTAGAAGCTATTGTGCTGAAGATTAAAAAAGAAATTTTCCAAGTTAATGTGTATTGGCCAACTTTTGCTGTTGCTGCACAGAAGATTAAGGAGAACTAAGCACTGGACAAATGCTTTTGTTCAAAAACCAAAGTTCGTGCTGTTACGTATACCTTTCTAGCGAACAGAAAATTTTTCAAAGTTCTGGAAAGATCAAAGTACATATTTTGCATTTCAAAAAGCGCAAATTGGTCAAATATTTTAAATGCGTTTTGCTAGGAAGCATTGATTCTCAAATAGTGTCGGAGATAAATTCTCACTTTTGTAATAGGTCTGTGAAATTTAGCTGTGCTCAAAATTGAAAGAAAAATTTGTCAGATTTTTGTATCTCATTACAGTTTGATGTAAAAAATTCAATTATGTGATAAGTTGTTGAATATTTACATTTAGAGATCACTCAAGGTCCACAGATTTTTGAGCAGCTTAAGAGTAGCTGTCTATATCAAGTAACACTTTCCAAGATATGGAATCTACAATCCTATTTCAACCAAGGTTTTTTCTTTGCAACAATTGAGAAGCTGCCAAATTTTGGTTATTCAGTGTCAGTTATAGAAAAGAATACTTCAATTCCCGTCAATTGCAAGAACGTTTAACCCTATCAGACCTATGGTATTTGATGCTCTAGGAAGACAAGGGGGGCTGATTCAGCCCCCTAATTTATTTCTGTTCTGAACAACCTAGAGCCATGAAACTGTGCATGTGTATAGAACAGCATATGGTGAATCCAAAAATGAAATCTATTTTAGATGTGTCACGTGACCTTTTCATGACGTCACCTTGTTCAATTTTTAAAGTCAATAGGGTTCAGTACTAAAAATTTTCAATGGTTGATTGTGAGAATACGAAAACCATTGAAGACATCAGTCCAATTTAATTGTATTCTCTGTCTAAATAGCATTTGCTCTGTGAAGATGACGTCATCACACAGGAATGCAAAAAATGTACGCATGCGTAATACGAAAATCCACAAAACCACACATGAAAATAAGAAAATATCTATTTGGTTGCATAGAGCATCAAAAGCAGTACATATCCCTCTCCTTTCATCATTTTATTACATCAGCTGTAGATTTTATTAGCAATTATTCAGAATTTTGCACAGAAATCTCTCGAAAATTGATTGCGCTTACCCCCTGGAACGAATTTAATTTTTTCGAAAGGTAAAGGATAAAGACTAAAAGTCAGAAAATTTCAGCATTTTAAGTGCACTTGGTAAAAAATCTACAGCCGAAATACCACTAGGGGGGCTGATTCAGCCCCCCTAGGCTTGGTAGGGTTAATGAAATTTGACCGAATGTTGCATCACATGCAGCAGCTAACATTAGATTGATATCTTTGGTAAATTTCTTCTCTTTGTTGAGTTATAAGACCAAATCTACAAAGGTAGGAAATATAGCCTCGAACCAAGAAAAGGGTATGGAGTCATGTTCTTCAAGGTATCAAGAGATTTAATTGCAAGCGGTCCATGGTAGCTCTCCAACAATCCAAGTGTTGAGCTTCCCCTCCATAAAGGATCACGTGGCTTCTGTGTGACCAAGACACATTACTTGGGCAGTGCAGCAGGTGTAACTAATGTACTACTTTCAACGCTGTGAATTAGACTGTGTAATCCTCAACTAAGATAGTCGTGGCAAAGTCTTTTGATATTTTCATAATTTCACTGTTCGCAAAAGAAACATTAGCAAATCGAATGTTGAAAAACGTTTCATTGTGAAAGAAAGGACACCATTTTGTCGCCTAAGAAATCCAGCTTATGCAGAATTGCTGCTTTAACGACGTTGTAATTTCTAGAAGATCGAGGTTTGGAATTTCGAAAAGATAACTCAATGTACTCTTTGTTTGCAAAACAAAACTGAGAAACATATTCTTTTTTTGAATAAGGAGAGAAAAAGTTAAAGTTTAAGAATAAGAGATTATAGTTGTGCTGCACAAATGCAAAGGAAAAGCTTAATGTTTAAAAACTGTATGCATGTGGTCATAAGCCAAGATAGCGAGCCTATACGAACTAATGTGCTGGATACATAGGTGGCGTTTTATACTTGATGTTGTGGATGCGCTATACAAGGGGAGGGGTATTATGCTTGAGATGTTGGATGAGCCATATAGTGGCGGGTCCTATGATTGAGATGGTGGATACTCCATACAGCGGTGAGGTATCATGCCAAAATGATAGGGCATAATTGTATAACAAATTTTGACGACTCCACCACATCCACAACAATAGCTTCAATGCCAAAAGCAATACCAAAGGAAATGGTGTATTGACTGGTTCAAGCTCTTCCAAAAGTGCTTGTTTTCAATGTCTTGTTGGTTGGACAGAGCTTCAAAAGTAGACTATTTTCTTCTCCTTACATTATCTTATTCAATTAGGTGTTAATGTTAAAAATCTTACATACAACTCTCTCAAAAAATTATCCCGTCACTCGTGATTAATATATTTCACCTTGCCAGCTAATGCCGAATGGAAAATATCACAAAGCCGATGAACAGCGTGGTACACTTCGATCAAATGCACCCAGAATCTGCGTGCATTAGCAGCCATTATATGGATCTTATGGTTTGCTAGGCAACGCTAATCGACGGAAAATTGCTTTTGCTCTAGAGCTAATTCCGCAGTAGATAAATTGAGGTACTAAGAACAAACACTTTGAGGATCTCGTTTAAACCTGGGATTAGGATTAGCAGGTGTGTTACAGTGGCGAATCTGGGATTAGCAGGTGTGTTTAATGTGAAAATAAGCATTGTTTGTTTGGGGCGAAAATGGGCCTAAGTTGAAAACAAGAGAAACTTTTACCGCAGCTTCCAACATGAAATGGCTCGTCATTCTTCAAAGTTAGTAAATATTAAGTTGCAAATGAAGATCGGAAGAGGTAAAGAATATGTTCTTACGTCGAATTTTGACATGCCGTGACCGTCTACCGCAAGTCAAATGGAGCTACCGCGCAAAATGGTGAACAGCCAATCAGATTGTCGAATGGCCTCTTGTATCCCAGAGTAGAGGAAGAGTAACGAACTCACTCTGTGGACGAAATTGAGACTTGGGATCTGAAATGATTTCGGATTTCTCCAAAACTTCATTGCGCTTGAGTTGCATAGTGGAGTTTTGGAGAGTTGGTTGACACGAAGGTACCGATTTTGGAAGATAGAAAGGATTGCGCCAGTCTTTAAGAATTGTCCTGCAGATGAAAGTTTTAATTATCGCCCAACTTCTGTCTTACCCATGACCAGCTGTACCACTATCTTGATTCCAACAAACTCTTTTTTGGAAAAAAATCAATATACAGACGGTTGCATTCAGTTCTTTCATGTTTGCTGAAGTGCTCTAATGATTGGTACTTGAATTCAGAGGGTGGTAAATATACTGCAGCTACCTTTGTGGATCTCAAAAAGGCTTTTGACACTGTAAATCATGACATATTACTACAAAAGCTAGAGTTGTATGGTATTTATGATAAGGGACTGAAATGGTCCTGCTCTTACCTAACTAAGAGAAAGCAATGCTTCAAGGTAAATTGGAAGCTTTCGAATATAGAATATATAACCTGTGGATTACCGCAGGGGTCCTGTCTTGGGCCGCTCCAATTTATCATGTATATCAATTACCTCCATCTAGACATGAAACATTGTGACGTTAATATGTGTGCTGACGACACATGTCTTATGTTTGCGTCGGACTCGATTACGCATGCTAACGACTGCGTCAACGGTGACTTGAGCATCTTGGTTACAAGCTAATGAATTGTCTCTCAATGTTGCCAAGACACAAAGTCTTGTAACTGGCAGCAGGAAGCGACTGAAAGATATAAGTGATGATAAAATAGCAAGGCCCTCTCTCGTGGTGGGTGAGGAGAATGCTTCCAAAATGTAAAACACCTCGGCATAACTTTAGATAAATATCTGAGCTGGGACGAGCAAATTTCAGCAGTAACGTAAAAGGTTTCACAAGGATTAGCGATGCTGTGCTTCTCTATGAGGTATTTACCTATTGTTACTGTACAAAAATGTACAGAAGTTCAGTGGAACCCTTCTTCAGATATAACTGCTCTGAATGGGGTGTGGTAGTGCTGGTGTTAGTGCTATCAATAAGTTGCAAAAACTCCAAAATAGGGCGGCAAGAATTGTCACAAACAGTGCTTATGATGCCTCTGCTCTACCCAATTTCAATTCAATTCAATTTTTAATTCTTTAAACACGGTAGCCCCATCAGTTGATCAGCAACTGCTTTTCAGGGGGCCGTGGCAAAAATCTAAAAATTAAAACAAGAGACAAATAACATTGATAAGAAAAAGAAAAGAACGTGTGAGTCAATTTATTAATCTTTTTTGAAGGTGGCAAAGGAGGGTGCTTGTTTAAGATCAAGTTCGAGTTGATTCCAGAGTTTAGGTCCACGAAACGATATTGCGTTTTGCCCATTTATTGCGTCTTATTATGGGCAGGAACCCATAATAAGAAAACGTGGTTGGTCCACCATAAATGAACTGATCGAATCAGAAACCTTGCAATGGTATAAAAATCAGTTAACGACCAAGCTCCCACCTACCTTACGGAAATGTTCGTCAGGCTGTCCATTTCAAGCAAGAGAGAACTTCGCAATATCAAAACAGATTTGGCCGTTCCTCGTCGCAAATCGGCTTTTAGACAGAAATACTTCTCGTACAAGGGCGCTACACTGTGGACGATCTTTCCACTGAAGTTAAATCGTCCACGTATGAAATATTCAAAACACGAATGAACAGCAAAGTCAACATTCACTGCTAAACCTCTCTCTCCTGCTATGGTTAGTAGTATTCTTAATTTGGTTATAAAGAAGTTTTCTAAATAAGATTGTTTAATTCATTTTTAGATTTATTTACTTGTATGTAATAGCACGGCCCACTGTAAGTCAATCCTCTGACTGACGTGGCCACCGTTGCCTAAAGAATTTAAAATCAAATCAAACCAAATCAAAGTTCGATCCCGTGCAGGAGGATATTTTAACTCTCTAATTGTGTTCGCCCACTCGTGATTAATATATTTGACCGTGTGAGCCAATGCCGAATGAAAACATGCACACAAACATATATTCCGTGTAAAATTTTACAATGACGAATCACTGAAGACACTAACTGATGCACTACACCCCACCAAGGACGATACTAAGAGGAGCAAAAATGCCATGATTACCCTCTGGCATTGCACATAGAGCATAAAAGACCTAAGATGCAACTAATTATACGACAGAAGATGCTATTCATCTAATACAAAACAATTTTACAAATAAACGATAATAAATGAAAAGAAACTATCTAAGGAGAGAGGAGAATTTGCGCACAGGTTTTCATTACCAACTTATTCAAAGCGTTTGAAGGCCTGGATGTATGCTAGCGTACCCTGGGTACCAGCCTCTCTCTAAAATAGATTGACAGTCTTGTCTAGTGCGATCAAAACCTCGTTCTGGTGCAAAATGTCTGGACGCAGCTTAACCTATTCCGTGGACTGAAATCAGAAATCAGGAACCCTTGAATCAAACTACATGGTCTGCTAGATCAGGCAAGCTTGGAATAACATTGAAGAAGACGAGGACTTCTCTTCGCTACTTGGAAACTACCAAAACTTAATATCGGGATGATCATGAGTTATGGGACCGTATTGGGAAGAGACTGTCCGCCTAGCACTGCAAAAAATTGCAAGCCACAATCAAACGTAGCGAGATCTTGCCTGAATCTGACAGTATTTCGATTGAACGAAATGCGCTGCCAAAAGTACAATGACAAATCAAAGGAATAAGCAGCAATTAACTTTCAGACTTCAGTCGTTTCAACTTTGGAAAAATTGGACGTTTACACAATAGACAATAGAAGCCATATTCTGATGGCAAGAACCAACCAACAAATTTATTCCTGTCCCTGTCATTCGTTATTGATATAGGCCTATAGATTTCTATCCTGGCAGCTGACTGAAACGTGAATGGAAATGGCACAGGATTATGGCTTTGGCTCTTGCTGCAGATGTGCTTCTAGGCATAAGAAAAAATTTCTGATGGGCTCAAATGCAAATATACATTGGAGTCAAAATTGAACTAGACTCTCAAAGTCTTTTACTTCAGCCCAACCATGCTTAGCACTAGAGTCTCTTTATATTTCTTTCTAAGTGTAGAGTTTCTTAAAGCAATTCCTTGTGAAGAAACCTGTATATAATTCCCTACATGGTAAGAAAGGAAGAGCAGAAGATCACCTAACTGAGAGTGTTTTGAAGGTAGCTGTTAGTAAAATGTTAAAGGTGGAATTTCAGGGATCCCTGTAATTTCTAATATTAATCTATTCTATAAGAAACCTTACCCTAAGTTGGTCCCATGTTTTCTCAGCTAGGCAATACAATAGTTTGTTCACAACAACATATTTGTACTGTTGTCGCAGGTTATGTGAAAAGTTTTTAGTAGAACTTCACTTTAAATGTTGACGTTTTATGTTTCAAAATAATTGTCCTGAAATGTTCACATTAGCTCTAAACATGAAGACTGAGAAACAGTCATACCATATCTGTCTATTTAAAAGAGAAGTTCCAATTCAATAGACTATGGTTTTGACAAACTCTTGGGTATTCAACATTAAATAATTTTAAGGAACTTCAGTGCATGCACAAATTCTTTGCTTCTTTTTGAAAAGTATGTGTATTGTGAGCACTGTATGAACATTGCATATTTGAGTGCAGGCCAAGAAGTTACTGAAGGGAGGAGCACCACAAAGTGATATGAAAGAGAAGATGACTAGTTTTTATGTTTAATAGTGATTTGATATTTTGCATGCCGTATGAGGCTTCTTGAAAGCAAAAAGTTTCTGTTTAAATTCTAGATTCTTAGTTTCTCATTCAAAGACTGCAGTAATAGTAATGTAGATCTTACTTATTACGGTACATATCATGTATACATTGATAAGCATTTTCGCATTCTTTTAAGAATTTTTAAATGTATCGATGAATTTTCATTTCATAGATCCGTTCTGAATGTAGGCAACAGAATACTGCTAATATAAAAAAGACCTGTACTTTAAAATATTTGTGGCTAAAAGACAGGCAAATGAGCAGAAAAACTTTTTTATGGTTGAACATCATCAAATCAAGACATGATATTTGCATCTGATTTTTGAGCTAAATAGTGATTCTGGAACAGTGCTACAGAGTTCTCTCCAATTAACAACAATCCCATGTATGCATATTATCAAAATTCTACTTTAACAAAATAAAAGATTAATAGTGTCCAGCTGCAATAAGCGTTGGAGCAACTGCAACTGCAATAAGAGAGTCCAATAAATGAACTAGCTTTATTCTGATGATGCAGCCCTCATTTCAAAGATCCCAGCAGCATCTCATGGGACAAACTGATCCATGATCTCTATCAACATATTTCAGATCTGGCATTGATGGTTTTTAGGCTGATAGTCATCTGGTAGAATAAGATGTCATCTTCATAGCCAGACAACCTGTAGATAATAATGGAGATGAGTCTTAGTTAAAGGTTGGTCTATCTTGACATAAAGTAATTAAATCAAAGACAGCTGAAGAAAGTATTCTTAAAAATTCTGCAATGACAGACAAAGCATACCCATGCTTTGAAAAGGCACCTTAAAACGGCACAGTACTATATTCCTTTAAAATTAAGATGTCCCCAGAAGCAAAATCACCCTGGATGGGTTCCTTGTCTCTTCCCCCTACACATTACTGGGGCTTTCAACAAGATCCCTCTACTTTGTAAAGCTGTTGTTTTGAAATGTGCCAAAACTGTCTTGTGTAGAGGCCCCCAAGGGGAATTGGGCTCTGATTCTCAAGTCTAGGGCATATTTTAAGGGAATCCAGGCTCTTTAAGGCAAGATTATCGTGCTCAAGGGCTCCAAAGCATGCTTTCCAGGGCTTCAGGAGGGGATCCATATCTAAAAATTAGAAAAAACCCCCATGGACGTTGTTTGGGCTCTAGGGCTCCAAGCTTTCAAAATGATGGGCTCAAGGGCTCCACCGACCCCCCCCCTCCCTCCTTGGGAGATGCAGTGCAAGTTGACTGAAAATTTTTTAGTATGGGGATTTCCAAATTTCCTGGCAGAGGGTTGCTGACAAGTTGACATTGAGCACAAAATGCATTATTGAGCTAGATCAGCGAGTGACGAATAGAACCTACCTCTTTCCCTGTATACCGATAATAATCTCCTTTCTATGGTTTAAAATGATATCAATTGCTGCATATTGGATGAAGGCAACAAGCTTCATTGGGCTCCGATGGTGATGATGCTAGTCAACTGCACTGCATGCGAAGAATTAGGCCAAACTTCTGATAACAGCGGCAGCTTGATGAAATATCTTAATTTTTCAACTCCGTTAGTAGTTTGGCGAGTATTTCACTTCTGGCTGACGGTTAAACGCGTAACAGTGTCTTTAAATTCATTCGCATTCGTGGCCAGTTGCTATTTTCTTTCACTGATCAGTGTTTCACATCGAAAGTGCTTTCCATTGTTTCTCTGTGACCTTTTGCACCTACACGGATATGAACCACGACACTCCTGATTGGTCAATATGCACGGCACCAGGGCGAGGTTTTGGTCGCTCTGTACCACACTCTCGATTTTCTTTCAGAGAGTCTGGTACCCAGGGTAATTGTAGTGGCCCCCCAAGCGGGGCCTCTCATCACGCCATCACGTCAATTTTTTCACCATTTCACGCCATCACGCCGAAATGTTTTCCATATCACGTTCACGTGGACAATTTCTTAGTATAAGTATCTTTTTCAAAGATCTGATATGCACCATCCCTATTTATTTCAATCAATGAAGTTTGAGCGTAGCTATTGCAGTAAAACTCATTCACAAAGATGATGTCCCAACAAATTGGTGGCCCGTTATCTCGTCACTGTGATGAAGATGCAACTTCAAAGGTTGATCTCACGGCAAGAAAAGTAAAAATTTCCCCTAATCTCCAACAGTCGAGATTTCGACGTGTTCGACGAGATTCCTACATGGAGATTTACACTTTGAGTTTCCACTTAATCTCCGCAAAGTGAAACGTACACCTCGAGTTTCCTATAGTTTCCAACAGGGGAAACTGAAATTTCAAATTTCTATCGGGGAAATTTCCTCTTTGAAGATTTCCCCTAATCTCCAACAGTCGAGATTTCGACGTGTTCGACGAGATTCCTACATGGAAATTTACACTTTGAGTTTCCACTTAATCTCCGCAAATGAAATTTTTGTCGGGGAAATTTCCTCTTTTAAGATTTCCCCTAATCTCCAGCAGTCGAGATTTCGACGTGTTCGACGAGATTCCGACATGGAAATATACACTTTGAGTTTCCACTTAATCTCCACAAAGTGAAGCGTGCACCTCGAATTTCCTATTTGTTTCCAACAAAGGAAACTGAGATTTCAAATTTCTGTCGGGGAGAATTCGTCTTTCGAGATTAATCAATCTCCAGCATTTTGCGACTTCCTCTTTGCAAGAGTAGCCTGATAACCAGACCCAAGTTCAAGGACTAGTTCTTTGGACTTGGGTCTGGTTATCAGGCTATCCAAGAGCATTTCAATACATTATACGAATAGCGCAACTTAGTCAATTTTTCAGACTTTGTGTGTATGGCATGAGAATCCTCACAAGATCCTGCTACAGTACTGTTTTCATTAGAAACTTAGAACTTGGGCCAGTATCGAAAGTTTCTTAAAAATTATCAGATTTTGAGTACTAGAAGTTTCTTATGAGTTTTCTTAAAGGCTTCATGTTCACAACGTACTTTTCTGAACATTTTAAAAGTTGCTCATTGAAAGCTCTCCAATGTCTAGGCATCGCTAGGAAACAAGACCAACCACTCTCTCCCAAGGCTGCAAAAGTTAAATGCTTTAGCTAATTTTAAATAAGAAATTACTTAGTAGGAAGCTTTTGTTAGGAAGTATTTTGATTTTCTACGCTATCTTATGTGGGTTTGAATGAATAACTGAGAAGCCACCTAGTTTATAATTCAAACACCGCTAGAATTATGAATTTGATAGGTTTCACTATTTCACGAGAGAGCTTTTAAAAATGGTATATATAAATCACAATAATTTTCACGATTTTCATATCAAGATTTTTTTCAGATTTCAGCTTTTCCAATTTTTCATCAATAGCCTACTAGTACAAGACCTCTTGCATACATTAAAATCGAAAACTTTCTGATCAGCAAACTTTCGGACAAAATGTTGTCCGAAAGTTTATTTGTCCGAACTCTGGTGATGTCCGAAAGTTTTTTCGTCCGAAAGTATTAAATTAATTGAAAATAGAAAAGAACAAAGAAGCGTAACAGAAAATGTTAATTAATCAATGTTTTGCCAGTAGCGCTAAAGTTTCTTGAATATTTTATCTAAAAGTTTGGTTCCTTGAAGCGTTTCTTGAAAATAGTTCATGAATAGCAACATCTTTAAATTTTGTTTACAGCTGGTCTAACAATTGTTCAGTCTAACAAAAATTACATTAAAATGTCCTTGTTGATGCAATGATCGCCATGTACCTTCTGGAAGTTGATATTTATGATAGAATCACAATCAATTTTAACATCTTTTCGGTATCATGCTTGCTTTTAATGTCGTACTTGTCCGAAAGTTTTTTTGTCCGAAATTCCCGAAAAAGCGTGCGAAAGTTATTTGTCCGCAGTTTTTTTGGCGAAGCTTTTCGGTCCGAAAGTTTTCGATTTTATTAATGTACTTAAGCAGCTACTGAGGAACTAACTACAATAACTAAATCGATGACGAATGAGCAATAACATTGGTCTAAAAGAACGTGACTACAAACTACAGGTAAGGCGAACAAAAACAAATCATAAAGGCTGTACAGTTGGGGCTGAGTTCAGTGATCTTTTCAGTTCGTTCACGCAATTCACAATATAACTTTGTATCAATGGACATAGATTAGGAGATCATCATTCTGCATTAAACAAATGAGCCGATCTTTCGTATTCATATGTCTAACTAGAAGATGGTAAGATGCTGATGCTCGATTTGTTCAAATAGTTGTTCCCTTTCCCTATTTATATCGCAAGCTGTTAGGCAATGCATTTCATCTTCTAAGATGCTACATTTAGTGCATATTCTGTCTACTTGGATTCTTTTTTGGTTTATGATATCTACCGATCTCTACTAAACGATGATCAGATAGCCTAAATTTGCACAGTAAAGTTCATTTTTCAATACTACTTATCACATGAGATTGCACGTGCAAGCATGGTGGATGAACAGACCCTTTAAATTTTGAGAAAAATGAGCACTCTCCCGTCATTGCTAAAAGCATGAGTACAGACATATACTTGGTTTGTTTATGACAATCAAAACAAATTCAAGTTCTTGATCAACTGTTGTATTATATTACAAAATGAACTATATCAAATACTCTCATTCCACGATTCCCATCACCTGACAGTTGAAAGTTCTCAAACGTTGCTTTTGCTTTCGTAATTGTAACTTTACGTTTTACGTAATTGATGGGAATTATGCGCACGTCTTGCACACTTGTCGACCAAATTTCCATTGGACACCTCTCACCATACCACTTTCTTTGCTGATGTTCTTCGAAAAACTTAACTTTGAGAAACATCATTCCTTCTTTGGGACTTTCTCGACCAGTGAATGAACATCTTGCACTGAATATCTCAGATACTGATGCAGGACGAATATCGACACCTCCTTCTCTCACATACCTTGCCATCACGAACTGATCCTTGCTAGATCCACCCCTGTAACGTTCTGTACATATGATATCTCTGCCTAGCTTTATTCTTTGGTAGGACTGAATAAATTTTGCTGTATGCTGGAGACATCGCGAGGGATACAGCTGTTGAACCAAAGTGGAGAGGTCTTCATTTCCTTCATTTGTTAACGAATCTAGTTTTGGAACAGACAAAGTGGAATGCAATACTGTATCGAGATCAAATTCTTCAAGAACACTTTTATTCCGTAGAATATCCAGTGAAGTTATCGTTGAAGTTAGGCTATCATCATGAAGATTAAATTCGCTTAACGAAGGCAAATGTTCCATCTCAATTTGTTGATAAGAAGACAGGATCTGAACTCCTTCAAGGAATTTCCTCATCATAGTAATTGTCAATGAGCGATTGTTGGTGTGGTATGAACCTAGTTTACCATTGTAACGTTCAAATGAAAATGCCCAAAAAGCATAAACTGGACCATAATTTATTATACATTCCTCCAAATGTAAATGCATATGCATGTTAGGCGTGCAATAATCTGCACCCATGATTTGCTGGAATTTTGTACAAAAGAGTGCCAAAAGATCGTGTGCAATTCTCACGTCTTGACTTGTGATGCTGGTGCTTATGAGAAGTTTGCAAGCACGAACAAATACCTGCCATAAGTTGTAATGGTTTCTTGGCAGCAGATCTTTAAGGCAATAAAGTGAGTACACTAAAACCCAATGTTGCCATTCTTCTGCTTTCATCGATTTGAAATAAGACATCGACTTTGTTGCTCGCCCCATTTCACTGACTGTACCTATTGCATTCATTAACTTATCGATCTCATTTACCTTATCAGTAGTTAAGATTCCCTTCTCCAACCAAACTTTGAACACATGTTTGGCTGTCCCGAGCAGCAGATTATGCATTGGGTCAACGACGTGCGATTCAATTGGATCAAAGTAAGGAAGCTTGAAAAGCTGGCTGTACCTTACTCCATTTGAAGATTCAAGCTCAGCTTGTTCTGTTTTATTTTGTGCTCTCAGTGTTGCCATAGCCTGTGCTTTATGCTGGTCACCATGGCGGGGAGTCCAGTTGTTCATATCATATCCAGAATAGTCTGGTTTTGATGCAAATCCTTCTCTGCTGAAAGATTTCAAGCATTTGCTACAGCCTGTAATAGAAGAATTCTCATTATTGAACAAGAACAAAGTTTTACTTTCTTCAAGACATTTCTGTCACAATGTTTTCTATCTTATCACGTTTGCTACTGCATTATATCAAGCAATTTTTGCCTCAGCTGGGAAAATCAAAGCTGCAAATGAAAGATTTTCATGGATTTGTTGGTTCAGCGTTTACTAACTTTTGAAAATCGAGACTACAATACAAGCGATTTATCACCAAAAAAACTGAGTGCAGTACCTACAACTTTTGTGAACAGTTGACTATCAGAACAAGACATTAAAGGGTTAAGTGTTGCATGTTTAGCAAAAGGAAGGTGATAGACATCTGGCTGACCCGACATGACTCTTCATCTCCAAATCTAGCCAGAAAATGATTCTTCTTTTGAAGCATAGATAATGCAAAAAACCCAAGTATACAAAGTGTTTTTAAGAGTTTTATGTAGATTTAAGAATTTAGATTTAAAAGAGAAAAAAATACCTTTCTTGGCGTTATATGACAAGAAACCGCAGCATTTTCTCGTTGCTGGAAGATCTGAAGAAATGCACAGTAGGACGAACCGATATAATGTTAAATCATTGTCTTCATACAGATGTACACCCTTCCAAAATTGTAGCAGTTCATTTACAAATGGAGTCAAATATGTATTTACATTAAGTTCAGGTTCATGGGGACCAGGAATAAGACCTACCAACAAGATATTTTCTTTTTTAAATCTCATTTCTCTTGGTAGGTTTAACAGTACCAAGTACATTGCTCCAAGTGAATGCTCACTCCCTTCAAATGGCTGAAACCAATCAATGTTAAACATTCCAGCAAGGTTTCTTCTGTCTTTGAAATACTGCTGACCATTTGGATCTTTAAATTGCTTCCACACTCTTCCATCGTAAATGTCGAAATACGCTCCCTCGTTTTGAACAATATTCCGTGCTAATGCTTTTCTGACATCTTGTCGTTGAAGTAGTCGTTGCAGAGAAATTTTCAAACTCTGGTAGCAGTACGTCTTATAAGGATATAGGGACTGGTTGTTTCCATCTTTGTTTACAATTACTTTCATGAGTGTTGCTCCACATGGAGACCTCATTCTGACGTGAGGGTGATTTGGGTATTGAACGAAGTCACAAAGTTTGCTCTGCTTCTTACCATGAACAATTATTTGGGCTTGGTCATAAGTATATAATTTGTGGCACTTTGGACATACGACAAATTTAACAAATTCGTCTTTCTGAAAGTCAAGAAAATGTCTAGCTTTGTGCATTGTTTCTGGAAACACTTCCACCATATTGCAAAACTCGGTCATCCCAAAGACAAACTGCATCATAGTTAAGAGATACTTCACGATGTAAAGAAGGCTATTGATGCAGTTATCCGAGACTGTGAACTTCATCTGCCATGCAAAAACCAAGTGAATAAAGACTGATATGGCAATATAACAAAAATTTCTCCGGCCCTCGTCATCATTTTCTGGTGCATTAAAATCGTTCTCTGGTCCTTCGTCCATTGTCCAAATTTCTGGTCTTTCATCATCCTGCAAAGATGAATGATTTCATGCCTTTACTCATACAGTAAACATCTGTCTTCCAGCCATTCTAACTCAATTTTTCCTCTAAGAAACTCCAATTTCAATCTCAAACCATGTTACAAAAATCCTGACTTTGTCAAGATAAAGTCATACAAGTTTACAATGCGCAGAAGTCTTTCATAAGAAACTGGTTTATAAGAAACTAGTACTAAGATGGCCAAAATTTTAAGAAACTGTAATACAATGTCTGAGACGTACTAAGAAACTTTTCAAAGTTAAAAGCATGGATATTATAGCAAATATATCGTTGAACCTTTATTTTTGAGCAATATTATGTAACCATTTGTGTCTTCAATATAACAGAACACTGTTTATTACTTTATGATGTTTTAAATTTAAATGTCAAGAAACATATCTGCCGCAGTGTTAGAGACCACATTGATAATTCTGCATTCAAAAAATAAGAAACCAACTAAGAAACTTTTAGTACTAAAACGAAAAAATTTTTCATGTTAAATTAGAAAACTTTTAGTACTTTAGCCTGATCCAAGTTTCTTATAAAAAAATGTGTATAACAGAGAACGAGGAAAAATGAGAGACCAAGTGCTTGGACTTTCAAAATAACCTTTTTGATTACCTCTTCTTCTATGACATCAACGACCGGTTCGTATTCATCAACGTCAGCACAATAATCATCAAATGAATCACCCTCAGGATTCTCCTCAGCTGTGTCATCTTGCTGCAGACCGGCAACTTCATCCTGATCTTTTAAGCTATCGTGCTGGACAGTGTCCAATTCAGTGTCTATGGAAAAAGTTGGAAATAGTATTTCATAAATTCGAATTTTTCTAAAGGCTTTTGCAGTCCACGAAAAAAGAGGGGGGACTTGGGGAACTTAGCGTGCCAGTCATAATGAAAGTTCTTTCATGTAAAAGTAAGCAAACACTGTTTATTGCCTTGTGACGATGCACTGCGTTCTTTAATCGCATTCCTATAGAATTGTTAAAGATTCGTTAGTAGAACGCAAGGCATCTTGGTAAAAAATTCATTGCCGCCATCCCTACCGCAATCGTCTATCGTTGTCATTCGATTCATTCATGCCACGGCAACAACTGTACATCTTATGAAGTGTATCATTTGCAGTAAATTTAAATAACTTACCCCTTGGTAAAATGCGAGATGCGAGTTGCGAGTGGTACATTTAAAATGCGAGTTGCGAGTTCATTAAAAAAACCTCAAATTTCCATTTTTCGTAGGAAACTGCGATTTTCTGGACAGCCTTTAATGCAACGATTACGTATGACAATTTGCTATCCAAATTTCGAGGCATTGTTGACATCGTGTCCGAAGTAGTTTGAGCGTGATACGTTGCATTTACTTCAGTCCCAGACCTGCGCTCATAAGAAACTATACTCAGGTAATCCAGAAAATTAAGAAACTCCAAGAAGAGATTAGAGGTCATTTCGAAGTTGAGAAACTTTTTGTCAATCATTGGTTATGGTTATGTGCTGCAGATTGTTTTGGACATAAAGACACTACCAGCTCACATATACCAAAGAAAATGATTTTGCTAATATCATTTCATCATGATTTGGTTCTTCCCAGCAATAGACCTTTCAGCCATTCTACAAAAGAGCCTGGATCGAGCGTTATTTTTAGATATTAGACAATTTTATACACGAGGTTCGATAGAGTGGCGTCAGAGCTTTCTATCAGTATTGTACACATTACAAAATGTGATGAAATATCGTGCTATTCACAGTCTTACTAGAATAGCTAAAAGGTCTATTCTCTGGGTAATTCTCTGGGCTCAAAAGCAAACCTATGTTAGCGGCCCTTGGCGAATTATGCCTAATTCTGAGATTCAATTATTTGATGAACATTAAGAAACTCTTCTGTAAATCCCTGATTTTATGAAGGGCAAATTCCTTGACAGCAAAGCAATCTTTGCTGAATTGCATCAGTCTTTACAAAAGTGCGACGCCTCTTGTGTACACGAATAAGACCATTCAAGGTTCTTTTTAAAGATGCTTTGCTTTGGTTGAAGATGCTTTTCCTAGACAACGAACGCCCTCAGAGATCAATTTACTGCAACTTCATAGCTCAACAATTAACGTGGACTTGACCAAGTCGTCTTGAAAGACAACGAATCTCCTTTGATTTTCATTCAAGATACCTTGGGGAGATTCCCAGTTTACACATTACAGTGGTATGTTTGAACGACTGGGGGAATAAAGGCTGCAAATTGTAAAATTTTCTTTGTGTTTGAAGAAAAGTCCTTTAATTTTTGTAAGTGGCTCCTTATGAAGAAAATAACGATGGCTTAAAATGCTCTGCATTTAAGAAACCCACAAAAAGTTGCAAATTGAATTGCAACTCCAGAATACCTTTTTATTTGGGGATAAGGCCTTTCTTCAAAGGAAAACTCGCAATTGCAACTCGCAACTCCCACTTTATCACATCACCTACCGCGTGCCCTTTTCCAGGAGCCATTTTTGTAATACATATATTTGTGTCTATAGAAGTGTGTTTTTGATATGTATTCGGAGCAATGTGGACAGAATTTGGTTCCACCTATACCATGAGGTCCTGAAAGAAAGAATGAGGAATTCAGTTTTATGGAAAATGACTTCAAGGCATCAGGTAAATGGGTAAATTAACAGTTGTCTTAGAACCAGGGCATGGAAAGGTTTTTCCTGACATGGGCATCGACTGAAATTATGGTCTCTTAAGCTCTGAAAGATTGCTTCACAGGAATTAGCATATAAGCTGCAAAAGCATGTAATACAGTAGGTTAGGTACAAGGAAAGTGCACTGTCATTTGTCTGAAACTGCAGGGGCAAATAAGGAAACAGGTCTCTTCTCCGTTCAGTTTGTCAATTTATCATTCCTCGTATAAACAGGAAAAAAGAACAGTTAATTCAGCCTACCTGCTTTGGAATCCATGAATGAGAATATGTATTCGGCACTCTTCCGTTCGTCTTTTCTTCTCTGTACGACCTCCGCAAAGTTATTTTTACCGCATATTAGCAGGCACTTTGATCTGAGAGTTGTTATCGTAAAAGAGAGCGTGTAACTCCTTTTTGAAAGGAATGTGAAAAATATGCCCAAAAGGTCTGTGAAACGAATTATGCACGTCACACGGAATTCAGCAAGTGCAATGTCTTGTCAAAAGGTTGACACAGAGAAGATGCAGGATGTGCATCAGAGACGTGGAAGCATTTATTCTCAAACTTGGGGGTGGCACGGGGCTTCAAGGGCACTTCTTCCTTAAGAAAAAGGGGACTATCTAAGAATAAATGTCTATGTCTATGATGTGCAGCAAAGAGATGAACTGACGCTTGTTGACAGCTCCAAAGAAACCTTGGAAAATCAAAATATTCCAACATGAGTCACACAAGCCCATACTTGTTTGCTATTGATCATCTTGTTCAATTTCGCAACAGGTTTCGGATGCTGACTAAGAATATATTGGGCTAAGGATAAGCTCTTTACGTAGATTGGTACTTGAATGGCATACTTCAACCATTGTTGTTGCTCAGTATTTAGTGCGAAGAACTTAGACCATGTACCGCCGGTATAGTGTCTGTAGTGTCGTTTATAAAAAAAAGTATTGTTAAAAATTGAAAACTAGTTCTAGTAGCAATTGTATCAAACGCGTCATGCTTTCTAAATTTACATGATAAATTCTCCTCTCGCATCGGCAATAGTGAGCATAATATTGCTTGGGGTTAAGCAGAATCGCTCGGATTTTCCCCTTTACTGTGCAAAATCATGCAGCTCAGCACGCAATGAAACCCTTCCATGCACTTTTGACAAGTCTGAAAAAAAAATCCAAACGTAAAAATGAAAATTAGAATGTTGCTATCGAACGACGAATTCGAAGAGATCGAAAATTTCACAACTATTGACGTTCGAAGTCAACTTTCACGCTTTTATTTTTACCATGGTAAACATTAGTAGGCTGCAAGTTTTCCTGTTGAATGATGCGTCAATAGGAATTACAAAACGTTGGTTGCTTTTCGCTCCGGGCTATGATCTTTGGGCCAAACTGCCACCCTGTCAAGGGGTTTGGTTTCATCAACACCGCACTCACTGGGGTTTAAGTGAGCCATTGAATTTATGACTGTCAAGAAACTTAGGCCCAAAACTAGGATACCATAGTAAACAATTCAGAGTCAAACAACCTACGCTATTCATAGTATATCTGCTATATGAGTAGTTATTATTATTAATCTCATGACACAATACTGTCGTACATGGTCAGCTAAGAAAAAGAACATAAATGTTTGGAACAGAGGAAATGTCAAGGAAAGGAAATTAAAAGGAAAAGTAAATGAAATACAAAAGTAATAAAAAGAACAAATAATCCACCAGGAAGCCACACCATTGCTGATTCATTCAATCACGTGACTCTCGTTTGCGAAGAATAGAATCACGTGACTCTCGTTTGAACTGTTGCCAACTTCGCTTTGGGCGCCAAACACGTTCTTTCGCTTTCTGACTCGTCAAAGGCAGAGTAAAGACATCAACGTTGCAATTTTCAACCAGTTATCTTTCATGTAATGGCCAGTAACAAACAAAAGTCGTTCTATCATGACAGTAAAGTCAGGTTCGTAACGTTTTTTTTTAACTTGCAATGTTCTTCATGTTACTTTGTGATGATAAGTAGATTTTTTATCGCTGTTACTTTTGGAACTGCTCCAGTCCTGCATGCTTCGAAGGCATGTGTCAAAGTTTTGCGTGATCAATGCAAAAACTTTGCTAAGAGGACGGAGATTAGATCCAAAGGAACTGGCCCACTGCTATTATTGCTCTTACTTACTCAAAAATATAAAGTGAAGGAAGATTGAGCGTCCTTGATATTTAATGTCTGACGGCTTGACCAGCGTAAGTTTGTGTAAGTTGGCGCCATCATTCCAACTTTATCGAACTTGCGTGCTGCCGATCTGCGTCCAGAATGCATGATTTGTACAAGTGGTCAGTTGTCTGCATTTGATAGATAGGAAATATTTCGCATTAATTCCATCGTATTATCCAATTTATATATAATCTTTATTGGTCGTAAACTGATTTGTGTTTTGTTTTTTCAAAGCTCAAAAGTTGATGCAGCGTCTCAGCGTTACAAGAAAATGACCAGTTCAAGGTATGAATTCAAGAATGAACTTTTCTAACCGTTTTGATATTTGGATCCCTATCATCATGATTGCTGAGTACCACAACGAGAGCTGCGTGCTGTTAAAAGCTTTTCATGACTCCTATATAAATACTGTAAGGAATTATTCAAAGAGAGTGGAAATCGGCTGTTTAGGAGACGAGTCAGCTGCTTAATCATTCAGCAGTAAAGATTAAAAATAGTTGTTACCCGCCCGGAAACTTCTGTAACTTTTGCTTAGTCATCTAGGTATCGAGAAAAACTTGACGAAAGCAACTTGGAACAATACAGTTCGTGGAAGTGAAATTCCAGAATTTGGTAGCAGACAAGCTTACTAAGCTTTAAATTCAATTACTTGTGAGCCTAATTTTTCAAACTTTCAGTTTATGACATGACGTTGTCGCCACCCCCCTGCCCCCAGTGTCGGC